>PVLA01003792.1:0-199272 GCA_004027455.1 Hydrochoerus hydrochaeris | reverse complement strand
GAAAATAACAGGATATAGTATGGTAATCATCTTTAATTTCCTATTAACTTAATCTAAAGCTCTGTAAAACCTACACTGTTTTACCATGACTGATCGTAATCAAATCTGGTTTGTTGAATTGCTGTTTTGTATTGATAGATTTTATTCAAAGCTGTTATGATTGATAGTATCAAGTCTGAGAGTATAGGCAACTGCACTTAAGATGACAAGATCCACTAGAAGATCCACTCTGGTTTGATTATTACCTGCCTTTGAAGTTTTATACTGCCTACAATGTTTTATTTTTACTACTATTGTTATTTACTGCTATACTCAATTATACTGCTATATTCAATTATGCCTGATGATATAGACATTCTGTTGAAGATAATAAGAAACAACACAGTAACCATTGTAGATCACCTTGTACTGTGGTTTTATACAACTTTTTGGTTTCATGTTTTTATAGGAATTTGTTTTGTTTTGTCTTGCTAAATTTTGTTTTTCCCTCTAATACAGAAAGGATAGAAATACATGTAGAAATTCATGCATGCATAGCTGTTTACACTCTCACTGTTTGACTATCTACTTTGTGTGCTTTAATTTTGTAACTTGAACAACTATTTATAAGAGGACAATATGTAATTTATTAACTAGTGATTTCTTATTGTTTATCTTTTTTTTGGAATTCTGTATTATCTCTATCCTTTATGTGCTTTTGTTTCTCTTTAAATAAAAAAATGTAAAAAAAAAGTTTACTATTTACTGTATATATACTGACCCATATATATATCACCTTCTTTAAATTAAAATTGAACTTACCCTTAAAGATTTGCTTTACCTGCTGTAATGGTTGATATATTGTGTCAACTTGTGGACTGAATGGTTTAGAAGCTTAACTAAGTGACTCAGCACCGGGCCAGGGTACTCACTTTGTAAACTTTCTGAACCTATGCAAGAAGGCGCGTGTGTCAGTGGATAGCCTGCTTACAATAAAGGGAGGAAAAGAGATTTACCCCTTACTCTTTAACTATTGCTGCTTTTGCTGTTTTGTGTTGCTTTGAAGTGTTGCTCCTGTGCTATGCCACCTGCCTTGCAGCCAGCTGATTACAGACTGAAAACTACACAAACTGTGAGCTAAATATACCTTGCCTTCCTTAATTTTTAGTCAATTATATTGTCTCAACAATGAGAGAAGGGCTGGGGATTTAGTTCAACAGCATAAGCACCTACCTTGCAAGCACACAGTTGTGAGTTCAATCCCTGGTACCAAAAAAAAGAGAGAGAGAGAGACAAAAGTTATACACCTTCACAATAGTGTTTTTCTCTAAACCATGTTCAAGTTTAATAACTCTTCTATTACCATAATGACTGTCTTATTTCATTTTTGAAAATTAGTTTATCATTTTATCTTAAACTCCACTTAGACCAGAAGTTGTTTGAAAATATGGGTTATATCTGTTTCTTGTCATTTCCTTTTAGATTACCTCAAACACATAAGTTATTCAACAAATTCTTGCTGGCTTAAATGATCTTTTCTTTATACAAAGGTCTTGTTGATTTCCAGATATATAGGGCTATCATGACACAATAAAATTACTCAAGACAGTAAAACAACCTGTTTATTGACAATAATGATACTTTCAGGGAATTTATTGGAATAAGTGAGGTTCAAGGCAATATTCCACACATTCTAGGATGAATTCCACAGGGAATAAATTGCATCGCACTGACTCAGAATCTATAAATATTTTCAAGTAATATCAATGCAGAATTTTGAATTCCAAAAACTTTTGAAAACTACTAATCATTCACATTCCTCTCAAAATGTCACACAGGGTAAAACTGATGGAACTTTTGTGACCTGATGACATTTGTCTCCATTCCTAAAGGCATTATAATGGAAACGTGGTCTTCTATCATCCTGCAAAAGTATCTAAATCCACTAGATACTTTTAAAAAATATTTTGGGAACACACAGTTATGCAAACCAATGTCTGCCTGTCATAGCAGGGGATAGTAAAAGACATTACAAACACCAGATGGAATTTAACTGTGTTAGTAAAACATGAGGTGCTCCAACAGTGCTAAGTCATTTAGTGAACAACTCAAAGCAATTATATTTGTTTCCATTAAGCATACTTTTCTCTCAAAAAATTCCAAAATTTTCCAATATATGTTTTATCACAATCTTCTGACATTCAACTTAATATTAAACTACAATTATTTACTCTTCAGGTAGTATATATTGATTGTTATTTGTGGATATCTTAACAACTTTCTAACTTCACTGCAAGTCTAAAATGTATTAACTTCTAAATAAGAATTCATCTGAATTTCAACATGTTGAATACCAGCTTTATCATAAATCTAAATCAGAACTATATTTGTCCAGTGTGACTCTTTTATTTTGTCATATCTAACTTTAACCTTATAAATATACAATTGTTGATATTCTGATAGATACAATGTTTTATAAAATAATAATTGATGATATGACCTGAAAGCACATTATCTAATTTTATTTTAAAGGATTATTCTCTTGGAATCATGTGGCCTATAAAATTGTGATCATGAAACAGCATAAATTTTTTTACTACAAACAAGCAGAAGTACAAATAAGTCCATCCCAAAAAAGTCATTTATATGGTTGGATTTTACCATGTGTTTTGCTCACATACCAAGGGGGCAAGAAGAGAAAAAATATTTACAATTTTCTTTACTAATTTTTTAACTAAATATATTGACAATGGAAAGTGATTTTCTTGGCCTCAATACTGTACCTCTCAATAAATGGTTGCAACCTAAAGCAATACTTAAAGTATTTATGCATCCCAGCCACGTCTATGAGCAGACATGCTCCTTTTTCATCAGAACCTCGCTGCTTATCTTAGATAAAGAAACAGCTCAGACCAAAATGAGGCTATCATAGAAATCAGAGCCAAATACCTGTAAGCTCAATTGATGACAGCCCCCAAAACAAATCAGCCAAAATCATAGGTTTGCTTAAAATGGGAGATCAGAAAAGAATTTGTATACACATCTTTAATCTCAGAGGAGTGGCCATCACATAAACCTAATTTAATTAGGTTATTCCCTAATTAAATTCTTCAATGGCTCTCTTCTGACCCCAGGTGAAAGTCCAAACTCTCTAGAATGTCATCCTAAGCCTTCATGAGTTGCACCTCCTGGGTACTTTAGCTTCATCTCTGAAGTTTTCCTTCTCCCTAAGCAGCTATGCATTGTGTAAGAACATGCTATTTGTTCAAAGTGCAAGGCTCTTCCCTCACTTTTTTTTTTCACCTGGGATGGAACTCACAACCTTGCAGTTACCAGGGTGGGCTTTTAGCCAGCTGAGCTAAACCCCCCAGAGCACTAACTTTTTCTTGACTTACAGGCATCCATGAAAACTGAAACTACCACTTAGAGTACAGCTATCCCAGGAAGTCCTCTATCCTCAAATTCCTGAGAGAACAGAAGGTTCCCTTGCACACTGCTACCAGCACCCACACTACCTTCCATTTATTTCACTGTTTTCGAGTCGTAGGATGTTTTGTCTGTCTCAGCTACTGGCCTGAATTTAATCTTCAGAAAAATTTAGATCCCACTATGACACTTTACAGATAAAGACACCAAGACTCTGACACAAACTTACTTAAGGGCAAGTAGTTAGTTAGGGAAGAAGAAGAAATAAAGCCCTGTATCTCCTTTTAATCACTACCCTATGCAGCCATCCAGGGATAGAAAAAGAAATAAAATTCTGTATCTTCCCTTAATCACCACAATATGCAGCTTTTGTCAAAACCACTATGAACTCTTGGTGAATGAGATTTTATGTGGAATATATTTATAGAGAATATATTTATATTTATGTGGAATATATATAGAACACTTAGCATAGGATTTGTTTTTTTATTTAAAGGGATAAAACAGAAAAAGAGAAATATTACAGAATTTCAAAAAAAAACATAAACAGTAAGAAATCACTAGTTGATAATTTACATATTGCTCTTTTAGAAATAGTTGTTCAAGTTACAAAATTAAAGCACACAAAATAGACACTCAAGCAGTGAGACTGCAAACAGATCTGTTCAACAGTCAAACAAGAACTAAGAAATATGGGTAACAATCCTGCACACATAAATATACATGGAGTTATATCTTTTATAGCACTTCCTATTTTCTCGAGCACAGGATTTGTAATACACATTATATGCTCAATAAATTCTAGTCATTATCACTGTTGTTATGGTGGTGGTTATTGGCATTAGAATTAGCATTATACATTCATAGTTCATCTCTTTTGAGTTAAAACTCCAGGAATCCTGCCAATCCCAAGACCTTTTCAAACAATGAGATCAATCAGAGGTGATAGTTTGTCAAACCACTTCCCCTCTTTTCTTCCCCTAGAAATCTTCAATACCAACCTGTTTTATGCTTCCAAAACAGACAAAATGGAATTGTTCTCAAAGGAAATTCCTTTCATTTCCATTCACTACCAATTATTCCGTGGCTATTGAAGGCTATATTAAAGGGTCTAAAAGAGTATGTGTTGGGTATTGTTATTCTATCACCATTTTTAGCATGATACTCATCTTGATTCTTTTGGCTTAACTTAGGCCCATTATATGTGAGACCAGGACACAATGAAAAAAATTTTTTTGTACAAAACTATTCCTTCAGGGATGTGAAACTGAATCTTGCCCTGATGGTAGTAGCATCTATTTAAAGACAATCTGACTTTGTGAGAACTTAAAATGAAAACAGGAACTGTCAGGTCTTAAATATGTTTCCTGAAAACCAACCCCAGTAAATTGAGTCTCTTAATTTTGCTGTTGTTCCACCTTGGGAGCTCTGTTTAAAATCAACTGTGTTTTGTGAATCCAGATCAGTGACAAGACTTTAGGTTTCACAGAGAAACAAAGCTTTCCAGGAGGAGAATTGGCCCGTGCATAGTAAGTGTACAGCCATAATTGCAAAAATAATTGGGGCTCTAAAGAGTTATGGTTTATTGGACCTAAGACTCATTTCTCCACATTGAAAACTAAGTGAGCAATTTAATATATTTGGCATTTTCTTCTAAGGGATGATCCAGACTCTGAAATACCTCTTGCAAAGGTCCAAAGAGCCTTCATGAAATAATAAAATACAATCTTTGGTTATCATCTTCTTCACAGTAGCAGAATGGTGTTGCAGTTTATAACTTTAAATTCCCAAGAGTAAACTTAGCATATTTAGCTGTAAAAGAATTCCAATTTGTAAGTGACTATACAACTCTTTCAATCACTTTCCATATTCACCTTCTTGATTTAAAATTTAGAGTTTCATTTATGAGTGAAAGAGTAAAGAGCTGAAACTTGGTTAATTCAGTGCGGAACAATGAATTAAATATTGAACCCAATTATAACTTCTAGGTATAAGAAGACAATATCATAAATATGGAAATAGGGATATGAGCATGTGGAAAGCAAACAAACTGGAATTGAGTAACTAATGGAACAGTACTCTGGGAAGAGGGCAGCGCAGAGGGGAAATCTCCATTCTTCCCACATCATTCCTTACCTAATCTCAACTCTATTTTGCAAGTACTGGAGATGAAGTAGGGGTGCCCAGCCAACAAAGACTAAACCTCAGAGCACTAGATTCACCTACTTTTACCTCGTTTCTTACAAAGTTTGACAAAGCTCCAAGATCTAGTAGTTTGAACTTTTCACAGATCTCAGGGCTCCTAGAAAACTCAGAAGGGACCAGAGAGCTTCCCTCCATGCTTTCTAGTCTCTACATTCCAAATGGAGAAAAGGTCACCATACTGTCTGAACATCCACACCAAACTTTGGGCTTTCATAACCAAGCTAATAGTGTTCGAGCTCAAGAATTTTTACAGATAAGGGAACCATAACATTTGCTCTGGATTTCATCTTTTATCTCTGTAATGCTGGTTCTTAAAATCATACATCTTTCCCTAAATTCTGCAAGTATGATCTTTCCTGGAAACAATGGAGGAAAATGAATTGGCTATTTTAATGCTGCTGTCATAGTGATTTACACATATTTTTCCAAGTTTTCTGAGAATAGAAAAAAAATTCTCCAAGGAAAAACAGAATTTCAGAGTGCCTAAATGGTAAGTTACATAAAAAATCCTTCGTGTCTCATGCAGGGCTTCTCAACACTAGTTCTATGGATTTTTACAGGCCTCATAAGTTAGTATATGTCTATACTGAAAGTTTATGAAATTTTTTGGGTGCATGCGCATATGAGAATTTTATGTAAGCACAATTGCTTTCATAAGACATTAAATATAGTAAATCCTTCTTCCCAAAACTTTAGAAAATTTAAGTTAATAAAAAAAATCAAAATTTTTATTTCATCTTAGTTTTCAGCCCCTTAATGCCACAAAGTTTTGGGCAGAGTTGAGTACCTTGCTTTTAAATATAGAGATATAGATAAAATATTCTGCATATGAAGACATGGTAGCAGTCACTTTGATTGTCTACTCTTTTCCCCTCCCTACTTTCTAAAGGAGTCCCTCTGATAATTATCCATTCTCTCCTGGGAGCTATTTCCACACCTAGAAGACTTTCCCCACAGTGATGATCTCCTGTTGTCACGCTTTGAAATCTGTGTTACTTACATTGTTTTCTTCTGATCTTCTTTGATCTGTTTTGTTATGTTTAGTTTTACTCTCAATAAAATAAAATAAAATAAAAAAGAAACCTTACTCAGAGCTCCCACATCAGGTTCAGAGAACTGAGGAGTGTGGGAGGTTCATAATGATAACCAGCATTTACTGGCATTTCCTTTATTTACACTATGAATTGTGCATAACTGCATTCAATCTCCATAACAATCCCATTAGATTACTATTATCATTACTCCCATTTTATATGTAAAACCACAAGAATCATGGATAATCAGCAAAACCTGTAACAATCAAAAGAACTAAAGAAAGCATTTGTAACTGACCCCAAAATAGTAAAGATGTACAAACCAACTAAGAATTAAAAATAATCATCTAAAAAATGTTCAGTGAACTACAAGAGAACACAGAGAGATGACCAGATGAAATCAGGAAAAGCAACAGATGAGCAAAATGAGGATTTCAACAAAGAGATAAAAACAAACAAATAAAAAAGCCAAAGAGGAATTCTGGAATGGATGAATATAATGACTGGATTGAAAAAATTCCACAGGGAACTTCAATAGTAGATTCAACTAAGAAGAAGAAAGAACTGGTGAGCTCAAAGACAGTTCACTTAACTAAACAGGAACAAAAAAGAAAATCATACAATAGTGAAGAAAGCCTGAGGAATCTATTTGGCACAACTAGATCTACCTTAAACAAAAGTTGAAATCAAAAGACACTAGCTAACACCATGAAAATATATGCATAATAATGTAGAGAAACTCACTGTAAACCAAGAATATGGTCAAATTCAAAATGCTCTAATACTATAAGAGTGGTTTTTAAAGTTTTGTTTTTTCATAAAAATTTTGTCCACTTTTAATTTTTATTTGTTATTAGTACATGTTTGGAGTGCATAATGTTTACATTCCTTGTGTGGAATTGATGCATGAACAACACATGCATACCAATATACATAATTAATTTTTTTATCCCTTTTCCCTCAATAGTAATTTTTAAATCACTAACTCTAACACAATAGTTAAAAAGGACTGAAAATAAATATAACTACAGTAATTTGTAAGTGAATATATAATAAATAAATTTTAGTTGAATAAATTAGGACATCAATAACAAAATGTTGATAGAGTGCAGTTTTTTACCAGCATAATATATACTGATTTATTTTATATAACTCTTATGCTAACTGCAAAGAAGAAAACCTATAATAGGAAAAAGATAAGAAGAATAGAACCAAAGCCTATCACTATTTTTAAAAATCATCAAAACATTCAGGAAGACAAGAAAAGAAAAAAAGGAAGTGTAAGACACTCAGAAAATAATTAACAAGATAACAATAAAAAATCCTTACCTATCAATAATTACTTCATATAAATGGATTAAATTCTCCAAAGGCACAGAACAATGAAATTGATGCAAAAATGTTTCAACGATATGCTGCCCCTAAGAGAAGAACTAATTTTAAGGACACACAATCTGAATGTGTCAGGATGATTTTTCATAAAAATGATAAACCAAGAGATCAGGGGCCTATACAAAATAGACTTGAAATCAAAAACTACTGTAAGAGACAAACAATTGCATAATGACAAAGGGGTCAATTTATTAAGGTGACATAAAAGTCATAGATATGTATCCAATTTGGGTCATATGAATATAAAAAGTGAATATTAACACAACTGAAAAGAAAAATAGAAAACAATACAGAATTTCATTACATCATTTTCAGCAATGGATAGATCATCCAGACATAAAGCCTATTTAACAACATTTAACAATACCATAAATGAAATGTACCTACAGATATATAAAACATTCTATCACACAGTAGTAAAAAACATATTATTCTTCTGTATACATGAAACGTTGTCAAGATAGATATATATAAAGCTATAAAACATGTTTTAACAAATTTTAAAAGATGAAGGTTATACCAAGACAATTTCTAATCATAAAGGTATGAATCCAGAAGTGAGTAATAGGAAGAAAATATATCCAAATAACACTTTTGAACTACTAATGGGTCAAAGAAGAAATAAAAGAATGTCTTGTATTAATCTTGAGGCAAATGATAATGAAAACACAAAAAAAATTATAAAATTCAACCTATGGAAATTTATAGCAATAAATGCCTACATTAAGAAAAAAGAAATATCTCAGATAAACAATCTCACTTTACATCTCAAAGATGTAGAAAAAGAGGAAACTAAACTTAAAGTTAATAGAAGGAAAGAAATAATAAAGATCAAAATGGGACATAAATGAAATAAAAACTAGAAAAGCAATTGAAAGGAAAAACTAAGAGGGTTTTTTTTAAAGATAAAACTCAATTAAAGTTAATTGTGAAAATAAATACTACATTTGATACTCTACAAATGAAAAGGATCAAGGTGATACTATAAAAATTAACAATCTTCTGTACCTAATTTGATATGTAAGAGCAAATTGGATAATCAAGAAAAAACGAATAAATTCCTAAAAATACGCAACCTATCTGGACCCAAAAACAAAGAAATAGGAAATCTTAACACACCAACAACAAGTAACACAATTTAATCAGTAACCAAAACCTGCAAGCAAAGAAAAGCCCAGCACCTGGTGGCTTCACTGGTAAATTCTACCAAACATTTAAGAAAGAATGATATCAAGCTTTCTCAAATTGCTCTAAAAAGTTGAGGTGGAGGAAACCCTTCAAAACTCATTTTATAAAGTCAGCATTATCCTGTTATCAAAACCAGTCAAGGACGCACACGCACACACACACACACACACACACACACACATCCCTAATAGATATAGATGCAAAAATCCTTAACAAAATGCTAGTGAACTGAAATAATAAGCACTTACAGATTATTCACCACGATCAAGTGGGATTTACCTTAGACCACAGGGATGATTTGATATACAGAAATCAATAAATGACATATCACATTAACAGAACAAAGGGGAAATTCATATGGTCATCTCAATAGATTCAGAAAAAGCATTTGACAAAATTCAACACACTTTCACAATAAAAACTCTCAACAAATTAGATGCAGAAAGAATGCACCTTAACAGAGTAAAGGATAAATAGAACAAGGACATATTTAACATCTGTTTCATCAATGAAAAGTGGAAAGCTTCTCTAATAAAAGGCAAAAGGAACAGGATTCTTGTTCTTGCTGCTAATACTCAATGTGGTTATCCTAAAGCAGAAACAACCAAATTACAGAACAAATTATGAATAAACAACATTTATGTATCATCATAAAATAGAATATTATTCAACTCCAAAAAATAATCAAGTACTGATACATTGTACAATATGAGTAGACCTCAAAAACCAGTATACTGGTCATTCACAGACTTCGGGAGAGGAAAATAAGAAGTCAACAAGAAGCTAAGACCTTCTGTGAGTCAACGCCACGTGCAGACTGACTGGGAGAGAGCCAGACACCAGCCCCTTCTAGCTCACAGACAGGGAGAAAAGAATAGCCAAAGTGCCCCCTCCTCCCTGTAAGAGACTGGCTGACCCAGTGAAACACAAGCAATGATGATAGCTAATTAGGTAAAATTCAACCTAATACTTGTAGTGTTTAGGGTTTCACTGACTTTGAAGGTCTAAAGCCAGTAGTCTGATCATCCATTGGGATAACAATACCCAATGTAACATACATGGGGAATCTCTTTTTGAAGGTGGTAGCCATTGTTAACTCCTTATTATCTTGTTTTAAAATCCTTTATCATTCTCCTTGTTTTGTTTGGTTGGGTTTTATTCTGTTTTATCTTGTTTGATTTAATTATATCCAATGGCATGGGCAGCTATTTCAAGGATACGATATATTATGGTAGCCATTTTGGATTTAATATTATCTTGTTTTGAAGCCCTGTATTGAATTCATTGTTTTGTTTTTATTGATTCTATTCTGCTCTGTTTTGTTTGATTTTACTATGTCTGAAGCTATGGGAAGCTATTATCTTATTTTGAAGTCTTATGTCACTTAAACTGTCTTGTTTTGATTGGCTTTATTATGTTTTATTTCACTTAGTTTTAAAATAAATTTTTAAGAGCAGTATGCTAAGTGAAACAGGCAGTTGGAGAAAACTATATATTGTGTAATCCCATTTACTCAAAATATCCACAAAGAGTATGTCTATAGAAACGAAAGATGTCAATGGCTTATAAGATGTAGAGACAGATGAGATCAGAGTTAGTACTGGAAAGTGGCAGCTAATAAATAGGTTTCTTCTGGGAATGATGATAATGTGCAAAAATTAGATTATAGTGATTATTGTACAACTCTATAGACTTACTAAAAACTATTGAATTGTAAATTTTCAAAAAGTGAACCATCATAGTATAAAATTATACCTCAATAGAGTTGTTAGCAATATTTTAAAAAGAACTTGGGATCCGGGGATTTAGCTCAGTGTCTTAAGTGCTTGCCTGACAAGTGCGAGGTCCTGAGTTCGATCCCCGGTACCAAAAAATAAAAATTAAAAAATTAAAAATAAATGAAAAGAGCTTGGTTCTACCTTCTTGGACCAATAAAATAGCAATGGCAGAGGTGTTTCAACCTGTCTTTCAGCAACATTTGCACTTGTCTTCTGCTAAAAACACCACTCACCACCAGCAGAGGGAGCTAAAATGATAGCTTTAACCAATCTTTTGCTTCCAATCATGCATCCTAAGTATAAAAGGAAGGAAAGAAAAAAATACACACACACACATACATATACATTATATATATATATATATATATATATATATATATATATATATAAAGATAGCTAAGATAATCATACTACTGATTTCCTTAGTTCACTGAAGAGAGCAGTTTGTGCTTATATTGTTTGATCAATTATGCATGCCTATACCTTGTAATCTGAGCAACTACTTTGAAGAAAATAATATTCAATATATTAATCATTGCCAATTCCTTATTATCTTGTGTTTGAAATTCTATAGTTTTGTTTTTATTTTTCTCTTTAAAATAGAATTTAAAAATGAAAAGTAAAAGAATACTTTCAATTTTAGACAAAACAATGATTAGTTGAATTCTATCCTGATCCCTACCAAAAGGACAAAAGAACTTATATTAATATTCATTCCTTTAATGAAATGGCCCACGATGGTCCATTTATATACTTCAGTTTCTTGGCTGCACAATGTTCTCCAGAATATAAGGATATCTAGATATAGCATGACAGAAGATGATGGATGGTTAACTGAATCTTTTGGTGCTCTTTATAAAACATTTAATTTTAAGACAGCAAATAAAATGCAGTAGAACAGAGATTTAGCATCTCATCCATAAAATATTCTTATGGGTCCATGCTACATACATGTACCTCCGATCTTTGCTCCAGTCCAAGGACCAATTGATTTGTAACATGTCACAATATTTAGATATTAGTGCAAAACAAATGTCAGATGTTTTTGTTGTATCCCAGGCTAAAAAAAACAGCTTATAAAACAGCATTCCTTTATTCAAGAAATGTTGCTTGACATCTATTATGTGTCAGGCATTGGTGGAAAAAAGCAGACCTAGAAGCTGACCTTGAGTGGCTTACAGTCATGGGGAAGATAATGCAAAATAAACAAATAAAATATCATTCTAATTTGTAACAAATATATTGAAGGAAAAGAGAAATGATAACAAAGGGGCCTGATTTAGGTTGGGTGATCAGGAAGGTCTCTGAAGATATAGAACCTATATGAAAATAGAAGAATGTTCTAGACAGAGTAAATAGCATTACGTGAACCTCAAGAAAAAGTCTTAGAGAAGTTGTACAAAGACCTGGGAGCTTTAGCATATCTGGAAATAGCACTGGTGGAGGTTGGGGAGTAGGGAGGGATCTAGGGTTGTATGGCACTGGACGCTGTGTGAAGGGAATGGTATTTTGCCTTAAATGCAAGGAGAAAAATTGTAAGCATATGACTGGATTATCAGAGTTGCATTTTTTTAATAAACCATTCTGATCATAGAGTAGAAGCTTGAACTTGAAAAGTAAAAAGCAGGAATGGCATGCTGGTACAAAGAAACAAATTTGTTGTGAATGGAATGGGAGACTCAGGGGCAATGGGAAGTTATAGAATTCATTCTAGGAAAACAATCCCAGTGCACTCATGGCATGCTCCAAAATCCATGTCACTCTCTGTGTTCACCGCAGATCCTTATCAACATATCAATCTGAGATACAGCTTCAAAAAGAGCACAACCTGGCACTAGCAAACCTGTTTTTTCCCCTCTCAGGTTATGGAAAAGCAATCCTAATAAAGAAAAAAGCCAACACTTTCACATGCTTCTCAGAGAACATATGTCTAATTAAAAAATGTATACATGTCTCCTAAAACCTCTGGCCCCTGTGGCACCAGCTGTTAGAGTTATAATGGTGCATCAAATGAGGGGAATCAATTTTACACAGATGAGTAAAGATATAATATTTCAAGCTGAGCTTTGGTATTAACTGAATTTACATGCATGTTGTAGTGGAAAGAGCATGGAATGTAATTTCAGAGGACATAGGGTCAATTCTTACTCAACTACTTACAAGTTCTGTGACTCTGGGCAATTTACTCAATTTTTCTAACCTCGGGTTCCCTGTATGTAAAACGTATAATAACATTATCCATCTCTCAAAGATGCTGTGAACATGAAATGAGTATGCTATGTGCAGAATGACTTCTTACTACCAGGACTTTAAGCACCACACTTCCAAAAATGTAATCCAGCTCCTCCAAATAAACGTCTATTATAAATAGCAACTATTCCCAAAAAATTATATTTTTTCTAATAAATTTTTAAAGTAATTGAACATGTTAATCTATTTCATTAATTGAAGTATTTTGTATAGTTTTCTGCTTCAAAAAATAAAGTACCAAAAACTACTTAATAAAGAAGGTAGCACACTTTGATATTTTTAAAGTGCTAGTTGTTGGGAAATAAAGACACATGAAATAAATGAAATGAACAAAAATTTAACTTAATTTCTAAAGAATAAGACTACTTAATTAAAAAACAAACAATATGCCTTGTGAGCCCCATAATTGTTTAGCTTAAGTCTTACAAAAATACTCCCAACATTCCAACATCCCTGCACTTTTTCATTATGTCATTTTGGAAGAGCTCCTAGAAGTCTGAAAATTAAATTTTTTTATGTATAAAGTGGAAATAATTTAATCATAATTCATATTCTTACAGAAGAGTTAAAATTGTATACATAAAGCATTTTGATACAGTGGCTGGCACAAATAAATATTGAATAATTGTCAGCCATTGTCATCGCTTTTGTCTCAATATCTCAAATATGTTTCAGGTCTTTTGCTTAGAAAATATCTAGGGTTTGCATCTCTCCTATTTTCCAACATTACATTAAGCCACTCCTATTGGGCCTTAACCCTTCTAACTCTTCAAGACTCTAAGCCCTATTTCCTCTTAGGTTCCGCTACGAGACCCTAGCTCTACTGAAGTGTCTCATGTGAAAAGCTATCAGTGATTTGAACAATGCTAAACCCCATGACAGTACTTCTTCATCTTGAATCTATTAGAAAAATGTTTTGCTATTGGTCCTCCTTCCAACTTGAAATAGTTTCACACCATGGTTTCCATACATTACTTTCTCTTAGTTTTCCTTTTCCTTCACTGGCCACTGCTTCTGAATATTTACAGATAATGCTTCAGTGTACATTCCTTTACAGTTGGCCTTTTTCAAGGTGGTCTTCAGAGTTTGTCCTGCTCAGACCTTGTGTCTCTTCCCTTTTCCATGTTCATGCATGCATTGAGTGACCTCAAAATATCTCGTGGCTTGTAGTACAATCTACATTCTGACAAAGGTCAAGTTTTAATTTCCAGCCTGGAGTTCTCTGAATGCCAGACATATCAACTTAACTATCCAAGGTTTCCATTTAGACATTGAATATGTTCTCAAAATCAAAATGTCCAACCCCAACCTTCTTTTGTTTTCTCCCAAATCTTTTCTTCCCAATTGTCTTCCCCATTTCAATTCATGGCAATTTCATCCTTCCAGTTAGTCAGGTCAGAAACTTGAATTCTTCTTCCTCGATTCCTCGCTCAGTCTCACAGGTCCCATATTCGATCTATCAGCAAATTCTGTCAGCTCTACTTTCAGAAAGTATCCCACCTCCAACTCCTAATGCACCCACTTATCACTTCCACTGCTACCACCCTGGCTCAAGGCATCAGTTAGATTACAACAGCCTTGCCTTTTCCTTTACCTCTATTTGTAATTCATCTATTCCCTACCCAAAATGATCTTCCTTTTGTATGGAAATCAAATCATTCCTCTGATCTTCACCTCTGGTTCTCCATCTCTAGGTAAAACCTGGAGACCTAGAGACTTTACAATGGCCAGTAAGGACCATCTTGACTTCCTCTGCCCCTCGCCTATGCATGCGAGCTGCACTGGACTCTTGCTTTTCATCAGGCCTGTTCCTACCTGCTTATGGGCCTTGCTATCTGTTGTTTCTTCTGCCTGCCACCTCTTCCCCATGCATGCCTGTTAAGGTTGGCCTCTGCTACTTTTTAGCATAGATGTCGCCCTCCCTCCATGAGCCTTCTCTTGCTATAACTGCAATTCACTCTCTCTACATCACATTCCCAAACTGCCTGCCTCTATGCTTTGCTTTGCTTTTCAGCTAATAACTCCTAGTATTCTTTATATTTTGGTTGTCTATTTTCTTAATTACCTGCCTCTCTTGAATGCAAAATCTCCTGGAGTGTAACGACTAGAGATCACTGCCTGCTTACTGTCTCTAGAATCAAGAACAAAGTCTTACCTTAGTAGATATTCAATAACTGTTTGTCAAGTGATGAAAATGATGAAGGAATAGTTTTCATAGGCCAGGAATTGATGTTAATTAACCTCCTAAACATAATGAAAGCCCTAAGGCTGCTGGCACATAAAAGGGGTGACTTTAAATTTCAAAAATGTGATTATGAAACAAAATTTATTGTAGCATACATAATGGTTGGTTCTGTACCATACAGCAGTCTATGTGTTACACACACACATGCGCACACACACACACACACATACACATATGTGTGTGCAACCTAGTAGACAAATACATTCCTTTTACAGGGCCTCATTAAGTTTATTTTATAGATCACACTAGAATTTAACTTTAGCAATATTCATCATTCTAAATCAACTACCTTAGCAATTATTTCATTTAATATTCTTCCACTAGACTTTTGTTGTTGTTGTTGTTCTTATTTTCCTTGTCCTCTCTGCAGTATGTGAAATAAACAAAAGTTTTACATTTTAGATGCTTTAAATTTTAAAAAGCTGCCTATCTCTGGTTCCTAAGGAAAGGCAAATTAATTTTAGAAATTGCATTATATGTATTTTGCATCCGTACATTATAATAAATTAATTGTTCATTTTTGTTCAGAATGTTGCCTTATTCTGTATTTTTTCTCCAATTCCAATGACAGTGATATCTACTATCTTCTATGTCACTTAAACAACTGTTTGTTCCTCCAGAAAAGGCTTGTCTGAGCCTCGCCACATGTTCTGTCCTGAGCTACAAGCACAAGCTCTCTGTGTGAAGGTTGAAAGCATTAGCACTTGGAAATAAAATGAAAAGCATGTTGTCAAACATCTTAAATTTCATGGAAAAATACAACTTCTTTTGATATTTCATACATAGATATATCAACAATATAAACCAACATTAGCAGTCAATGTTATAGCTGTTGACAATGAATGTTCTCAAGGACTTGCTGCTAGAGTGGTCACCCAAGAGGTTTGATACCACTTCATAGAAAATATTGATCTTGCTCTTAAAGGACTTCAACTTAATAAAGATGTATGAAAATTCAGTCATTAAGTATAGCCATCTGTCTCTCTGTTGGAAACACACACACACACCTCTGCAACACTCAAAGAAACTCTGAAATTGAGGTGAGAAACCCTGCCTTGGCTCCACTCTCATTTATTAATATAATTCTTTGATTTCATTTTTGGTCTTCTTGCCTCTGGAATGAACAGGCAAAGAAAAAGCTGCCACCACAAGGATTCAACCTCACAGACAAAAGAAAAGAAAGAGAAAAAATACCTAAGGAAAAAAGTGATGAAAAATAAAACTGCATAATAGAAGATATTAATTTTATTAGTACTTGAAATAGTTTTATTTTACCTACCCCTGAAAACTGTTACTAAACAAATTAATAAAAAGTACACAAACCCATCTAAGAAATGTAGCTCATTTTTGTATGGAATTCTGCTTTATTTCCTCATTGGTAAATCATGCTTCCAAAAAAGCTCTTTCATGGAACATGGCACAGTTTGTAAATGTGTGTGCGTGTGTGTGTGTGTGTGTGTGTGTGTGTGTGTGTGTGCCTATCAGTCCCACTAAGCCATAGGTTTCAAGAGGTCGAGGACCTTCTGCTTTACTCATTAATATATTCTTCATGCCAAACACAGTGCCTAACCCAGGGTAAATTCTCAATCAATAGTCAATGAATAAATTTCCTTTTTAAGTATATTTTAATCTGTAGCAGTTACAAATAAATTCCTACAAAATTCCATTTAGGGGATAGTAATAAAATCTTTGTAATTATTATTTTAGGCAACTGCTTAGTTTGACATTATTTTGTTAAACACTTGATTCAAAGTAACAGTGGTAAATAATTTACCTGAAAAAATGCCTGTAGCACTTGACCCTAGGCTTATTCATCCTTGGGCTTCTTTCTGATGTCCTTTTCTCACTGCTCCTCATTGGTCCTGCTAACTCCTCTTTCTGATGTCTCCCCAAAATGTTTCTGTATATCCCAGTTTTTCTTCTCGCTCTCTTCTCTCTGGGAAGCTGCATAAAATAGAGATTGACGCAGGGTTTAAAGTCAGCCTGCTTGAGGTACAACCCTAGATTTAAAACTGTGGTTGTGATCTAGGGCTTCATTTTCCTTCACTATAAAATGGGTATCTATGTGAGGAAGATAATTAACAGCACCTAGCTTATGGGATTGCTGTAAAGATTAAATGAGATAATACCTGTTAAGTGTTCTGCATAGAGCCTAATGTATAGTGTTTAAGAAATGTTAGATATTTATCTACAGTCTCTTCCTCCACAATTTAATTCCCACACTATATCTTTAATTTGTCAATATCGAGATAACCACAATCACAATTCCTGGTTCTCTCTCTCTGAAGCACAAGCCTGAATACACAAGTGAGTCTCAGACTGCTCATGTTCAACACAGTAACATCTTGACTATTCTCCAAATCTACTCATTTTAAATTATATCACTGTTCTCTAACAGCCCACTTGGAAACTTTATCTGATATATATGCTTCTCGCATATAATAATCTGTACCAAATCAATAAGCATATACTGAATCAATGGTCTCTCCTCTGCCACCTTCTTCCTTCAATCAGTCCCAAGCCCCATCGTTACAATTACCCTTCTAAGGCTTAATTCTGATTAAATTCTTTCCTGCTCATTCATCTATAAAACATTTGCATATCAGTTCGACATTCTCCTAACCTTTAACTTTATAGCTTTATTCTTCAATAAACCTTCCAAAATTCCACAAAAGTTAACCAAATTAAATTATAGCTTCACAACTAGGTTCTCTCTCTGACATCCTCATGTCTCCTGTTCCCAAATATCTTTCTCTAAGGTCAAATTGTTCCTCATCATTTAAGGCCGATCCCAAATACCCCCTCCTCTATAAAACCTTCCTTGATTCACCCAGCAGGCTGTACTCCTTCTTGGCTCCCAAGTCCTAAAGCCCTTTGAACTTCTGATGAATTTGTCATATGCTATCCTCCAGTATGGTTATTTGTCTAAACATTAAATCCTCCTTCCAGATTGTAAGACCACATAATGTGTAGGGAAGAGCCAAATTACTACATTTTTAAGACAGTCTTTCAAGTTCTCTGCCTCAATGTCCTCATGTGTAGGATATGAAAAGCAATATAAAGCATATACTGAAACTTTACATGATAAAAGAAATATTTCTGCATTGTAAGTGGACAATCGTCACAGATAAAAATATGTGATCACTTAATAGTCTGAAAGGAAGTATATTAAATATTATTAGCAATTATTAGATGGGAAAACCAGGCATATTTTTATCTTGTTCCATATTTGTTTATCTTTCAACATCTTTACAACTAAGTAGCTTGTATGTATGTTACTGACCAGTCATATAAGCATAAATAGAATGTCAGAAACTATATTATGGTTTGATGATGTAAGAAAATTATGCAAAAGGCACTATATAAAAGAAAACATTTTTTAGTTACCGGGGTACTATATGGCTCTCAATATCATTGAAAATAGGAGAAAAGATGATTCTGCTTTCAAAATGCATCAAATTTCAGTCACAATGTGACTTAAGTAAAAAAAGAAACTTAAAAATCACCTGCCAAAATTGCCATAAGAAGTGGTTAAGCTCCTTAATTTCAAGTATTTAGAGCCTGACGTCTATCTACCATGAGGAGAGAGTAACACAGGCACAGTTTATGATCAAAAATTTATGTCTGGCTCAAATTGAAGAATCTGTATCATGAAACATTTGAAGGTGCAAAGGTATATGCTGAATTCAGTGCCCTTCATTTTGGAATCTTTTAACAACTGCAAACTCAGTGTGTCCAAAGTTAAATTTATCTTCTTCTTTTCAAAGCCATTGCCTCTCCAGAGCTCAAAAGTATGACTTTGGCATCAAAGGGACCACAGATTCGATGTCAACTATGCCATTTATTGCCAGAGTAATTTTGGAATGTTATTTAATAACTGATCTTATCTATGTCTTTTTTGTAGAAAGAAGGTAATTGTATTTATCCTATAGGGCTTTTGAGATAAATAAAATTTTTTAAAAGAATGCTTTTAGGGCACTTACAATAGCACCTGGCACAAATAAGGACTCAAAACTGCTAATTATTTTGTAGTAAATTATCATAGTCTGCCCTGTCTCCCAAGCTAGAGGCAAGAGAGACATTACAGCTACCCTAACACCATATCCTGCCGATTCTGCCCCTGAAATATCTCAGGTATGTGACACCTGCTCCTACCACGTGCACTGCCACACACTGACTGCAGTGTTTCTCACCTCCTATTTTTTATTTTAGCAGTTTTTTTTTTTTACTTTAAAGAGAATTTTTTAAAAAGAACAATAAAAACGACTGTTACTCACCAGTGTACACTCAAATCAGTAATACTTCCTGATTCCTGCTACTACCACTCATCTAGGATTTCTCCAACAGTTTTCTTATGATGACAGAGTTTCCTTAGATAAAATGTGACTTTGCCATTCCCCTGTTTATAGACATTTTGGCCCCTGGTATTGCAGGACCAAGTTCAAGCTTAGTAAAACTATGTACAATAACCTTTTTTTTTTACAATCCCTCTGTATTTATGCATCTTTCCAGCTCTACTTTATGACAGGCTGTGAAACTGCACACACATTCACCCTAAGGTGGGTCTGTGCTAATTGTCTAAAAATTACATTTTTTTCTCCATCCAATATCATTCTTCCTCATTTAACAAGCCCCATGTTGATCTTTTAGGAACTCACTCCAAGCACCACTTTTTCTATGAACTGTTTCTCTGAGATTGCTTCTCTCTCTTTTTACCACAACAGCGCATTTTCATCCCTATTATTACAGTGAATTTTAATTTTCTGTTTTCTGTGTCCTTTCTCTACTGTATGGTGAATTACCTGAAAGAAGGCTCTCTCTACATGTTTATCACACATTTCCGGCTCTTGGCTTCCAAGAGCAAGAGGTACCTTTGAGTAAATACATTTTGGTTAAAATGGAATTTAAAGCTTTACTAACACTGGAAACTACGGCCTGCAAATATAATTCAGTTGAGACTATTTCACTAGCAAATGTTCTGTTTCCAAGTGTAATGGATCCTAACTTTTGTGGCACTTTTGTCTCAGGCATTTTTATCCCAATTTTTGTCTGCTTTCATGTAAAAACATGGTAAATGCTCCAAATGTCCATGCGATTAACAAAAAAAAAGAAGAAAAAGAATGAAAGAAAAATAACAAGATCTACTTTCATTTCTTAGTCCTCCTATCTCTTCCTATAGAGCTGAAGAGATTTCTTTAAGAAGAAAAACTCTTGTAAAAAAAAAATGGAAAATCCTTTTTTCTTTTATTGCTACATGCTTACTGTATACAGAACCCTGTAACATAGTAGCTCGCCTTTTATTAACATTTTTGCAGACTTGATACAATTATGTTTGTCTTGGAGATAAAGAAATTGGGCCTTACAAAGAAATTACCGCAAGTTCCATACCTTGTAAATGACTCAGTAGAGCTTTGAACCCTCGTCTATGAGAATCCAAGATTTTTACTATACTAATATGCCAAACTGTCCCACTAGGTGATTAAATCAATGCCTCCCACCCTCTGTCTGCAATTCTGAATGGAAATTAGGGGTAAAACAGAAGCAGGAAAAGCAGAGATATGGCAATGTGAAAGAAAGAGGAAGGAAGGAAGGAAGGAAGGAAGGAAGGAAGGAAGGAAGGAAGGAAGGAAGAAAGAGAAAGAAAGAAAGAAAGAAAGAAAGAAAGAAAGAAAGAAAGAAAGAAAAAAAGCCTGGTAAGAAGAGAGAAGGCATCATCTCTCAGGAAATGTATTTAGTATTCTTTTTGAAGCTACAATGCAATACCTTTCTATCAAATGCCAATCCAAAATCTATACAAAAGAAAATCTATAAAAGGAAAAATAGTCTATGAAATTCAAAATCAAAATGCTACTCTTTTGCTAAAAACAATGATAATGAACACGTTTATTTTATTAATCCACAGACCTAGTAACTCTTAATAAAAGGTTTCTGTAAATTTTAATTGCCGTAATCTGGACAATGTTTCACCATGACTCATTCACTTGAACTGCAAAGTTTGTGCAATATATTTTGAGCTGCTTTATGAGATTACAATTGTAGGTAAAACTACTCTACCTGCTCAATTAAAATACACCAGACTTATCAAAATAAAATGTTTGAGGGAATAGCATGCTCTGTACTTGCTCATTTTAAATCCTGCGTGCCCATGGAATAAAATCCACAAATTAGTTCCTCTAACTGAGCTTCTTCATCCTTTCTCCTTATTTCACAATGACTTTCCAATATATCTGTCTTTTTTCTTTTCTAGAATATGCTTACCAGAGTTAACTCCTGAAGTATAGAGTGTTCGCTAACAGCCTTTTCATAAATATTTGTCAAGAATAAGAGAACAAGAGGTTCTGCACTGCATTCTGCATTGGGCACCCTGTCCAGTGATGACCACAAACCTCACCTGAGCTGACAATTTGCTTCCTTTCTCCTTTCCTCAGATTTTGCTGACATTACTTCCAACTCTGTTCATCCAACAAATTCAATCACTTTATCTTTTTCTTCTGAAAACAGATATTCTAGGGTTTGCTAACATTAACAGGTCCATAATTCCTTAGCCAAACAGTCAGGATCACAGATGCTACAGAATGCTAGAGGCTTTTAAAAACAGAATATATTAGCAACAATATTCCCTATATTATAGAAAATCCTCACTGGGACCTTTGGGTGTGCCCTACAATGGAACGTACCCATATATGTGTAGAATTTGAATGGGTTTTTCATGAAATACTGAAAGACTACAAGTCAACTCACGGTTTCAGTCAAATTGTGTCACCAAATATGTTTTTAAAAGCCTTTCCATTTTAGAGTATTTAAAATTTCAGAATTGCAAATGAGGGCTTGCAGATCTGTACGGATCCTTACTATAATACTTGGGGAAGGAAACTTGGTGAAAGGAAACCTGTTAGCACTTCATCATATTGTAGCACAACCTAAGCTTTGTCTGAGTTCTTCATAAGCATGTAAACATGGTAGATGACTAAAAATCATAAAAGTATAATTTTAACAAGAGCAGAAAAAGATATGGAAGACTTTCTTTACAAACTAACAAAAGCATGTGAATAAGGATAGTAACCCCTCGATTTCAAGAGGTTTTTTTTCTCTCTCGCATTAATTTTATTCTTAGTTTGGAAATAAAATATGACTCTGGTTTTACATGTGAGTTTGATTGGACCCATGTTTTTGGGAAAAACTGCATACCAGTAGTAGTATGTTTACTGTCATACATGAAATTAGACAAAGGTTATCAAAATGAACTAAAGAATTGATAATATCCACCACTAATCTTTCCTTTAGAATACGTGAGTGGATTTAAAGTCATCTTTATGTTGGATAAAATCAAAGACAGATCCAATTGACTTCACATAATAGGTTATTTCAAAGTAATAAATTAACTGAACTAATGCTTTCTCACAGAATACATAATTCTGAAAGAAAATAGATCTTTATGCCTAAATCCTCCTCCTCCCTTTCAATTAATTAGACTTTGTTGGTAAAAGGAAGTTAAGAAATGCAGCATCAGCCTGATTATATCATGAATGTAAAATGAACAGGGCAAATAATGGACTCTATACTCCTTCAAACAAGTTAAATAAGCCCATAATAGCCCACCAGTTGTGTAAACACTGTTTCACTATACTTGTAAAAGAAATATTGACTTACCTTTTAACTAAAATTATCCTGGCATGCTTCAACTAAGCTTATTAGTAATTCTCATGGTGTATATGAAACTTTTTAACTGTGGACTTCTATCAAAGATAAAAGAATTAGGAAAACATGCATTCAGCAAGCCCAGAAAGTTGACATGTACCAGACTATGCTTTAAACAGAATCAATTTTAGGAACTTTCACTCTAAGTGCCTAAAATGTAATGAGTGTTTTTTATCCTAGGATAATATATTCCATTTTTCAGCAGCTCATTAACACTGAAATACTTTCCAAGATCATAAATAAAAACTATCAAAAACAAATACTAAATGAATTTAATTTTACTAACCTTATTATTACATGTAAGAGGCATCTCACCAGTATTCCTATGAGTCAACTGGTTGTTGAAACCTGACATATATAGACATGTATAGCTATATATGTGCATATACATATGTGTATATAAAGGTTACATATGCATATATATATATACACACTATTCATGCTTAAAAAAAACACTCTACTTGAACCAATGCTACTGCAATTCAAAAAGACCTCATTTTTCTTAACAAATGTACATAAATTTCATTCTCAAAAAAATGACAGTAAACACAAGATTCTATCCAGTTTGAGCTATATGTGGCTCAAATTCCCAAAAAATAGGAAAAGGGAACAGCATTAAAGTCAAAAAACTCAGGTTAGAATTTTGGCTCCACTATGAACTTGCTAGCCATTAGGAAACCCATCTGCACTTCCCATCCTTAAACTGTGAGTAAAAACCATATCCACCTCTTCTGAGGATGCAGTGAGAGCACATGGCTGCAAAGCATGAGTCAATGATGGTCATTGTCAGGAAATTTGAAAGCTGTCTCATAAATGAGAGGGTGTTTTCTACAGAACAGAGTGACTACTGCTCAGTAGCCTTACTGAAATGTTTTTACTGTGCAAGAAATCTGGTTTGTGTATTTTTGTCCTCATAAATTAAGAGTAAGTGGTTAAAATCTATTCATTCAAGCATTAAACTCACCGTCAGGCATATACTTCCCATTTTCAACCCACATGATTTTCTGTGACTAAGTCTACAAGACCTTGAAGATTCATCAGACCCTTCTCAACCCTTCATATTTGCAGAGCTTTCAGGTGTTTACTAAGCATGTTCAATTATAAGTGATTATGGGTGAATTTTCACTCTCTAAGTAAAAAAAAAATTCATGTATTCATCCAGTTGGGTAGTTATACAGCAGAAGTGGTTTTAGGACTTTGCTTCTGTCCTTGTTGTGCTAATATTCCATTCTCAATGAACTTTCTCACTGAGATACAACTGAGATCCTCATGAGCTTGGGTTTTTGTCCTTAATGCTCATGAAACTAAAGGGGAAAAAAATTCCCTCATTCCAAGATCCATGACAATCCCCTAAACAAACTTAGAGTATTCTACTGGAGTGACATTCCTATCCCAGAACAGGCAGGTGGAGCCCTATGATGGACAGCCCCAAGGCTTGAGAGGCAGTTCCCAAAGGAAAACGGTGGAGGGCCCTCACCAAACAGAAAGGGGAGAAATGTTGGGCATGCAAAGAAAAAAAAAAGTAACAGATGTTCATTACTCTTGGTCTTTCTTCTGACTTTTAAATCAGAAATCTCTTGCTCTCATTTCATTTGATAATAAGCTTCAAATCTTCATGAGAAGAAGAAACATGCTAACAGGTTAAAAATCTGCCCTACTCTAGGCAAACTTCCAGGTATTTTAACATTCAGAAGAACCTAGGTAAATAATACTCCCTTTAGAAAGAGGAAAAGTGAGACTGAGATAGGATCGTTCTGTCTGTGATCGATCAATCAGCCTGAAACTGGAAGAGCCAAGATTAAGATACACTTCTGCCTCGATTCATTCCACAACCAAAGCATTATGCTCCTTTGAGCAACCCTGACATCAAAGAAAGTGTTATTCAATGCTTTTTTTGTTATTTTTGTCTGTCTGGGGTTTTTTGATACTGGGGATTAAGCCCAGGGAGCCCTGAGCTACATCTTCCACACTTTTTATCTTATTTTGAGATAGCATCTAAGTTGCTCTGGCTGGCCTCAAACTTGCATTCCTCCTGCTTCAGCCTCCCAAGTAAATGAGACCACAGGAGTATATCACCACTTCCCCTTTTTTCAGTGTTCTTAAAAGGCTAGTTGGTATCACTATATCTGGAAGTCTATGTTAATGAATCAACCAGTCAATAAATATTTGTTAGTATTCACTGTTATGAGTCTGTAGTTTGACTCTTACAGGTAAAAAGAGTTAAGAAGCTTAGTGCCTTTCTCCAAAAGTTGGAAAAACAAAATAAGGAAAAGTCCAAGACCAAAGGGATATAGTAATTAGCACATACCTTCATCACCCTTGGAATTCCTGTTCAATGTGTCAAATCCCATAAGGTGATGTATTTACCTCGCCAAGGCATCCCAGGTGTAGCTCTTTAAGAATCAGACAGGATAAGTTATGAGTTGAATAATAATAAAATGAATAATCCAGGGATAAAATGTTTTTAATAAAAACAGGCAATTAGGAGACACTCTATAAATGTGGAAGAAATGGCTAATAGAAACATGACTAACATGAAACTAAGTAGATGGTGGGAGTGAATAAGGGTGGTGGTACTGTCGTGTTTTTTCCCAATCATGGGCCACAGTCCCTTTATTTGCAAAAGGAGAACATAGTCTGTAATCCTTTCCCACTGTCTTCCCTTCTATTTCAGAGAATCACCAATTGCTGATATTTGGAGTTACCTAAGAAAAAAACGTGTTCAGAATACAAATTTAGAAAACACACACACACACGAATAAAGATCCTTCCATCTTCAAATTCAGAACCCCAGGCAGATAGCCTAGGTAGACGATTAAGAGGGACCTTGAAAGTCAAAGTGATCCCTGGTTTCAAGAAGCAAAGAGGCATTGTGCTCCAGAGTAAAAACTATGCAGTTTTGTAGGTGGTGTGGCAGGCTTGGGCAGAGGCTTTCTGGAACTTCCTCTGGTGTGGAGAGGGCAAGTTTTACCTCACTGAGGTTTTCTCTCAAGAGAGCCCTGAATACTTTCCCCACTTCCTCCAGCAGATTCACTGTAGGACAGTTTTTGAAGTGCATGTTTTCCACTGGCATTTGCACCAGGGCTCCTCAGGGGTGCCAGGAACTCAGTGAGGCTCACCTGGGCGGAATCGTTCTTTGTTCAGAGACCCTACTGGGACACTTAGGATGAAAAGTCTTCCAAAGTAACCGCAAGGCAACTGTCTGTCCTGCATCATTTTACTAAAGGCGACTTCCCTAATAACTAACGCTTTTTTAAAAAGTCACTTCCATGTTCACTCCCCTAGGAGTTAGGAAGGCAGCTCCCGGGTGCTGGCTCGGTAAGCCAGACAGTGTAAGATCAAAACGGCCACCCATCGGAGAATACCTGTTTTTTTTTTTTTTTTTAGTACTGACAGTTATTTTTCTTCATTAGATTTTAGTCTCTTTTTCAAGCACTTCACGCATCCCTTGCTTATCTGAAGAGGGCTCGGAGGAATGTGCCTCCACCTTGGCTCTCTCCCTGCTTTTAGGTCTACCCAGGTAGCTCGTGAAGTGGGTGCCTCTCAGGTCTCGGATCTGGGTCTCCACGAAGCAGGACAGAGTGGGAGTAGAGGGGTCCCTTCCAGGCGCGTGGCGCCGTGCGCTGGAATCTTCCCCGCGGAGGCTCAGTGGGAGCTTGGAGAAGCCGCCCGCACCTCACGCTTCCTGCAGTCTCCCAGCAGGGTCTCTGGAAAGGCGGGTGGGGACTGGAGGAGCGAAAGTGGGGCCGAGGTGGGGGTGCCTGGGAAGCTGGGCTGCGCTGACGTCACTGGGCGCGCAATTCGGGCCTGAGCGCTTTTTAAAAAGGAGCGTGCGAGCGGAGATGCTGCTCCACACAACTCCGACCGCCGGCAGCAGAAGCGCGCCCTGCCCACGCCTTGGCTGCAGCGAGGGCTGCTCCGGAGGCCGGCGTGGCTGCGACGCGCCCCGCAGTCCCCCGGAGCTTCTCCTCCGTGGCGCGCAGTGCTGCAGACGCCCGCTGGGCTCCAGAAGCCCGGGAGCGACGCCCGGCTCGCCGCAGTCTGCAACAGCGCGGGTTCTGCCCTCTGCCGGCGCCCGGCTTGCTGCTCCTAGCCTCGGGCACCATGGACACCTCCCGCGTCGGCGTGCTCCTGTCCCTGCCGGTGCTGCTGCAGCTGGCGGCCGGGGGCGGCTCGCCAAGGCCCGGCGCGCTGCCGCGGGGCTGCCCCGCGCACTGTCAGTGCGAGCCCGAAGGCAGAATGCTGCTCAGGGTGGACTGCTCCGACCTGGGGCTCGCGGAGCTGCCCTCCAACCTCAGCGTCTTCACCGCCTACCTGTAAGTGCACCTCTGCCTCACTCTGGGAAGGGGCTCAAAGGGGAAGGGAGCTAGTCCGAGCGAGGCAAGGGGATCCTGGGCGCTGCTGTCGAGGGGGCGGGCGAGTTTGCCCAGGGCATCCTGGCTGGACCTGTTCCGGCCAGGAGAGAGGCACGTGTCTCAAGGGTAGCGCGCGCCCGCGGAGTAGCGACTCCTAACTCCACCCGGGCAGGAGCTAGCGCGCCGAGCTAGACGCAGCAGGGCGAATTCCTCCAAATGCAAGAGAATTCCTCCAAGTGCAGAGTGGGCATCTGTGCACAGGAAACTAGAACTCAAGGGCAGCTTGCCTAACTGGTCCCTGTCCCAGCCCCTTCTCGGTGTCCAGTCGCTAAGAGATAGGCTGTAAAGTTTCCCAGGCTCCAAAGGGACTCACTCTGCATCCCTAGCAGGGGGGTGATGTAACCTGTTTCTTTTCTTTTTTTTTTTCTTTTCTTTTCTTTCTTTCTTGTTGTTTTTTTTTTTTTAACGAAGTGATTAAAATGTGGCAACCACAAACCCCGATTAGAGCTGCCAGAATGTTATCTTTACCTTTGGCTGCCCGAGCCGCCCTTTGAAGTGCCGGCAGCCCGCAGTGTAATCTTTAACCATCTCCTCCTCTGGGGGAGGAAAGGGAAGTGAGCCGAGGGCAGCCAGGCGGGTAAACAGTGGGCGCCAACGTGCAAGGGGGGACCGAAAGCTCGCAACGTGCAAGGGGGGACCGAAAGATCATCCCTTGGGGATCCTCCCTCGGGTTCTTCCCCTACTGTAGCAATTCTCATAATTTTTTTTTCTCTGAAAAGCCCATCAGAGAGTAACAAGTGGTCGAGTGGATGAAGACCCAGGTGGAAAACTATTGTTGGGAATCAAGGTGGTTGCTCCTCCTACCTAACTCCCTGTCAAGAACCTGGGGCTGGATTTCTGGGGGCCAAGAGACCAGGGTCCAAGCCCTCTGGGAAATGGGCACTCAGATTGCAAGGTGAAACATTTGGAGTTTAGGGTACGAAACTGCAGTGCACCCATCCCAAATCTGTTTAATCCCAGTTTCGGCGTCTCTGATGTACGTTGGCAGGAGCAAGTTCGGATGTTTGAATACTCATCTTTCTTGTTTGGTTGTTTTCTGGAGGAAAGACACATGAAGAGACTTACACAATGTTTTCCTCTAGGTAGTAAATGACTTTTCGGGAGAGGAAGAGGAAAAAAATTATTTTGTTTACTTGCTTTAATATTGCATCTAAGTAAATAGAACACCGTGCTAGATTTTATTGTTGTTAGATGGCAGTCACTTATATCCACTCTAAGACTGTTTCTGGTATTATTATTCTTTTTAATCTGAATGGAATGCAAAACTATTTTCCCACCTAGGTTTCCCTTCAATGGCACTTATTGCATGTAGTAGTGATATTTTTCCAGACATTGAAATCTTTCCAAGATGATCATTCTCTCAGAACTTACATTTCCTCCTCCTGAACAGCTGTCCTTACTACAAAGCAAAATACATATCCCTAGTCTTTCTGGTTTAACTGCTAATGTCAGTGATTCTGAGGATAATGTATTCTCCAGGATAGTGAATTTCTGAAACCAATTTGAAATGTTTGCTTAAAAGCCTGGAACTACTCTTTCCCACCTCTCTGAAGGTGGGAAAATACAAGCAAAATGTGAAATCTCCCCCAAACACTTAGCTATGATTTGAATCCCACATTCACTATAAAAGTTTTAAAATGTAGCAAATACATTTATGAATAGTGTGAGGACATTTTCTCCTCACTTAATGCACGTTTGTTAGTTTTCTGTTACTAAAAAGCCTTAAAAGTCTACCTTCAACCATGTCCAACTTTCTTCAAATGCATTTAATTCTGTGAGCTCAGGAGAACTTACTGCCACCTACTGCCACTGTTCACCATCAGTCCTTACAGAGAATCCCTTCAAATGAAGGCACCCTTAGGAAGTGAACTGTAATCTTATTCTTATTCTATTTGAAGACAGCGTGTACACTGGTCTGAGAGAAAATCTTTTCAGTGCTTTATAAAACACTAAACTCAAAATGTCTGTGAAAAATGATACAGTGATAAATACTTCCTTCTAATGGCTAACATCTCAGAAACGAGTGCTGAGCATAGCAATCAATCCCAACATAAAGAACCAACCTCCTGTTCTCCATAATGTGTGATTTCATGACTGGTTTTGGCATAAAGTACAAAATGCCAGAGCCATAAGATGTCTGCTCATCAAGAGTTGAAGGCTTTTTGTGTCTGTCTTTACAACCACAGGAGCTCTATGATGCCCTCTTTTGGTTAAACCTAGTATTAGCTTATCGTTTTGGCCTTGTACGGTCATAATGTAAGAGAGAAATTATGATTTCCTCATATTCAAGTAAATGAGTATATGTTCTGTTGAGTTTTACATTTTAAGAAATAACTTCACTCGCTCTTGAAAGGAGTCATGGTCTCAATCCACTGGGACCCAGTAGCAATTAAGTGTTGATGAAAAAGTTAAAGTACTGATGTGGATAAGAGACCAAAAGTATTATCTGTTATTGTTTGTAGTAGGTTATCACCATTTATTTAGTTCAAATGTTATCTCTTAATTCTTCCCTTTAAAAAGAACAAGCATTCTGTTTCCTTCAAATAGATTGAGGGCGGTAACTTCCAGCTGTACACATTTGACAAATAGACTTGCCACAATCTGACAGCAGACTAGTTAGACTTGTAGGTAAGGAAAGTTTCCTAAAACTTCATAGAAGGCAAGAGCTGTTTATACTCTGTTTTATAATCTTTCTTCCCAGAAAAGCTAAATCTTAAGCCAGTCCAAACATTAACTCTCTTTTTTACTGAGCTGCATTCCTTAGTATCTGTAACTGGACTATTGAATATAGTGGCAACCCTGGAATAATCTCCATCTTATTCTTTGTCTGTCTCTGTCTCTGTCTCTGTCTCTCTCTCCACCTCTTCTCCCTCACCCACCAGACAACATATAGCATATAGGACCAATAAAATTTACTCAGCAGAAAATAGGAACACACCAAGGTTCAAATATAAAAGCAGAGATTAATTACTCGCAATATCTAATACATATCAATCTACCAGTAGTGATCAGTCAGAAATAAAGTAGGCCTAGTGCCTAAACTTGTCATAGGTAAGTTTATTTTAGTATCAAATGTGGGAAGTTTTGCTGGTAGAATCTTAACAGCAAAGTCCCCTGTGCTACTTTAATGTCTTTCATTTAGTTAGGGTGGCATCCAAACATAAACTAAATCCCAATGAACAACTTAATACAGTAAATGTATTTTTGTTGATTGGTCTAGAACAGCTATTTTACTTTATAAATTAAAATTGAATTTTTTTTTTGCTATTGCTTAATGGCATGAACATTTCTTCCACAAGCAAATTTATGTTGTATGAACCAGAAGAACCAGAGGAATTCTGATTTTATATAATCTGGTTACTATTTCATATCATTTTAAAATTGATTTTATACATAATTAGTAAAACTGCTGTTAATAAGAATTGACAAAAACCTCAAAATCCTCAATCAGTTAAATTGTGTGTCCCTGATATCATATACATGGGTTTTGTTTGTTTGTTTGTTTGGTACCAGGGATCAAACTCATAACATTGCATTTATCAGGCAAGTGCTTGAGCCACTTAGCTAACTGCCTGGCCCCTCATGTGCGTGTTTTAACCATTTAAACACAGTACAAAATTTTTAAATGTTTTTAGAATCTTTTTGAAAGTAATATAATATATTCTTGGTTACTTTCAAGCAAAGAAAAGTATTTTAAACAAAAGGAAATGTTTGTATTTTAGAAATGACCACAAAAGGTTAGCAGTTACAAGTTTTAAAATTTAGATCAATTTTAAATTTTGTAGTTTGTTCTACTTTTAAAATGTGCTTAAAATATATTATCTAATTTTTCTATATTTAATGAGGTTTTCTTCTTTTATTTGAGGATACGGAGGGGTTTTGTTCAGTATTTTTGTTATGAAGGGCAGTTATTGAAACTAATTGACTAAGTTAGTCTGAATAACTTTTTAAAATATTGAATTTTGGTTCAAAAAGTTATATGACATAACTTTAACCAAATATATTATTGAAATATATTTGGTATGACAGTTTAACAAGAATGAATTTTTACATGTGCTTATTTTTAGTTTTTTCTTTCCTCTACATTTTCTTCAAAGTAAAGGAATTCTAATGAAGCAACAAACAGTAGCAATCACAAACGAGTTAGAAGATTAAAGTCAAGAAATAACTTTTGTAGTTAAATAAAATAATGTTTTGATAATAAAACGTTCATATTTGGTTGTATTTGAAGAAGTTTAGAAACACAAAATTGGTCTATGATTTCTTGCAGCTAAACTTTTATCTGGAGTATTTGATTGCTTTTAATTACTCAAACATAACTTTCAAAGCCATAAAAATAATCAGAGTCAACAACTAACCTAATAAAGCTATCATACGATTAAAGACACTATAGAATATTTATGATTTTATAACTGATAACTAATTTTGACTTATCTTAGTATTCTTTATAATTCTATCAAACTCACATATTTTATTCATTTAACTATAAACATAAATGTCTTCAATTAATTCAAATCTTTTGTCATAGCAGTGAATTCTTCCTTGAGGAATGTTGTGAAGGAACAGGACATTGAAATAGCTCTATAAATTTTCAGTGATGCTAAATGTACATTCCCTGGTAAATATTCAAGTGGATATTTCTGGTAAAATGAAGTCTTCACAAGAATGCAAATTCCTTCCAATAAAATTCAGCCTCGCTTCTATTGCAATATTTTCTTTAACAGTCTCACTTCCTATGTAGTATTGCGGTGAGTCAGCTCGGCATTAAATCCACACCAGTACATTACCTACCAGACACAACAAACTGGTTATCTGGTCTTACAGTTTTATTTGATGTATTTCATAGAATTTCACTTGTTAAACCTGCCAGTGAATTTCAACCCACTGTAACTCTTTCATTCTCAGTTCTGTCAGTCACAGGCCCCAGTTTTATTTAGCCATTATTTATTAGATGTTCAATTTCAATTGTTAAAACTCATTATCAATAGGAAAAGGAGAGGTCTCACAGGCTACAATGTGGAACATTTTGTTAAAATTCTCATAATTCAAAATTAATTTTGTTCTCCACAGATTGCACAATGAGAAGCAGGTCCATTCTTAAAATTTATGACATTTTCTCCCACCTCTTCCAGTTAATTTTTCTTCCCCATTAGTTGAGCCTTATAGAAATGCGTTATTTGAAACTGGAAAATAGCAGAACATGGTAAATAAAATAATAAGATTATCTAGCCATCATGTTTTACTCTCCACGGGGTATTAGCACTAGTGGGGGAAACACTTCAGAACCAGGTGTGCTTCCCCATCCCCTCCTGTATTACTCCTAGTCTCAATATGTAAGTCTGGAGTTGGGGAAGCTGAAGTTTGCTTTTAGAGTAGACAGAGGAACCGAATTGTGATCCTGGAAACACCTTCCTTAGTAAGTCAGGTGGAGTAATACTCAGAATGTAATGACAGGCTCTCTTTGCTTCAGAGTTTATTCACCTCACTTGGCTGTGAGCTATTCAAGAGTAGGAAATTTTCCACTTTATATCTCAAGTGCCCTCCTCAGCGCCTGACTCCTAAGGGATATTCAGTAAATGCTTGTAATATTAAATTTAGTAGAATTGGCTGAATCAGTTTCTAAAATCCTAGCAGCTAGAAGAAGTCAGAGGAAGGTAGATGAGAACAACTAGTTCACAAATAGCAGGACAACTCAGGACTCCTGGTATCCCACAAGTCTCACTTGAAATACAACTGAATTACATTCAGCTCAAATGATGCAGTATGTTGTTTGTAATAATTTACATATCAAATTATTTTATTATTTTAATAAAAATAATAAAGCGAACAGCCAAAATCCATATCGTGGTTCCTGTCAGACATTAGGCTGAATTCTGACTGACCCATATGTCTCACTTAATGATGTTACCATCATCATTCCTAATTTAGAGGCCTATAAGTTTATTCCAAGGATATTTTCATGGCTTAGAATATCTTTTGGGTTTCTTTTTCAGGGCCATTTAACCAACAAAAGAAAACTAGCCTTCTAATTTATAGTTGTGTGTCACAGTGATTATACAGTAATATTGCAGTTCACAAATGCTTGTTTGGGGTCCATGTGGTTCACAAAGAGAATCATTTGACAAAATTTTGTTTCCCTTCATGAACACCTCATCAGATGGTGAACATGAATGTGGCCATCTTCCCCAGAATCCAGAAAGGAATTGAGTTCATGAACTGAGATACCACTGTAGTTGGTGCTGAAATAGTTCAGTACATTTTTTGCTTTCAGGAACACAAGGAAACTGAAACCAATATGTTCCTTTCATGGAGTTTCAGGGGGAAATGCATTCTTTAAATTTGCAATAAAATGAGCATTATATTATAGAGCAGTGATAGCTAATGTATGTCACACATGCCGCAGAGGATTATTTGTGTTTTCACTGAAGCACCACAAGGTTCGCCATCACTGGTATTGAGTTTAGGGCCAATATTTTAAGTTTACTAAGTTCATATCTTTTATGCTGCATGATCACAAAATACAACAGATGTTTAAATTTTTGAAACTTCATTATAGTATAATAAAAAACACATCAACATTAATCCCCTCCACTCCGAACACCTATTCCATTGTTCTTGCCACTTGCTAAAGCAATTCTGAAAATCTTTCATGAATGTCTTTAGTTGCACTGTCATAACTTCTTCCATGTCCTGAATCAATTCAAAACATTTATGGCAACTTCTGTCAAAAAAAAACATTATGGTGTGTCTGCATCCCACTTTATTCATCATATCTGGCACCCTGAAGTACCAGGACTCTTCCTCAAAGTCAAAATGACAGTGAAATGTAAATGTTATGAATCAATTCAGGACATCAAGACAGCCACATGAAAACATTCACAAAAGGGGAACTTCCAGAACCGCCTCAGAAGATGGCTAGAACAATGAAATGAGCGCATTGGAAGCAAGAGGGAGTATTTTGAGAGGATCAATGGCAGTGTGGCTCTTACGGCAACAAAGTAATTTTTAAATATTGAATATATTTTATCACACTTCATGTATTTCCATCTTCTTACTGTCAAAGGAAAAATTCTTGGCTCTAAGTCAGAGTTAAATGTTAGCAATTGTAGTGTATTGTGAAGAAAGATCAACAGGTTAGAAAACACCTAAATTAGTAGGCCTGTGACCATCTAGACCTAGCTGCATTCTTTGAAAACATTTCTCAGTTCAGAGATAAGAATTCTCATTAAAAAGCACAAGTGATGTTCTCTTAATTGGTAATCTCCTTTAAATTGATGAGATAGGATGAATTGGTGCCACGATATCATTTGTTTGAGCCACAATAGAGAATCATTTCAAAGGTTTATAAATTTCTCAGCATATATTGTAAAATTATATGTGGCTTAACAAGTATGCTGGTGATAAAAATCTTCTTAGTCAACTAGAAATCTGGGTAAGTTAGAAAAAAGTCCTCCCCTTCAAACAAAGAGACTTTCCTGAACTATACATTTAATTTCTTCAATACTTCAACTCACTTGCTACTATCAACCTGGTACCTATTATTAGTGGTGTTATAAAATCAACATGAAAAAAGATAGGTAACTAATAACTTATAAATTATACTTAGTACATAAAGAGTCCCTCATCAAGCAACTGCAGATATTTAAAAGATCTAGGATACACTGATCTATGTATAATCTCTAAAGTCTCTTAAAATGTACTCTCATACTTTAGTTTTTTTATCCTCATAACATGAATCATTTAAAATTATTCAGAAATTCTTAATTTGCAAGTGTCTTATTTTTTAATTCACATCCATGTTTTGTCACATTCATTCCATGTCTCTTATCTTTGGAAAGAGTTTTCCTCCTCTGTAGACAAGGACTGTGGTGGTCTGAGGGAGGAAAGCTGTCCCATGCACACACTACCACACACCCCACCACACCAACGAAAAACCCTCCCTTTGTGCCCCTTGTTCAGCGGAAATGATACATAGGGACATTGACAAGGCATGGCAGTGGAGGGTCAACCCTTTTAAGGGGAGAGACAGAGGGGCTGGCTGTGTGAAGGCACCTTCAGTTCAGTTCAGAAGCTGAAATGCAGAAGACAATTGTCCTGGCAAAGGGAGCCCAACTCCAGCTGAGAACGCGTGCTCTGAGCTGACCTTCCTCATCAGCCTGCCAACTGAGATTAAGTTTTCCTCAAGTGGACCCTTGTTAGGCCACCCTTTTTCCCAGCGTTGCTCATCTTTCACAACTGGAAGCCAAGTGTTTCAAACTGTTACTCAATTTTGCAGCCAAATTCCTTTATTTCCTTCTTGTCTTATACACATGCACACACACACACACATACACACACGATTGTGGTGACTAATGTTGTATACGTGACATCTTTCCAAAGTCTACACTAAGCAGGGAATCTAAGAACTTTAATGTTTCACCAAGAAACTGCCAAATACTTTCGTCCTTTTTTTCTTAAAATCTCGATTAAGTAGAGCAAGGACTTCTACAAAAGATGTCTATTTTCAAAAATAACCATCCTTTGATCAAAAAAACCACAAAAGTGTACTTCTCAGGAAAGTAGAAAACCATGCATGATCTCAAGTGGAAAAAATATAAAGAATTTGCTAAATTTTTAACCTTAGCACCATAACAAAGATATTATTTTAAAGTCGGTTGGTTAATGTGGGCTGTCTTAGAACATTCATTGTGTTGTGTTTGGGTTTACCCAGTGTTATTTCAATGAGTTTATTGGTTCAGCACACAAAACATCACATGGTACTTGAAGATTTTAGGTAATAAATTTTTCTTGTGAGACACTGAAAAGAAAGAACTCTGTTACATAATCAATTGGTCTTTTACTCTATCAGCACAAAAATAATCTTTCTTTTTCTATATAAAAATATCTTTAGGATTGTTTGGTTAAGAAAACCAAATAAAAATTTCTATGGAAGAAATGTATTGTTTAGACATCTTTTTTATATATATGTTGCAGCTTTCACAATGTTTATTTCACACTATTGAATGAATCTACAAATTAATTTGAAGTCTTTTAGTAAAGTCTGAGATAATAAATCTTCCTCTTTACTTTTCTTTCATACATACTATCGTGAAGGGACTTTTAGCAGACATGCTTGCACTGGCAATAAGCCTACTCTACAATTGTCATAGTGTTAATTGCACAATACAGTAGAACCTAGAAAAAGAATGGCAAGAGAGGTGGAATGACTAAGGAAATCTGCCACCCAAGGGGCAGTGCAGCACAATCAAGAGCCCCTGGATGCCAATGGACATCTGTTTCCAGATTACAGGATACTTCTTTACCTCTTCCATCTCTTGTATCAGAAGAGATGGTGTCTTAGAACTGAAAGGATTCATTTTCCTTGTCTCAGACTATCCTGCCCCTGCCTACCACTCTAGGCCTTCAAACTGTAAGATGAAGAGAAGCTAAGAAAAAAGAATCTTTGGAATTTAAGTATCAACTCTTAAGCATACCACTATTGGGGTGTTTGATTTTTAACTTAGAGATGCTATACCACTCTTGTGGTGAAAGATCTTCACTCATCTACAACCACCATTCTCCAGCAACTGTTATTCTCTGGAGCTCAGTGAAACAGAGCACAGGAACAAGTTCAAGTTCTTTTTTCAATGAATCTTCAAGCTCAGGTAGCAAAAAGAAATCCTTGTTAAACCAGATTCCCCCAGGGTGTAAGCATATCTCACTTGGAAAACTCAAAAGTTTTAACAACCTGATTAACTGACAGCAAATATCCACCTTCCACCTTATAGCTACTGGCCTTCCTGCAAAATACCTACTTCCTAGGGGTCTTACTACTGTGAGAAGTGTTAGGTAGAGGTCTTCTAGTCCTGAATCAGCATTACATAATAATTTGAACTCCTTTTGCCTTAGCTATAGAAATGTCTAGAACATAATTAATTGTATATTGGGAAGGGAGAGCTAATTTTAATAGATTTAGCTTAATTATAATAAAACAGATTCAGAGCTTGAACTAATTGTTAACTACATTTAGAGTAAATTCTATAAATAATTAAAAGGATAATCTTTTATCTACAAATTGACAGAATGACTAAACTGTACATGTAAGGTTACATCACATAGTGAGGATTGAAATTTAAGCATGATACAACAGTGCCCTAACTACATAAATAAATGGAATTAAAAATCACTTAGATAGGTTGCAGAGAATTCCACTGAGTCAAAAGCTATGTCTACCCACAGAATTTAGAATGGCAAGACTATTGGAAATCACCTGATCTAACACTTTTGTTTCACAGCCAATGACATTCATGTCCATAAGAGATAAATAATATTCTCCAAATGACAGAGCTAGCAGATGAACCTGAAACTCAAGTTTCCTAAAAACCTAGGACAGTGTTCTCCTTTGCTCCAATACCAGATGCACAAATAAATTCTACAACTCCCAATTTCTTACCTGGCATTACCAATTAGACTATGTCATATATTCTGTTGCTTGTGTATGATATTGTATATGTTCATATTTAGGTATGTGTCTGAATTTTAACCTGTCATTTATTTTAGTCAATTATGAATACAACTAAAATAATTCTGTCAGATTTACTTTGAGGTATAATAATAATTTATATTATCAATTAAATGAATCAATTAACAGAATTTCCCAAATTTATTCATAGAAGTTAAGCATGTTTACTGTAATTTAAATTTCAATTGTGACCTTAATTTAAGATTCCCTAAATGCCTCTTGCTTTTGTTTCCTTTGTTCTTTAACACTGATGTTGCATTAGATCAGGGTCTCCTCAATTTTGGCCTAGGTAATAGTTGCATTGCTAGTGATGTAACTCAGCAACACAAGTGCCTGGCTGCCTGGGAAGTGTGAGGTCATGAGTTTGATCCCCAGTACCAAGACCAAAAACAAACCAAAATAAAACATAGTGGCATTTACTAGTGTCATGCTCTACATATACCCACAAAACACATGCACCCTCTCTACCCTCACTGGTCTGCCCAAGATGCGTCTCTGATCATGTCTCTCCTATATTCCATCCTTCAGTGGTTTCCTGAAGCTTTCATAATAAAATTTAACATCTCTGTTTAATCCACAAACCCAGCTTCTTTTACATTATCTGCCATCTGCATCTCCTATCACCACTTCCTCTTGCCTACCACACACTTCTCTCCAACCATATCGCACAACATCCTACAATTTCCCTCCAAAAGTTTTCATGTGTTGTCCTCTGCTTTGGACATCTTTCTCTTTTATTTTGCATCTTGCTAATTTGTATGAGTCTTTCTATGTTCAATTCAAACATCATCTTTTCTGGGAAGCCTTCTCTGACTACCAATTAAAAGCCTTCCTGATGCTCCCATGTCATGCTTGAGCCATTTTTATCAAAGCCACTCACCATACTTCATCACCACACCTGACCTACTTGTCTGTTTCCACTTCTAGACTAAGTTCCCCCGAATACTAATTTTCTTAGGCTAAAATAGAAAAGAATCTCTCAGAAGTATTAGATCAGAACATAGAATTCCTGTGTGTTAATTATATCATTATTTTTTTTTTAAATTTTTCTGTATTTTGAGGTGCTTTGACATCTTGGGGCCTTGCTAATCACTGAGACACTACCCCTTCCTGGGCTAGCTAATTCCCAGACAACAGATAAATCTCATGTTAATATACCTTTCATATAAGCAAACCAAAGCTTACACCTCCAGCTATCTCCTTTATTGACTTATTCAGGGTGTTCACATTCTAAGTCAATCAGTATTCCTTGTCCTATACCAGACAATTTGATATAACCTCTACACCCTACACCCCACTGAAATTACTCAAGCCAGCTAACCCTAAACCAGTTTACCCATCCCCATCTAAGGTTTCCCATAGAAACTATAATAAAAGCTCATTCTTTATCTTTTTCTCCTGTTCCATCTGCCTTCTAACTGACCCTGGTGTCCCTGGGTGGCCCTACATGGCATAGGATGCCTATTCCTCTCAAGAATGGTAGCTGTCTTTCCAGCAGCAGTTGTCTCCTGATCTGTTGGCCTCATCACATGTGAATAATATTAAAAACTACATGTTAAAACATCCCATGTTCATTGATATCTGTGCTTGGACCACTTCAAAAGGGGAGATGGCCAGGACACAAGAGCGAGGTAACACTGTTTCCTCTCTCTGGAACTCACTCTGCTAATCCCCTATACTCTATGTAAGACTTTGTCCACACCAAAAATATAAAGTGCCATTTTTCTGACCACCAAACATGCAACAGAGAAGGAGACTTGCTGATATAATCTTAAACTAGGATGACAGAGGTTCTTTCCTCTAAATTTGGCAGACTACGTTTTTGACAAATTCCCAAAACAAGAGACAAAAAAAAAATCCCAAAAGTATTGTCAATGTATTTACTTCTACTTTCTCACTGGACCTACATAATGAACAGTAGAATAGCTTTGATTATTCCCAACTTTAAGATTAGAGCATCTCTTGATAAAAATCCCAGCCCTCTCTGGAGTGATCTTGGGAGCTTACTGTATGCCTGTGGTTTTTGGTCTACAAAAAGAATAATAACACCTACTTCATTGGGTGGATGTGAAAATTGGTAAATAATAGTAATAATAACAATAAAATAATAATGCATGTAGAGGACTTTATGTAGCATCTTATTGTGAAGCATACATTAAATGTTAGGTGCGATTTAAGTTATTGACGATGTTACAGTTGTTATCTATGCTTTTCAAGCACACTATGTTACCCCTTCCTGATATTTACTACATAGCTAGCTGCCTCAAAACTTTAGGGTAAAAATATAACTTGCATTAAACAAAATGTTCTAATGCCAAAAACAAAGAGAGAATAGTAAAGAGAGACCTACTAGGTAAAGATTGGGGAAGCAAGAAGGGAAAACTTCAAATGAATTGGGCATAACCCAGTATCTGTCAAAAAAACATTCTTTCATTTCTAATCTTCAATATCAAATAGACTATAAATTCTGTGTTTTATATGAAGTTTTTTTTTGCACATGGGTATGTAGATACTGCACAAATCTCTAGGTGAACTGACAGCTGAGGGAACACCATCAGAAATTAACTCCTCAAACATGATTTAATGAATGGTCCACAATTTGTGGTTTTGGACTTGGACTGTTTTTGTCTTCTCATTTTTCATCTCATTCACCTATTATCTTTCCTGACTATAGAAGAGAAGTTCATTTTGATGTATTCTTGACCTCTTACAAGCTCTATTATCAGCAGTCAGTTTGCGACAGTGTCAAATAAGATCTGGATTTGGAGAGATTGAGAATAAAGTAGGAACTCCGGCCTTCCATTAGAGCCAAGCATGCATTCAGGAAAAATAAAGATTGCCTCACATCAAAATGTGTTTTTTTAGTTCAAAACTGCAAAAAAAATTTTCACCCTAGAGACAAAAACTTCTCTAAGGAGTAGGCTTATTTCTACGTGAAAATAAATCCAGAGTAAAATTTTCATGAAGGGCTTGAATAGCTGTCTTTGATAGAGAAGCAGTTGGCTCAACATAATTGCAGGAAGGATCTTTCAGTCAGTGGTGACAATAAGGCTAAAGTTATTCTAAGGAATAATAGGTTTCACTGATGTGAATCTGTATAGGAAAAGGGATTCAAAGTTAAATGGGGGTCAAAGTACCACTTGGGCTTGTATTTTAAGCAGGAAGCCTCTGGAATTAAGCACAGTGATCCCCAGCAGAGAGGAGAGATGGCTGAGCAATTCTTGGACTAGACAGTTTTTTGCATTTCAGGTTGCTGGGTATCCCGTGTTACTGCTTCTAGAGATGCTCTGAACTCCTCCACAAGAGAGATGGGCTGCTGTTCCCATCCATATTCAATGAAATAGGGAGAGCAGGTCTGCAAAGGACAAGGAAAATCTCTTTCTATATTACTACGTAAAAGGTGATTCTGAGTTCTCAAATGCCTGTTGAATTAATAGAGTGGGAAGCTGATTTATAACTCTAAAACCAAAATGAAAGAAACGTTAGGCACACAGATATTACTTATGATCTAGCAACAGAGATGGGGAGGATCTGTATCATCCCAGTTTTATAAAACAGTTACAATGATCAGCAAACCAAAGAGGAATCAAAGGCAGCAGAAGTTGAGCAACTTCAAATGAAAACTCAGAAGAGTCTCCCAGGAATCAAAGCAAATTCTCAGGTGGAGAGGAATAAGTAGAAGGAGTAGCCCAGAAGAGAGTGTGACAAAATAAAAAGAATAAAACAGTGAGGTGACATGCAAGACAGAGGGAAAAGTACAGCTAGAGACTAAGCTGCCAATCCTAGCTTGAACCTTGGCTCTTATCTCTACAAAGGAGCTCGTTTGCCCAAAGGGAGAACCCAGTTCTTCCAGGGACCCACAAGGGATGCTCTTACATGGTCTACACACACAAAAACACACACACAGACACATACACACACTGCATTTGCACATGGAAAAACAAAAATTGCTCATTTTGGAAATAAATCGAAAATCTCAAAATAAGTGAATCTCAAATATGTCAGTACACTTTTTGCACCTGAAAGCTAATTTAACCATCCTAAAGCAGAGGCCACACACCAAGCCAACTCAATCAGAATCTTCAGGGAATGAGCAAAACATCAAAGAATTCAGTGTACAGCCAACCATCTTTGAGAACCACTGGTCTAAACAGAGTTAGTCTACTCATCAGTCATAGATTCTCTGGCAACAGGAATTCCTGCCCTGCCTCAATTTTCACATCTGTAAGTTAAGAGAGGTGAACACATGCTCTGAGGCCCCTAATTTGATAGTTCTATGTGTCTATCAACTTGACATTTGAGGGTATTGTAACAGGGCAGGTGTAGCAGGATTGTTGAAAATGGAAGGTTTCTCTACACTCACACCCACTCCCATTTTTCAGCAAATCTCAAAGCATTGTTTGCTCTCCTGCAGTGAGCATTACTTAAAATGACTTTATTTGTTTTACCATTTAGAGAGCCTCCCCAGGTAGCCTCAGGAGTCCATTCATTTCATTAACATTAAATCAACAAGCAGACCTTCTTTCTGCCCCTCTCTAGGAGGATTAATGGATTTTGGCATGATTTGTGCATCTAGCAGCAAAACCTCGTGCTGAGAAAGCTAGCAGGCTTGACTAATTCCCAGCGGTGCTAACTTCATAAACTTACTTTAAGCTTTTAACTTTGACTGAAGATTAAAGGTAATGACTTCATGCTGTTACATTTGAATGTATGGTGCTTAACATGCATCAGAAAACTATAAAAAAATTACAAACTGATAAATTCACACTAAATACATGTGTGAGATATATAAACATATTTATATGTTTTTATGTTTGTGAAAATATTTCTCTGCAGGTAAAAAAATTTTCTTAATCACTAAGAGAAATTTGTGTCACAAATAATCATTATACTGAGGATTGATGGTTGCATATGTAAACTGTAAGCAAGAGAACTTGTGGTTAAAATATCATAAATATGTTGAGCGCAGGCCCGATGCTGTGAAGCTGTAATCTGATGGAATGTTGAATATGAGAAATTTTCTTAGAAGAAAAATTGTCCTACTCTACAGAAACAAGTTATCGCCTATAAAACATCCTACTCATGACTATGCTTACACTTTTTTTATTCCAGAAACCTTTGAATTAAATTCAGAATCCAGAAAGTCTGCCTGAGGAAGGAGGAGAAAAGGAAAAAATACAATATTTCCAGCCCATCTGACAAGACTACATGAAAAGCTTTTGATCAAAGGGTCTTAAGTACACTTTACTGGTGTGACAAACAACATTTTTATCCCTTTATTAGATTTATTTTTCTTCTGAAAACTGCAGTGACCAGGGTATGGTCTGTGAAAGAAAGCTGGCAGGGTTGTGTTCTTTGATTCCTAATTAACACCTTCAGTCTCAAAAGAGAACCAACAGAAATACCATAAAATGTTGCAGCTGCATTGTGATTCCGCTTGGTTGGTTTGTTAAAAGTCGACTGGGCATTGGCAGCTGCAATAAAGGGAAAGCTCAATGGATGTTTTGTATTGTGCCCACTGAAGTGAAGAAGGCAACCATTTTATTTTTCAAATGGGCAGCTGCAGAGGGAGGTTTAAATGGAGCTAAATGCAAGATTTACTGTTAATTTATAGTAAATAAATAATGAAAATAAGACCTAACTTTCCAGATTTTACAATCACATAGCAGAAATGTTAGTGAGGAAATATTAAGGACAATAACTTTAAAGTTCTTAGTAACCAATCTGGGTGTTTGGCAACAAGGAATAGCATTCATTTAAAATCAAAAAAGCCTTTTTGAAAGAGCTAAGCATGCCAAAGTACTAGAAACTGACATTTCCAATTTAAAAGGTAAAGATATATCTTTCCTGCCTTTGGTAATATAACTCCCTCGTCCCACTTTATTGAAACCCTAAAATTTGTTCAGATGGGAACTGAATAAGATTCCATACACCCCCACCTCACTTTTAAAAGAGCATGGAGTTGAATTTTGCCTTGGGTAGGGGAATAAAGGAGGCATTTAACTCTGGTCAGATAAATCTCACTCACATTCAAAAATGCAATTAAGGAAATATGTAAATCTAGATGTTTCATCAAATGCTAGCTAAAGGGTTACTAGTTCTTTTCGAACACAATGACTGAACTAAAGAACTTTAGTGTCTGTGTAAGAACCATTGTCCGAGCTACAGTCCCTGTTGGAAACAGAGTCTGGCCTGGCCGTGGGAAATACCTACATATTTGACACAGGCCCTATTTCTGAGAGAAAGGGGATGGAAAAGAAAGTATGGAGATTTTACTGTTGCATTCTAATCAACCATGATCTGCCTAATTTGCTTTGATCAGGAAGATAAACTAATTTTTCTATGGGTTGCATAGAAGTAATTAGCAAGCCAAAGCTTTCATGTTGTTTCAAAAGAGCTAAAATAAAGGGTAACAGAAATTGTAACAGTGAGAGCTAAATACATCTTTTCAGTTCATCTGAGAGCACTGTTCATTGAAAATAAGAAACTGACACAGAAGAGGAACTCTGGCTAAAGATAGTTTCATGGGCTGCAGAATCAGTGGATACCCAGGGATCAGCAATGCTATGTAACTAGACACAATTACAAAGGTGATTTAAAATTGATGTCTGTGTCATATAGTCCTGTTCTTTGATGAGGACACTTTCACCTTCATGTGAAAAGGTACAGTTATTGTCTGGTCCCAAAACACTGTTGGTTTTTCCTGCAGCTCAGCCTTTTATGTTCAAGGTGTTAAAGTAGTTGGCTGTGTTTATTTGAACACTGAGCTACCGCTTCTCTGAAGCACACAGACATGGCCAGCCAGCTTGGGATCCTGCAATCCTGGATGCACTGGAAGGGGATCTGAGATAAAACCGAAACAGCCACTCAGGAATCTGACTCCACAGATGCTTCAATTTCACAGCCTGCTTCTCTGTTTCAATGCCAGTTACCAACTTCAGTAATGCCGCTTCCTCCTCACTTGTTTTTTCTAAACCTCCAAACATTTGTATTTATTAGATGAGAAGGAAAGATTTGCCGATATTGGATTTTTGTTTCCTCAGAACAAAATCTACTATTTAGTGTTGCTTTTCTTCTTGTTGATATGACCTTTGCATTACTTCTTTTCCAAACTGTTGTACTAGATATAGTATCTGTAACCCCAGTGTAAACTTAATTGCTTTTTTGGCCACTAATCTCCTTTGCGAGGGTTCTTAGGTACCAAAGTGTGCGTTTCAAGTTAGACTTAATGTGTCTTATAAAATGAGTGGATCTTTTAGAAGGGTTGGAGTTCACCAAGTTTCAAGACTATAGAGGCATTATTATCATGAAGCAATTCCAAAAGAAACTAGAAAATATGATTTTAAGGCTACTCTTCCACCTTCTTTTTAAAATTATTAAAACAATTGCTCTCATTATTTGCTTTTTTAAAAGGCTGAAGTCAAGAAATATTTAACTCCATCATTGTTGTAAAAGCTCTTACTAAGAGCAGTGTTTAAAAATGCAAGTGAGTCTGTTTTCATTTTCTTTTCTGTTTTCCTAAATTCTAAGAAAGAGGCAACTATTAGGAATAAGAAGTCAATACACTGCTGTGGAGGGGAACCTAGTGGTGTTGACTTCATGTTCCTGCATATTTATTTATTCATTCGTGCATGTAATTAATGTTTATAGATTGCCTACTTTATGCTAGAAACAGAGGGCATAGCCATGCAAAACATGGACACTGTCTTTTACCTTTGCAGGGAAGACAGATGTTGAACAAATGGCTACTCAAATTTGAATTATTAATATGATTAAAGGGCTCTAATAAAGACCTGGGGTGCACTAAATGAGAACTTTTCCTGGTTTGGGGAAAACTTTGTTTAGGAAATAACTTTTAGTCTGAATCATGAAGTGGATCAAGGAAAGGAAAGTCAAAGAGTGTTCTTGACATTTTCCAGTGGAGTCGGATGCTTAGTGAGTTCTTCTCTATGATTCTACAACTGTAACATTCAGTTGCCAAGGACAGGCAAGCATCCTGTACCAGATAAGGTGGGCACAATTACTCCTAAGGGGCAGGATCCTCCCAGGATCTGACATACCATTATATGAGACCTGTCATATGACTATCTTAGAAACATGATACAGCAAAGGGCGCTGCTCTGTGTTCTGACCTCATGCATGTACCTTCTGTTTTACTGGCTTATAGTTTTTCTGGAAAACCTTGCTTGCTTTCAGTCCTTTCTGAAACATAATTATTACTTCATTTATTTGTGCCCCTAGTAAGAGACTGAAAAGAAAGGTGATAATTATGTTGCATGAACATATACATTTTTTCTGCATTAGATGAGAAATCCAAAAACCAAGAGCCAGGCACATGGTGGGCCTTATTCCCCACTGTAAGTCATAGGCAAGATTTTCCCCTATCTTCTCATTCTTAGGCTAGTAGAACCTGAGGGTGCACATTTATTCATTCATTCAGTTAGTCACCTGACTTTTTGCATCATATATGTTCTAGAGCATGCACACAAAAAAAAAGAATTAAGAAACAGCTTCTAGTCCCTGGAATCCACCATTTAACTAAGGAAGAAAAACAAGAAAACAAAAGAAATTGAGCATAGTGCTTAACAATCTCAGTCTGAACATGGTCAATTGGTATTAGAATCCAGGGACTAACCCCTACTAGCTTAAGCAAATTATGTAAGTCTTTTGTGGCTTCATTTTCCTTATCTGTTATTTTTACATGTCTCGCAGGGTTGTTTCTGAGTATTCTTATTTGCAGAGCACTTGGATCAGTGTTGGCAGGTAATAAATACAAGGCAAAGTTAGCTATTCTTTATGGTACAAAGTCCTGCAGTAATATATAAAAGAAAACAATGAAGTTGAAAACACTTTGAAGAGAAGGGTACACATGCCCTGCTATTTAAATATGAGACTGTTTTCACCAAGAAATGAGCATGTCCTGCGGAGGTGAAAGCTGTCACATCAGCAGAGAAACAGAAGCATGGAAACATAAGGAACAGTGATGAAGTGAAAAAGATACAAAGAGAGAAAATACACAAAGCGTGCTAATGGCCTCAGGAATCATGAGAAGTCACAGTGATTACAGTGTACAGAAACTGAATAAGCTGGCTAAAGTTTGACTGCTGCTTGCCAAATAAAGTCTCAGGTTCTTATTCAGGTTTTCCTTTACATACTGGACCTTCCTAAGTACACCAAACTCCTTAATGTCAGCATTTTTATCTTGACCTGCTATTGGTTAATTTCATGACTCAGTGGTACCATTTACCCTTCCTGGCTATTAAGTCATCTGCTATGACTTAATGAGTGAATTCATTCAGTGTCCATTTTAGTACAAATATGGATTACTAAGAAATGTAGATGCATAAATTAGTGCACCCAGGCACATCTACTACACAGGCTAACCTCTAACGTCCATGAACCAGTGGAAAAGTGGGGATGGAATCAGATTGGAGTGCTTCTTCCATGGATCCCTTTCTTAAGACCCATACAGCTCTAATTCTTCCTTCTCCCTCATATAATGATTTCTACTCCATCTAGTTTTAGAATCTTCTTCCATTTCCTAAAAGGAGTGTTGCAAGACTCTGGCCTCAGAATATACAAGTTTTGGAATCTGCCAGGCCTACAATTGGCCACAGTCCAAAGGTCCGTTTCCTGATCTGTAAAATGGGGCTAACAAAACCTGTCATTTGTGTCTGGTACCCAGTTGATGTAAAACAATTAATTTTCTTCCTTCTCCACATTTTGTCCCACCAGCCAAAGGTTAAGTGAAAGAATGAATGGTTTATAGATCATATGTTCAACCCCACTGTTGTCCTGAAACTCTGCCCCACTCTCTACTACATGACTCAGCTCTCAGTGCCTCTGTGGAAAGCTGGATCATGAAAGATATCTGCCCCGGGAATTTCTCTTTATTTATTCTCACCACCAGGGTATCTGCATTTGGTGTCTCCATTACCTTACTCTTATTCCTCTTCTGCTCATATGCACTGCAGCTGAAGCCCAGAGTTTATCCATACCTCCAAATTTGGGATGACCTCTGAGTACACTCCTCCATCTTCCTTCAGGTTCTGGAAAAGACATGTCTTGCCTCTTTTCCAAAGTTACCTCCATCTTGGATTTAACATTCAATTTACTTTTATCTCCTGGGACCCACAGTTTATTCATTCAACACGCTTTCATTGAGACTGTACCATGTGAGGTGCTACAGAGGATGCAAATGAAGACAATATTAACTGGTTGTCCTCTAGAAATTTGAAATTATCACCCTAACTGTACTGAATTTGATAACCTGGATTGTTACCTGATAAAAGGGTTTCTATCCATGCTACAGCGTTCTCTACTTTCTTCTCTTTAGTCTGTCTGTCACCATATTCCTCAATATGTAGCCTAGCACTTCCACTTCTAGGCATTACATAAATATTTTCTGTGAGTGGAATGAGAGATTCTCCAATTGAAAAATAAAAATGATTTCTGTTATGGTTTGTGTTTAGCTGTCCCTCCCAAAAGCCTTATGCAGTCATGGGGGCAGGTGCCTACAGTTTGTGATTGATTTATGGTCTAATGCTGGGATTATGGGTGTGAGTGCTGCACCTGCCCCAGGGCAGATGGCCTGCATACAACATAAGGGACAGAAAGAGTTCTCGTTCTTGTTCCTCCACTTTTGCTCTTGTTGCTTTTGCTGTTTTCTACTGCCATGAACTGCTGCACTTGCCATGTTGGAGCATTGAGTACCAACTGAAACCTCCACAAACTGAGCTAAATAAACTTTAATTCTTCCTTTCTTCCTTAATTCTGGATGTCAGGCATCTTATCCTGGCAACTACAGAAAAGTAAGCAACACGATTTCACTCTGCTCTTCAATTTTCTCAAACTGTTTTCCTCCTTTCTCCCTGTCACTGCCAACATTCGTAAAAGAGGAGGCTATGTTCATTGCCACCATTTCATTACCACCCACTCAATCCTTCATCCGTATTGAAATTAGCCAGCCTCCTCCACCATTCAACTAAAATTGCTGTCTCTTAGATGTCACCACTGACCTCCCTTTGCCAAATCCAGATGGTCTTTTCTCAGACCGCAGTTTTCCTGGATCACTCTGAAGCACTGAACACTGCTGCTCACCCGCTCCTACCAAACTAAATCAGAGAATTATTACAAGTCTCCAGAGTCAGAACACACAAGTTTTGGAATCTGTCAGGCTTGCATTTGGCTACAGTTCAAAGCTCAGTTTCCTTATCTTTAAAATGGGGTTAATAAAGCCTATTATTTCTGTCTGGTACTTTTTCTTTCTTTTATGCCCTCTCATTCCTGCTTCCAAATTAATCTTTCTAAACTGATGATGATCATAACACCTTGTGATCGTAAAGATTCCAATGCTGAACACTGTTCAGTGTCTCAAATGCAGCATTTTCATTCAAAGTACTTCAACACAATGTTCTGGATGGCATTAAGTTTCTCATCTACCAGCCCTCTTCAGGGCAAGTTAAACCAACGTAACTGAGGTCACACATGGAAGAAACTATGTAGGGCTTGAATTTTTAACGTTGTGTTAATGCTTTTACATTTTAGTACAAAATTAGCAAATAAACAAAATTGTACTTTAAAAGACTTCAATTGTAATTATATTTATTAAATTCTATTATTATGGCTGTTGCACATCTAGACACTTAACAATAGATTAAGTAAAATTCCATAAATATTTAGGTGCATTTACACTTCAGTCTTAAAGTCATAATGAAAGCAAAAATCAGAATCACTCATAGGGATGTTTTTTTAAAGTCACTTTCCAGTTCCACCCTCAGAGATTCTGATCTGATGGATCAGGAATTGACTCTGGACCTCTGCGCTTGAGTATCACTATGGATGATCAAAGTCAATAGACTGCATGCCCACCCCAGAAAGCCTCATTGTTCACAACTGCGCAGCTCTGAGCAAAATCTGATAGCACTTTTTCTTAGCTTCAGTCAAGTGTATGCAGGCTTCAACATCAGAAATGTCCAGTTCAATATCTGAGCTCAGTTATTATTAGATGTGTGACAATATCTCTAAACCTCAATGCCCACATCTGCAGAATGGGACAAAGACAGTCCTCACTGTAGAGGAGGATAGAAGGAGATTGGATGCACAAAGTAATTGGCATGTGACCTAGCACACAACAATCAGTTGATCAACATCAACAAGGTCAATGGTGACTAAGTTTCTCTCTGCAAAGCTATAATTGGCTAATAGTTTCAAGATCTATTTTCATAACATTGAGGAAAATATTAACACAAGTTACTTTATCGCTCCACTTATATACTTGTTACTAGTATCTTAGTAACAAATGCCTATCTTACATTTATTATTATGTCTGTGCAGCTTATTGAAATAAGTCTTAACATGTGAATTAGAATAATGTATATATGTGATATACATGTGTGTGCAATCTCTCATATACCAAGTGACCATATGCAAGATCTTGACCTTGTCTGGCTTTTAAACCAAATGAGTTTGAGACATTCACCAGCACTGACAAAACAAAGTATCATTTCAGAGATTTGTGGATGGCCAAACCTTTAATTTGTCAATTTTAGCCAAAGTGATACAGATACCTCTTCACAAATATGTTATTATGTGGTGGACTTAAATGCCACTTTAAAAAATTCTTTAAGTCATTTTTGATGTATCATAATGCCTGTTATTTTCCTTCACAACACTTAAAATCATGTCTAAATAATAATTTGCATTATGGTCAGTTCAATGTCTATTTTCATGACAAATATCTCAAGCAAGGCTCTAAAAAGACAGAAATTAAATCTATCTTGTTCACACTTGAATACTCTGAGCCTAAGACTATGCCCACCACATCACAAGTGCCAAGTAAATATTAGTTGAATGAAAGGAAGAAAAAAAACAAGTGAATCTATGTTCTTCTGGATATTTATCACAGAATCAGAATCAGTCCACAGAATAAACTCTGAACTATATAAGATATTTACACAAAAATGAGCCATAAAAGCCTACAGTGTAGCTGAAGGTGTCAAATATGTTCAGAAATAGTACACTTCATGTTCTAGTAAAATAATGATTGTCCAGAAGGAATAACATAAATATAGGAGACATAAGACCCCAGACTTGTCCAAAAGATAGATGAAAAGAGATAGAAAAATGAAAGAGGTAAGAAAAAATCAGCATGATATCACATATACTACCATTATAACTCTAGAGTAAACAGAGGAGAAATAGTCCCTGGTGTATATTAAAGTGAACTTCAACAGTTAGAAGGGTGAAAAGATATGCATGTTTTTAAACAGTATACTCAGTGACATGTATTTTGAATCATTTCAGTAATGACATTTAATTTGAAACTTTTTTTGGAAAGTAAAAGTTGGCATGAAATTTTTATACTCAAAAAAACATGAGTAATAGGTTAGGAAAGGAAAGCTTTCTTGGGCAGCAGTTATAGTGTTGGAGATTTGAAAACAGAAAGTTTCCTGTGTATAGAGAAACCAGGGAGTAGAGGAAGTAGGATTGGGTAGCCAAGTTATTGACCAAGTTGTGGTTGCAGCAATCAATGCCTCAGCCAATCCTAAAGGGACCTCTGGGGTGGGGTGGCCCTTCAGAAGGATTTCCTTACACTCTCACCCTGATCAGTCATTGTAAGCCAATTTCTCTCCTCTCCTCCCATCCCTGGAGTATGATTTTGAGCAAGCAGACTCTTCAATCTTTCAGCGAGGCCACTAGCAGGAGCTGGAGCTGTGGGAATAAAGGTCAGTCCCGAAGGCGACTGCAGGGCAGCACACCATAAATATCACTGCCTACTCTTGTAGAGAAGGACCAGTCTGGAAGAGGGAGAGAACAGGCATCGAGTTGCTTCCACCATGGGGCAATGCTACTCTGAAAATGGTTCACCCTCAGTGGGATCCTGGAAATTGCTTCAGATATTAGTCTTCATCCATTTGCTTCTGCTTCTTCTGTTCCATGGGCTCCTCAAACTTCTTTTCTCTTTATAATATGTACATTTACACACATTTTTACTGTACCAAAGAATGATGGTGCTCCTTGGCTTTCCTCCCTCAGTCTTAAAGAAAACTCCATCTCCCAATAGTCCTCACCAGGTTACAGCATAGCCTGCAAATACCACCATCCCAGCTCATCCCCATCTCCCTTGAGATGCATAAACTTCCTCTCCTCCTGAATTTATACTCTGCTTGTCCATCAGGTGAACCTTATGCTACTTAACACCTGGCAAACACATACTTCTCAATTCCTTTTTAGAAACTTACCTCAGAACTCCCCTTTCAGGTAACATAAACTGATTAACTGGAAGTGAGACAACAGTCTCTGGTAATCCACAAGACAGGGGTTATCAAATGGCCACTTCCTAACCACTGAGAAAAACCTAAATAAAAATAATTCTTGCAACAACAGCAGCAAGGAAGTTTTGTTGATCTTCAATTCTTAAAAGGCAGAAATTGCACCTGTTCAGCACGCCTTCCCATTGCACAATGTCTACCACACTGTTAGAACTCAGTAGAACGAGATAATTTTTATCCAGCACTGCACCTGGGAAGCCTGGCAGACTGCCACCAACTAGGTGGCTGGTGTTCTTTAGTGATTCTTGTGCCTTTATGTAAAAATAGAAAGTCATGAATTAAAACATCCAGACAGACTGCTATGAGGATTATCCACTGAATAGAACAGTTTTTTGTTTGTATTTTTTAATGAGGACAAAATATACAGATATAATCCTTCTTTATGAATCAAGAGGAGAATAGAAGGAACAAGGAGGATTATAAAATTATGTTACTTCTGTATCATCAACCCTGAAAGGGCTTAGCATTCCTACACTTCATTTTAGCAAAGATATTTTTTATACCAAATAGAGTTCAAAAACTTTTAAGTGCTCTTACTAAACTTGCAGAAGTTAAAGTCTCCTTGCTTAGTAAAATATTAATTGTGATAAAACTGTGGGTTTTTGTCTAAAGAAAAATCATATTGTACAGACATCTTTAAATCTTTAGGTTGAATGGGAAGAAGATGAAGAAATGGAAAGTTAATACAGCAGGATAAATAAAATTATCTATTTGTTTGATGATAAACAGAAAGCAACCCAAAAGATTTTCTGCATCTATGATTCTTCATGATCATCTTATTTTGTAGCTGGGTTCTCTGCCAAGAAACCAAGATGGATTCTACGTATGATTAATAATTTCCTCTGTTTGCCCCAGCCTTTTATGAGTTGTATCTAAGAGAGATCTGACAAATTACAAGAAATTGAAAAAATTAAAAAGCTTCTTTTTGGTATCTAAGGTCTGGTTGTCATTTTCAAGTTTTCCAAATTTAAGGAAACCGTGCAATTAAGGAACATAACTGTGACTCTTTGGGGAGCTGTTTATTTAGTGAAATTGGCAACACATTGTCCTTGAAATAAAAAGAATGCAACCGGTTTTCAAGTTGAGGTGAATCCTGAGTGATAATGAGAGTTACCATGATAGTTATTTGAGGTAGAGTCTGAATACTTGGAGGATGAGGAAGGCAAAAAGGAAAATAATGTATAACAGGCTTTTTCAAAAAATGAAAATAGCCACCATTCATGATGTGCCAGATTTCCCATATGTTAACTTATTTACTCCTGACACTAAACCAGTGGGGTTTGTTTCTAGTCCATAAATAATGAAATCAGAGAAGTGAAGGAATTTTCCAAGGTCACAAACCTAATAAATAGTGGAGAGAGGGGAATTGAAAAGAGAGCTGTCTAACTCCAAAACCTCTGCTTTTCCCCAAGACTCCATGAAGAATTTCCAAATGTGGACTTAGCCACAATATCAGCTACAATGGACATTTTAACTTATTTTTAGAACACTTAAGTTTTAAAAACACTTTAAAGGTGGTGAAGGTACTTATATAGTTGAGAGAGACTGGTTCAAGATTATACTGGTGTGGAAGTACCTCTGGAATAAATTTGGCCTGAAGAACTGGAGGCACAATATAAATACCATAAGACTCAGTCCTTAAGGTACTGGACACTGCCTGTTTGTCATTTTTAACATCTACATCAAGAATGACTGGTTGTCATTTCACCTGTGTCATTCTTTTCTATGGAAATCATGAGACATAAAAAGTGATTTTGTTTGTCTGTCTACCATTTAATGGTGGTGTTTGTTAAAGAGAGTGTGAGCTGCATGTGATTTCAGTGGTAGGTAGTAATATCAAAAATATCTTCAGGGCTGGAGACATAGCTCAGTGATAGAACACTTGCTTAGCATGCACAATGCTCTGGGTTTACTACTCAGGCTGAAAAAACATCTTGAGAAGATGTTAAAGATCAAGCTGTTTTGTTGTTGTTGTTGTTGTTGTTGTTGTTGTTATTGTTGTTTTTACATTACAGTGATTGACATAATTTGGAAGGTTGCATGAATCATGCATAAACAATAATTTCAGTTAGCATAATTCCAAATATTATGCCTGGAAACCACTTGTTCAATTCAGAGAAATACTGTAGGTACTAGAGATCATCCTCAAGCAAAATCCGTAAGTGAATGTTCTTTAACCTCATGAAAATACAAAATATTTTGTTGCTTAAGCCTATAAGCACACTATATCCATAGATTTCACAGTTTTATCTGAGGTCACATCAATTCTCATACTAGTCTTATAAAGTTGAGAAAAATGCTTTTCAAAATATTACATAGACCAAGGAACATTAAGACATATTATTGTATGATAAGCAACTTAATTTTCACTGAACATTGTGAAAATTTGAAATTGATAATCAAATATTTTAATACTTTAGCCTTCATCTCTTTTGTTTCTGTTTCTTCTTTTTTCCTTTTTTTTTTTTTTTTTGTATGGGGAATCAATCAAACTCATGACCTGGCACTTGCCAGGCAGGAACCGTGCCACTGAGCTACATCCCTGGACCCTGGTCTTTGTTTTGATAACCAGAACTGTTCTATAAATAATAAACTGGTAATCAAAACAATACCCAGGTAGGTATATGTAGTCCAAGCAAGAGTATTGATACATTTACAAAAGTAAAATGAAATGTATGTTTTAAATAGTAACAATTATAAATTGTCAATCTAAGATTTCTATTTAAACTGATTACACTTGATAAAAAGAAAAATAGCAAGCTGTGACCAATAGAAGAGCAAAATTTCAGTAATTCACCAAAGAATGTCTCTACTCAAAGCTTTGTGGTTAAAAAAAAAAAAGTGTTGTTTGGAGAATTAAAATAACAGCCCGTGAATACCTTGGAAAAATGACTGTGGACCCAAGGTGAACAGGAAAGCCTTCCCTCTTGAATAACCCCCCCTTTTTTTTTTCTTTTTTGGTACCGGGGATTGAACTCACAACCTCACGCTTGCAAGGCAGGTTTGAATAAGCCTTTTAACCAAGGCATTATCTAGGCTCTGAGAAAGTCTTCAGTGGTCCTACCTAAAGATTAATGGGAAAAGCCAAAACTTTGAATTGGACTATTTGCAGAAACAATTTTAAAGATTTACTGATGGTTGACAAATGCCATTTAACCTTTCAAAGACAGCTATATGGTTTTGAAAAGGACTTAAAGGAAATCCTCCCACTATAGAAGACAACTGTCAAGGATGCCTGTGGTAGTCTCTCACTTTGAGCTGTGTAGATGTGTTACTGAGTTTTCTCTTTATGCTTTTTTTTTAATCCACATCTTTGCTCAGTTTCTAAAACACAGGACTCAGAAAGAGTACAGTAAGCTTTCTTTGATATACTTCTATGTGCAGAAGGTACCCATATCCTTGTTTGTCAGTGAGAACTACATGAATTCTTTCCAAATAATTGCACTTGTAGAGGATATTTTGTGCAATGACTTCCCAACTAATATTGGAGCTGTTTTAGATTTCCACAATGTCCTAGCCATGTATGTATTATAAATCATATTTTAATGGATGGAGACAGCATTTTTTTTCCAATTTCTTGCTTCTGTGTATTTTCCATTGTTTGTTTCTGGGTTGTTTGTTTGTTTGTTTGTTTGCCCCAGGTAAAATTTACTTGGCACGAAAATTAACATTTTCAAACAGATTATATTTTAAATGTTTCTTTTTAGGGTAAAAATCTGAATGCAATTTTAAAACGTCCTCTAGTCATAATGTGGGTGAAGTCTGCCTTGCATCATACTTACCATTGCCTTCTTCTGATCGCTTCTGTAAAACCTAGAGGTGATTTCATAAACAGAACAACTTTATGTCATCTTGCCTGATCCCAGCGCTGTGGGATGATCTCTGTGTGTGGGGTGGGGCTGTCACTGCACTCACCCTGTCACTGGCCCTGGACACTGAAGGGAATCATGGGCATCTGGAGCAGCATTCTCCAGCCTTGTTTGCCCATTACCCATTTGCCACAGACAGTGATCTGACAGAAAGCGACACTAACACAAAGCAGCTGAGAGAGGCAGGAGATAGGGGTGAGGTCAAAGAGGAGAAACTGAGAAAATCCAGTGAAAAGCAAGCTGAAAGGATAAGTACATAAAGGCTTGAGCCAAAGCTCCTCAGCCCACTTCAGCCAGCCACACCTCCCTCCAGCCCTGGAAGAATTGCTCTGCTTAACTGCCCTGGTAACAATTACAGCCCAATGCCGGGAAGGAAGCAGCTCTTACATAAGCGCTTCAGATCCCTCTCCACAACAGTGAGAAAGCCTACTAGTCAGCTTCCTGCTTTTTCTTACAAAAACTGGAACCTGATAAAGATTTATTACCTCAACCACAGCAGCATGGCACAACAGGACATGGGCCAGCGGACGTGGCCATTCCTGTTCTCCTGTCTGGCCTGGATTATTGAAATGGCTCCCCGTGGACTGACCTCCAGTTCATTCTCCAGGCCACCATCAGGGTGACATGTCCACCTTCAATTAACAAGAAAAAAAAAAAAACCTTTGATGACCTCCATACCACCAGCTATATCCAAAGTGGCCTCAGTTGTACTTGGTCAAGAAATCTGAAACATGTCATCACACAGAGGTAAAGATATTCCTTTTCCAATTGCCATTCAACCCCTCTGGCTTCATCAGTGAGAAAGTTTCAGTGAGGGTTAGTTTGTTTCAACACCTCTCTCATACTCACTAACCTCTCTTCTTGTCAGAGGGAGACCAGTCTTCAAACTCAGTTTAACTTTCCTTCTACTTATGACAGGTGATACCTGATGGTTACTAGGAGGTAATAAAATTTTCCATTTATATTAAACTTCCCTAGATAACTTGACTTAATTTATATCATTTACATACATATGTATATACACACACAGTTATCTATGCATGCAGGTGGATATCTATGTGTATATTTTTTTCTTTTTCTTTTCCTATTTTTATTTTTTATTTATTTTTATGTTAATTTAAAGAGAAGCAAAAGCATGTAAAGGATAGAGATAATACAGAATTTCAAAAAAAAAGATAAACAATAAGAAATCACTAGTTGATAAGTTACATATTGTCCTCTTAGAAACAGTTGTTCAAGTTACAAAATTAAAGCATACAAAGTAGATATTCAAACAGTGAGAGTGTTAACAGCTACACATGCATGAATCTCTACATGTATTTCTAGCCTTTCTGTATTACAGGGAAAAACAAAACTTAGCAAGACAAAACAAAACAAATTCCTTTAAAAACATGAAACCAAAAAGTCATGTAAAACCACAGTACAAGATGATCTACAATGATTACCATGCTGTTTCTTATTATTTTCAATAGAATTGTCTATATTATCAGGGACAATTGAATATAGCAGTACATAAAAATATTAGTAAAAAATAAAATATTGTACACAGTATAAAACTTCAAAGGCAGGTAATAATCAAACCAGAGTGGATATTCTAGTGAATCTTGTCATCTTAAGTGCAGTTGCCTATACTCTCAGACTTGATACAATCAATCATAACAGCTTTGAAGAAAATCTATCAATACAAAACAGCGATACAACAAACCAGATTTGATTACAATCAGTCATGGTAAAACAGTGTAGGTTTTACAGAGCTTTAGATTAAGTTAATAGGAAATTAAGGATGATTACCGTACTGTATCCTGTTATTTTTGGGATTACTGTCTGTGCCCTCAAATCTAGTACAAGTAGAATGACTGGAACAGAATGTAATACATCTAAGCAGAGTAGTGTGTGTAATGTGGGTTTTAAATCCTGGTGCACTATTAACAATATAGTGTTATCAAGGCCATCTATGTTAGAGATTCTAGTCATCCTTCTCTGCCTCATTTCTGCTATGCTATTTTTCTGCCTTTGTTTGTCTACTTTTCTCCTTCATTCTTCTGCCTGCCCCACTCATTGAGGCCTTTCTGCCACTGTTCCTAAAATCCTGGTATTTTTTTTCTCTCTCTCTAGAATGTCCTTCAGCATTCTCTGAAGAATTGGGTTGGTGGTCACAAACTCGCCCAGTTCCTCTTTGTCATGGAAGCATCTTGCTTCTCCATTAATTTCTAGTGAAAGTTCTGCAGGATACATCAATCTGGGCTGGAGATAATTTTCTTTCAGGGCTTGGAGTACTTTGCTCCAAGCTCTTCTTGATCAGATGGTCTGTGTCAAGAAGTCAGCCATGATCCTGATAGGCTTACTTTTATAGGTAATCTGTTTCTTTTCTCTGATGGCTTTTAATATTCTGATTTTATATTGAATTTCTGGTATCTTGATTATTATATGTCTGGGTGTAGCTCTGTTTTGGTTGTAGGTGGCTCACACACTGAATGTCATTTTCTTTTCCCATGCTTGGGAAGTTTTCCTTAATTATTTCCTTGAATAGCCTTTGTAATTTGCCTGTATGTATTCCTGCTTCTTCGTTCATGTTTCTTATTCTTAAATTGTAGATTCTCTTGTTATCTTCTAGCCTTTGTATTGTTACTGCCTGTTTCCTTGTTGTCTTTAAGAGATCTTTCTTTTCATGATCACACATTGCAAAGTTCTCTTCAAGTTTTGATAGTCTATCCTTAGTTTCTTTTAAGGTGTTTTGCCAGCTTTCAGTGGAGTTTTTAATTTCCTGGTAGTCTCTTTGAATCTGCTTCATGTATTCTATATTTTCTTTATATTCTTTATCAAATGTTTCTCTCCTTTTTTGTGTTCCTCCCTTCTTTCATCTATATCATCCTGAGAGATGCTTCCTGAGAGCATTTCTTTTATTACTCTACTCATATCTTGCTTTACCTGATTTAATATTTCAGATTTGAGCTCGTCTACAAGGTCCCGAAGATATCTCTTAATGTCTATTGAAGCCATGTCTGATGTTGCATGTTTGCCGCCCTCAGTCTCCCTTGTTTTTTCCTCTACTGGATCAGTGCTCTCAGGGTTCTGGGCTGGGGGCCTCCTCTTGCCTCTGTCTCCTGTCATGGTCCTGGCTTCCTCCACACAGGTGTAGAGTGCAGATCCCAGCCCCCTTCCCTGTTAACCATGGTTCCTCTGAAGCATGCTGGTGAGGGACCTCCACCCTCTCCTACCTGCCCCTCCCCACTGGGCCAGCCAAACTTCAGGGGCCTTCACCTGGTTAGTTTGTACTAGGTGCAGGGAATTGATTTGAGATGGCTCATTGGGTCCTGGCCAGGGGTGCAGCCCAGTCCAAGCAAATCCCACAAATCTGCTCTGGGGAGGGAGGAACCAACTGAAGTCACTGTTGCTCCCAGTTCAGGCTCCTCCTGCCTTATTCCAACACGTCACCCATTTGGTCGTGCCCTTCCCCTTGGGGTGGTCTCATTCCCATCACTGACTGTGAAGTAATGAAGGTCCCTTTGCCAGCTCAGCTCTCTGTTGGGCTCACCAACCCGCGACTTCAGTGCTGCTGTGGTTCCTATGAGTGGCAGTGGGAACGAGTTTGGTCAGCTCTGCAGGCTGGCGCAATTCAAGCTGGCACAAATTCAGGCCAGCTCAAACTTGGCAGGTCACCACGAAAACACTGTGTCCCACAATTTTTAGCTGTTTCAGTTGTAGTCTTGACGTATTTGATGAGCTTTTTTACATTTTAATTTCTTCCTGTGTCAAGAGGATCCATCTCCCTCTGTCTGGGTCTCTCCAGGGTGTTTTATTCTGGCATATGAGTTGTTTCTCCTGGGAGGCTTTGTATTTTGTTGCTCACTGATTGGCCATCTTGACTTCTCTTATGGGTACATTTTTAAAACATAAAATAATCACTCAGTTACTGCCTCTGTATAGCAAAATAGTGAGTATGCAAAATAGCAAGCTATGAGATAAAGTCCAAACTCATCACACAGTTTAGAAATCCTGCTATCACCTTGGCTTGTTTGTTTGTTTTTGAGGTTCTGGGGGTTGAACCCAGGGCCTTCACACTCAGCTAAATCCACAGACCTTTTTTATCTTTGATATTTTAAGACATAATCTCATGAAGTCTCTAAATTGTCCAAATTGGGATGGAATTTGCAATCCACCTGCCTCAGCCTGGCAGAGTCCTGGGATTACAGGTGTGCAGCTCCTGCTATTATGTTATTCTCACCCCAGTCAGGCTCTAAGCAGACTCCTCTGCCTCTATGGCTTCATGTGTACCTTGTAACAAACCACAACACACCATGCACCATTCCCAGCACAGGTGGGGAGGCTACTGCCCAGTTGACTTCCTGCTCTTCTCCATCTATGCCATTTCTCCTCATCCTGCTAGAATCCAGTTCCTTGAAAAAACCCTTTCTGCTCTCCTATTTTGCCTGTCCTCCCATTCTCTCCTTAAAATAAGGTTCCTTTCATTGAACTCATGCAACATCTTGGTTGTATCTTAGAACACTTGTCCCCTCTATAAGTTTGTATTTGCTTCCCTTACTATTCTGTAAACCTTATGAGGATGGAAATTTTCTTTAGATCACTAACACACCTTTCTGGTATGCAGTATTTGACAAATATTGGATATATTAACAAATTCTTTTTATCTGGAGGGCAAGTGACCAAACATAGCTAATAACCAAAACTTTAGTAACAGTACAGTAAATAATCTATAAATAAGCCACTTGTCCTTAATCAGTAACAATAAGGGCTCAAGAAAAACAAAAAGGAAACAACTCAAATGTGCATCAACTGATGGAAAGATAAATACAATGCAGTACATCCACACAATGAACTATTAATTGACAATAATAAGGAGTAAAATACTGATAAAGGATGCAACATGAATGAATCTATGTAATTAGTTTATACAAAATATCTGGAAAAAGCCAATCTATAGAGGTAGAAAATAGATTCATGATTATCTAAGATTGAGCAGGTAGGAGAGTATTGGTTAATTAAGTTAGTAAACATAGGGTTTCATTTTGGGGTGAACATTGTTCTAAAATTAGATTTTGATGATGATCAAACAACTCTGTGCATGTGCTAATACTCAGTGAATTGAACACTTTTAGATTAATTAAATGGTATGTGAGTTCTATCTCAATTAAACTTTTAAAATGTGGAGAGGCTGAGTATAGTGGTGCACACCTGTAATCCTAGAATTTGGGATGCTGAGGCAGGAGGATTATTACAAGCTCAAGACCAGCCTGGGCTACAAAGTGAACTCAAGGCCAGCCTGAACTGCATAGTGAGACCCTGTCTCAAAAAGATAATAAATGAAATCAAATAAATAAGAGGTGGGAAAGCTCTAGGTAAGACTGTCATGTTTTGAACCTCCACAATTCACCATCTGGTGACCATGGATAAGATATTTAGCTTCTCTGTGATTCACCTTTTCATTTTTTAAACAGAGGTGATAATAATGGACCATAAAGGAGCATTATGAAGATTGGATATGTCTAACACAGTACCTGTGAAACAGTAGCACTCAATAAAAATTAGCTGTCATTGTTGCCAACAGATCATAAAGCATATTCTAAATCACTGGAAAAAAAATAAAATACCCTAATACATTTGTAATATCAATGATGTCTTCATTCTTTCAAAAATGGTGATATTCCTGCAGCATGTATAACATTCTTGGTTATAAGCCATCTAGTATATACTAAATATAATTCATAGTAAAATGCATATATACATACAAATACACACACATATACATATACACTTTCGTAAAAATATATGCGCATGTATTTGATGTCAGTTAATCCTCAGGACAACCCTATGAAACTACCAGTATTATCTTCACTTTATAGACAAATAAATTGATGCACAGAGGTGATTTGGCCAAGTTTCCATGCCTCATAAATTACAGAGGCCAGTTAACTGCCAGGTCATGGCCCTTTCTAACATGAGAAGTTCTCCATCTACAAGTGTGTCCACTTACACACACTCAGCAAACAAGGTGATTACCCCTATACAGAGCTAACTGAGGTGCTGCAATGGGCACAGTACATGTGGAAACATATTGTCCACCTCAGACTGCCACCAACAGGCCCTTCTTCATTGTCTGAGATTTTACAATAAGAAATATTCTTTTGAAATGGCAAATAGGTAGAGCCTTTATCTGGAGAATTCTGTTAAACAAATATAACCCGAGAAAGGAGAGGCAAGAGAGGGCCTGCACCATAAGGGTGTCACCCTTGTCTCTCAACAGCAGCACTATAACACTATTAAGAATACTGGATAACAAAGAGCTTATAACATCTGACTTCAATCATTGTAGTCAGTAGCAAAAAATGTGTTACACATGGCATGTGCATACCATAGCATAAGCTGATTGTATGAAGCACATCCTATGATCAAAAAGAACAATGCAAAACTAATCCTTAGTGAATGGCAAAATTCACTTGCAACATCTGGGAGCAAACTATAGCTTCAGGTTCAATTATCTCTCCTTAAGAGAATTCAGTGAATCTACAGTTCAGCGCATATATACTGTAAATAATTCATAAATGAGCATAATCATCCCACAGCATTTACTTCTCACTAAAAAGATTATAATCTAGTTTGAAAGATGGTTAATTGTGGCCGTGTCCTCTTGGATCTTGCATTCTCAGTATTTGTCATAGGTTTGGCATTTAGAAGATTCTCAGTAAATGTTTGAGTGACTAAATGAGTGGAAGACTGAATGAATTATTATTACTGAGGAAATTACATAGCACTTAAAATTAATATTTTATAGCACTTTAAAAATATTTATTATTTGTTGAATAATGATGAGATGAATGGACTTTAAATTAATTACTACCACAAGCTGAATTTTCAGAAAGAGACTGAATAATGAATAGGTTTTTTATTAATTTCCATTAGTCAGTCTGTTTAATTCATTTAAAAATATTTTTAAGATTTGGTTTAAAAAGAAAGTTAAAGTTGGAATGATGTTGTAAGTCATACTTAATTTTCAGAATATGATTGTTCAATTACCAGACTACTTTTTTTTTATTACTTATGAAACAAATAAAATTGCAACACTGTTGTGAATATACCCTTAGGTCCCAAATTAATAGATTGTCTTCATCTGCAACCATTAAAAAGTGGGAGTTGGTTTACCCACCAGGCAAGTAAGTAAAGAAGTCTTGCTTCTAGAATCTTCAACCTCTTATAACTGTACCAGAGATGAAATAGGACTTTGACTGTCAAATATTACTGTACAAATGCCATACACATTATCTTTTCAAAAGAGTCCTTTACTTTCATTCGTATCCTATTTGCCTTTTTTAACATACAATCTTGATAAACTTGATTAATTGACTTCTGAATATATGTTGAATGTATATTGGAATCATATAAAAGCTAACCACAAGAAAAGCCTTCACATTTCATTACTGGCTATAAGATTTATCAACTAATAACCCATTCAACAGCAGACAACAAAGAATTTCTGAGTTACAGTAAAAAATTAAAGAAAGCTGTCTAATAGCATTTGATCTGCAGGAATCACAGATGTCACTGAGTAGTTTCCAAAGATGTTTCAGAGCAGGCACTGGTGTTTACATTTTGATCTAGAAAAATTTAATTCTTTTAAAGAAGACAATAAAGAATCAAATAATTTTTTAAAATTTCTATGTGAAATTTTGGTACAGAGATTATTTTGACATTTTATAATAGATCCAACAAGTGAACAATGGAGCTTTTTATTTTGCCATTAAGTTTTACAAATGGTTGGTTTACTTTGAAACCCTTTAAAAATACTAGCATTCATAAAAAATAACATGATACAACATGTTAATACATTCTAGGCTACCTCCTTGCCTATGTTCATTTGCACATGACAATGTATAGAAAAATAAATTTATTTTGAGCTTATACAATTTCTTTATAAGATGTTAAGGTCTATAAACAACGTGGCAACTGATCATGTACAAGAATAAGACTGATAAAAAGTAAATTGTATAATGCTTGAACTTTGAAAAGCAGGAAAAATGCATCATAGCATAGAGTTACTTTAAAGCTTTAATGTTGGCCAGGGAGATTAAATTGCTTTTGGGGTGTACGGAGGCAGAAGATTCCATTGGTGTGCCTTTCAAAGCAGAGACAGATGATATTTAGAAATAAAGCAGGAGGGATTCTGCTTTAATCTGTCTACACTAATGTTTTGATCTATGACTAATTGGAATTGCAAGTAGGGTTCAAGAAGTTTCTTACAGTCAGCCTTAGACAAGCAGACATGTAAGTCCCTTAAATGCATCTAGGAAGATTGCTTGACTACAAAAGAGAGAATGTGTGAAGAATTGTGCAGATATAAGCCTGTCAGTGTGTCAAGTTCAAAGTTAATATGGCATATGCATGAAAGCAACAGAGAAAAACAATCTTCCCTATCAAGAAAGAGAGAAAATAAAATATACTACACATTCTCCAAAATTAAAACATCACTTCTGTTTTTAGGTCTTTATTTCAACAAAAAAGTAAAAGAACTATTACTCAAGATATTTACTAAATCCCCATCTGATGTCTTTTCCCTGCTTAGCATCCAACAGTGATTCTCAGGGCCTCCAGAATAAGCTCAATTCCTCAATGTGACACGGAAAGCCAGCTTAATCTCTTTGTGACCCTTGATAGTTTGGAGGCCTCAAAAATGGGTCATTTCTATCACTTCTAACCAACTGTACCAACCTATTGGTGGTTTCTGAAAAAGTCTGTTCTCTTAACGCCTCAATGTTCTTGTACATTCCATTGTCCTACAAGAAAAGTCTTTCCTTCTTTCTCGTTCCTTTATCTTAACTGACACATTTCATCCAGACTCAGGTGAAGTGTCAGTGCCTCTCAGAACTGGTACAGTACAAAGGTGATTGTTTAATACAAGTAAAAAGAAAGCTCCTTGCAAGTGTAATGGAGAAAAAGATTAATTTTCAACCAGAAAAGACTGGAGAGAGATTTTATGTGCAGATAGGTTTAATGGGAGGATAGATCTGGTAGGACTAGAAATGTGTTTTACCATTTTTTTCTATGTTAGAAAATGATGTCCTTTATTCTGTACATCTCACATTTTCCTTGAACATTTTACTTCAGAGCTTGCTCAGACTTTGACAGTTAACTAGGGGATCCTATTGCTATAGAAAAATTATCAGTGTGTCAAAGATTGATACACAGAGATTCTCTATTTAGAAAGGTTGTTCTCTTTGCATGAAAAGTCAAATAGGACTCATATATCAATGAGGTAAGGTTAGAACGCTGTCTACTCAGTCAGACTGGTAGACAGACAACAAAGTTTCTCAAACCTACGAACTAGAATAGCTATCACTCACTCTGACCTTCCACTTTTCTTTACTATTCTCCTTTTGACAACTGGAAAAAGTTACTAAAACTCCATCTTCTTCAAGAAGTCCTCCCCAGTTAATAGAAAATGTGTTGACGGTTTTATGTACATACAGTAATTAAAGACATGTTCTTCATAGGCTTGCAGCCTTATAAGTTGAATCACTCTGAGTAAATTACCTAACTTGTACCTGAGCTGTGTCTAATATGGTATTCAAACCTGACTGATGAAGATTCTATCTGCCTGGAGATATTTAGAGGTTTTCAAAAACTATATACAGAATACCTCAGTTCACAAATGCTTCTGTCTGCCAACTGTTTGGTTTACAAACAAAAACATTCAGCAAAATTTTGCTTCTGTTTGCAAACTCCACATCAGGTGACAAACATAAACACAACCATCTTCCCAACACAAACACAAATGTACCCATCTTTCCTAAAATTGTAAAACAAATTAAGTTCATAAACCAGGGCACAACTATAAAAGAAATTGTGTCTTACTGAAGTTCAAGTCAAGGGTAATGGCACTGATCACACTAACACTAGAGCCCTGTATCCTTCTTGGTTGCAAGTTAAAAGTGCTCAGATTAAGTATCCATAACATCCTGACAAATCACCATAGTAAGTTAGGGTAAGAGAGGGGATAAGCAGCAGACTCCATACTGTGCTCAAAAGAACTAGTCCTTGACATGGAAATGACACTCCCAGCCATCACTGGAATGTCCAGAGTCTTTGGTAAGCAATTAATTATGTTGGAAATCAGCATTCCTAAGTGTAACCAGGGACTTAGTCATGGAAATAAATACTGAGTCCCTTTTTAATCAGGTGTACATGGGCTAGGAAAATAAGACATAATGGCATACTATTCTGCTCTGAAGAAGGATAAATCTGAGTCATTTGTGGGAAAAAGAACACACCTCTGAGACCATAATTTTAAGTGAAATGAATCAGATGCATGAGCTTGAATACTGCATGGTTTCTTTTATATGATAAACCCAAAGTATAAATAAATCAAATAGTAAAATAAAAGATAGATAATAGGAAACAATGAGATAGATCATTTACAAATGGGAAAGATACCCAGAGATAAAGGGAGGTTAGCAGAAGGCAATATAAAAAAAAATTAACATGTATCATGTACATGAAACAATTCTACACAGTGAATGTGATCCTTATGTACTAATATACGAATGAAAAATTTAAAAAACATTACACCTAAAACAAGTAGATACTTGAATATCTGGTATGTATTTATAGTTCAAGAAATATATCAGAAAATACAATAGATTAAATACATTTATATCAAGTAGCAGAAAAATTAAGCATAAACCAACAAAAACAAAGAAAGCAAGAAAAATAATAGACAAGAAGTGCTAACAAATTTTGAAATGACTCAACAGAGAAAATGATATGGAATAAGTCAATAAGCAAAGTAATTCCTTCCACTAAACCCAAGAAAAGTGTGTTTTTGTAGGTGAGGCTACTGCTAAAATTAGGAAGGTCTATTGAAAGTCTTAATACTAAGATGTTAAACATATCCAGTAGCTCACACAGCCCGGTAACTGTCTCATCAGCACACAAATTACTGCCACAAACAGTAACCCTGGTAGAAGACTGGAAGCTTCCAGTCTAAAGAAAGCAATACCTTAAGAGACTTAGAAGATGAGGTGCAAATGATTTCCACTGGCAAGTGGAAATCAAAAGTACAAGCAGTGGGTTGGGGCTTCAGTTTGAGTTTTGCTTTTTTCCTTATAAGGAATATATATATATATATATATATATATATATATATATATATATATATACATACACACACACTCATACACACACACACACGTGCGCGCACGTGCACACACACACACACATATATACTGTGTACATATGTAGCTTTTAAAAGAAATACATGTAGATTTTTAAAGAACTACATGGATTATTCACATAAATGATATATGACATATTTAATACATGTGATGACATAAATATTTATATCACTTTAAAAATAAACTTTCAAAGAAGTAGAATTAAAAGAATAAAAAACTTCTTATACTCTTTGAACACATATTTAAAATTATACACTATTGTATTTATGGATAAAATTCTTATCATCACTTATAATGCATTCCACTAATTGTCTTGGAAATTTTTGTTCTTAATAAGGGCCTCGTTTTATGACACAGAATGGCTAGGGACTTAGTAGATAGGCATACCACACACAGACACACATCTGTTCATGCCCCAACGCTAGACTAGGACAACTGGAATTGGTACTATGACAACTACTGGTAAATTTGCATGACTGATAGCTCTCCATTTCTTACTGTCTATTTGATAGTAAAGATTCACAAACTCACTTTCTCACAGTTCATACACTTCTTGCCTTTCAACACTTTTAGCTTAATCATCAAATTCCTACACAAGACTCCATTCCTTTAACTAGGTTAGTATGACTGTGAGTTTTTCCTTTTTGAGGTTTCCCCTTTTTTTCTCTTCCATCTTTTTCTCAGTTAATAATTAATTGTGCATTTTATATGTCTACCTCACAGCGACATTTTTAATTTCCAATTATATATAGTCAGATGTGACCTAAAACTGTGCCTTTGGGTGTTTATAAAAGTACATCAGTGACTGGCTGGCTCTTGAGGCACTGTCAACACATAAATGAATGTTCCATAGCAGATGTTAAGGAAAGGAAGACAACTGCCTTTATGACTGCAGTCCTGTGGCCAGTGAGTAAAAATCCATGTTACTGGTAGCTAAAATAAAGTCTAACATATTTCTCAAATTAATTCAGTATTTGTTCTTTTCATTAAGTATCTGAGTTTTAGAAATCTCTCTTCTCTCATTGTTGATTCTGCTCCCTCTACTGGAATCTTGGTTAAATTGAATGATAAACAGTTTCCTGAAATTGAATCATGTTTCCAGAATAAATCAATCAGTCCCAAATTGAGATGAAGACAAACATTAAACTAGGAGGTTATTCCCATAGTGTAACTGTAAAGTACCATAGGAAGAAAAGTTTTGTCTTTCATCTTTCTAATACAAGTCAGTATTCATAGAATTATTTTAGTTTCCACCAAAAAGGAATGCTTAAATCAGACTCTTGGGTAGTTGAATATAATTCAGAGTTCAACTTGTAGTATTTTGTTCTTTTGGAGAATTACATTTCTGATTTACTGTTTTAAGTTCAAAATCCTTTAAAGCATTGCAAAAGTAAGCTCACTAACTATATTGTGGACACTTAAAAGGAACTCAGAGTACGTGTTATAAATATATTCACATTCACATATCACTGAAGTAAGAATAGTAAAGACGCTTCCATTTTACAGGGTAAATTTTTCAATTTAGGGAGAGGCTTATGGGTCTATGCAGAGTCACAGACTATTCAATAAAAATGGAATACATCTGTGCCCTCTAATTTTAAAATACAATTGTGCTTCTATGTCTTCTTCATTCAACAGGAAAGCAACTCAGAAGTTAGTGAGCTTTACTGGATTCTTTTTATTTTTTCTAAAACTTGTTTGTTAATGTCTTTTCACAGATTAACATATGTAACATTTATTAAAAGTATATTTAAGCAACTATTTAAAGGAAACACAGGGCAGATCCACTGTTCTTCAATCTGGTTGCTGCACTACTCTCTCAAACTCACAGAAACATACTTATTCAAAGTAATGTTCCTAGATACAGGAAAGGAAGGGAATACTGCCAGAGAATGCTCCACTCACTGAATCAGTCAGTCACTCAGCAAGAGTATTTATTGTCAGCCATGTGCCAGATGCCGTGCTAAAAGCTGGTGAGTTAGCATGCCCACATCCTCATGGGTTTAAGAAACGAAGATAGGGAATAAAGAACAATGACCACAGACTATTTTGAGTGAAAAGAATCAGGGAGTTTAGAGGAGGCAAGAGGCAGAACAAAGAACACTGGGAAAGGATTCACTTTAGATTGGAATGTCAAAGACATTATCTGAAAAAAATGTAGGAATGGAGACTCCAGTTGTTGGAAAAGAGCATAGGGTTCAGGGCAGTATAATGGGCAAAGGTAAATTCATAACGAAAGTCCTGTGAAGGGAAAGGACTTGGGGTGTGGGAGCTACATAGTGGTGAGTGTAACCAAAGTGGAGCGAGGAAAGGACCAATGACACAAGATGAGGATGAAGAATAAGACAGAAGCCAATCATTCAGGGCCTTTCTTGTCATCATGTTCAGACATTTGGATTTTATCCAAGAGCAGACAGGAATCACTGGAGGAGTTCATACTGTGCAAGAGAACTATATAGCTCCATCTTGGAAAGTTAAATTGGGATTCTGTGTTGAGAATCTTGTAGCACAGAACAGTGGTAAACGCTGAAGTGGAAGAGCACCTAGGAATGAGGAATATGTGAATTAAGCAGACAGCTGTGACAGGAGATGGCTTTGTGCCAGGTACTTGACCTCCAGGATCTCAAAACTGTACAACTCCCTCAAAGCCTGGATACAGGAAACCACAGCACAAGAGTTCTCCAGATCCCTTCCCTTGCAAAGAAATGTTCCTTGGAAATGTACAACTTGTGCCAACCTCAGGACTCACTGGGGGAATAAAAGACAGTTTTGACTGCAGTATAGTCAGTATGGAAAAAATTAGAGGGAAATACACTAATCTAGTGGATTAGGATTAGGTGTATCCAGTGTATTAGGATCCATCTTACGGTTTGGATCTAAATGTCTCCCAGAAGTTAGCTGATGACCTTTTGGAAAGCAACTGGATCATGAAGTTGCTAATCTCATGAATGAAGTAACCTACTGGTGACTTCATAGCTGAATGGGCTATTAAGGGGGAGGATCCAACTGAAAGCAGTAAGACATGGGGCAGGACCTTGGGGAATATATCTGATCCCTAATCCCTTTTTCTGACTCTTTCACCCTTCTTGCTTCCTGACTGTCATAAGGTGAGTTGATTTCCTCTGATAAACACTTCTATGTGATGTTTCTGCCTCACCACAGTGTTAAAAGCAATGGAGCCAGCTGACCATGGGCCAAAACTTCTGAAACCATGAGCCAAAATAAATCTTTCATCTTTGTTATCAGATATTTGGTCATGGCAACAAAAATCTGCCTAACACAACCAAGGAAAGAGTAATCAGTCTCCACTGACATCAGCTGATTAAATCCTTTCAAGTGCCAGACACTGTGCTGAGTGTTCACCTACATTACCTCTCTTAATTCTCACCATGACCTCTTGAAATAGGTGTTAAAATACTGCATTAAGAATTTAAGACAATAAAGGCACAAAAGTCAACAATAACAGTGACCTGGTAGTTGAACTGTCCTTTGAAATTCTGGTTTCTTCCTCAAGTCTGTTCCTTGTTTTCCTTTTATTGTACAATTGCTCTATTCTGTGGATAGCAGGTAACCAACCAAAGCATTTTGGACCATGGGATGAGGTTGAATGATGTAGATCAGACCCATCTTTTCAACAATGGCAAGTCAGAGTCCTTGTAGGTGCTTCAGAGTATTAGATGATACGTGATTGGAAGAGAAAAAGTTCGCTACTGGCATGGCAAGGTCCCATTGTCAGATCATGTAGACTACAAGATACTTCAGGTTTTTGGTTACTATACAGGTAGGAAAAATAGTGGAAATTTCTGCCAAAATGAAATAAATTAGACCTAGGTCTTTTAATGAACACTTTTGGGAGATTTTCTTTGGAATGTTGCCTTGAGAGTGTTTTTTATATAATTATTATGAAGCTACAGCCCCAAAATCATTTAACAGAGACTCGATGACAAAACCTCTCTGCATTATATATGTGCTGTATCTTTATAACTTTATCTCTCTTTATAGCCTTTTGGTTCTGTATTTTATTTTATATTTTCATTATCCAATTATAAAATACTAAATTACTTTCTAAGCATTTATGATATAAAAGATAATGTCCTTTCAAATTTCCTTTTTTCAATGGGAAAAAAACTCTTTAGAAATTTACCCTTTCTGTCTTTGAAATGACAAAATTAATAGTGCCCTGTGTGTAAGTCATGTTCAGTGATTCTCAACCAGGGGTGACCTGACCCTGAGCGACATTTATTTGGCAATGCTATACCAAAGTATCACAGACTGAGTAGTTAAACAATATCCATTGATTTCATCACTGTTCTGGGGGTTAAAAGTTCAACATCAAGGTGTCCACAGTTTTTGGTTTCTGTTAACCACCCCCTTGGTATGTAAATGTCCACCTCCTCTCTACGTTTCCACATAGGCTTTCTTCTGTACATGTCTGTATCCAAATTTTCTCTTACAGAGGTAAAAGTCATATTGGATTGCAGCCCTCTCTAATTACCTTGTTTTTCCCTGCTTCTTAAAATACCTTGTCTCTAAATGCAGTCACATTCTGAATTACTAAGGGCAAGAATTTCAACACACAGATTTTAAAAGAACATGATTCAACACATTAAAAACTAGACAATTCTCAATTATCACAATTAGAAAGGGTATTACTGACATATAAGCCCCAGGAATGCTGCTAGACATCTTCCAACACATAGGCTATCCACTCACACACGGCAAAGAGTCATCCAGCCCAGAGCAGCAATGGTGTCAATGGTGAAAACTTTTGTCTAATTCAAAAGTCAGTTGTTTGACTTTGTCTAACTGTAAAGAAAAAATAAAATGTATTAGTCAAGTGAAAATTAGCATTATAAATTATAGCACAACTTTGTCAGGAGTCTGAAAATATTTATGCTTAGATATCACGTGAAGAACTCATTTTTCCATACCAAGTTTCAAGGCAACTTCTTAGGATCAATTAGGTTTTGATATTACTGTAACCCTAAGGACAAATTTGGAAGAATTTATGGGCATGAAAGTACTTTGGAAACTTAAATTTCTATTCAAAAAAATGGAGCTGATGTTATAAGGGAGGAAGGGGAAGTACAACATAAAATATTAGTTCTTTTACTCTTCAGGGAGAAAATTTAAGATAAGTTCAGATGAACAAGGGAGAGAGAAAGACAGAAGACAGAAAAAAACACTAGCAGGGTGCTAAAGTGTTTGTCCCCCACCCCCTAAGTGGGAAGCCAAAGAAGCCAACCAGAATTTCAAAATGTGGGGCTAGGAGATGGACCAAGATCTGCAGACCAGGAAAAACCCAAAACATGATGTTCAAAGGCCAAGTGAAGCACAGTAGATGTCTAAACACAGTGTGAATAAGAATTCACTAAAGATCTGGCAAAGAGGTAAAAGCCACCAGGGAATGCCACCAGGTTCAGAAAACTGTACAAGAGGCTTTCCTGGGGGCACTTCCTTAGATCTGTATAACTTCTCAAGAGTGAAACAGAGCAATCAAGTAAAAGGACTTGAATTTAAGTTATGTCAGCAAAAAACCAGATACTATATCATGAATTCCAGTGTATAGTATAGTCATAGAGTGGAGGACCCCACAAGCTCTGGGGTCAGACAGATAGCTCAGACTCTGACTCTGCCACTTACTGTTTGTGTCACCTTAGGAAAGCTACTTAAATTCTGCATGCCTTTGTTTCCTCATCTGTAAAATGAACTGTTGCTTGGACAGTAATAATTGTATGAGGGGTGTGTGTGTGTGTGTGAGTGTGTGCGCGCACATGTATAAAGTGGCTTGCACAAATAACATTATTCTAGAAATATTTAAGAGATATAGTTAATAGAAATAGTGACCAGGGATAGGTCATTTTTTTCATATAAACCTGAGGTTTCCTGCTTGTTTGACTGGGAGAATGAGAATGCATTAACCAAAATGAGGAGACACAAAAAGGAAAACTAATTTGAAAAACAAATGAGAATAATGAGTTCAATTTGAAATGTGTTTAGTTTTTAGTAACTGATCAGTTCATGGACTAAGGCATAATAGATCTAGAATACATGCTCTTAACTGTTACCTTGTCAACTCTTTCAAAGAATATCTTTGAAACCCCAGGAGAAGTAATATTAGAAGAGGAAAGATTACTAGCCTTTTACCTACATATCAATGTATAATGTCACCTCCAGTAATAAGTAATGTTTTATTGCTACTATGAAGGTCATCAAATAAGTTCTGCTGAAAAAAGGTGTGGGGGGGATATCTTGATAGGCAAGAGTTATAGAAAAAGATGCTCAACTCTGTTAGACATGAGAGAAATGCAAACTAAAATCACAATGAGATATCACTGTAGACCTGCCAAAATGACTAAAATGAAAAAAAAAATAATGCCATCAGTGACAACAAATGATAAGAAACAGCTGGTGTTCTCAAGGAGTACTTGGTAGGAGTATAAATCAATATAACCACTTTGGGAAACTATTTGGGAGTATCGATTAAATTTAAAATACGTATATTTATATGCATATGTATATAAAAAATAGTTAAGATAGTTATACTACTGATTTCTCTGAGTTCCCTGAAGAGAAAGAGTTACTATTCAGTTGATTGAAGGCAGATGTTCTAGTTGAATGATTTGGGAATGACAATTCTCAGTGTCACCCCCTAACTGACATGCTTTAAAATTTTATTGTAGGTTTTTTCCTCTTCTTCTTTTTCTTTCTTTTTATTTTTGAATAAAATGAATTTTTTAAAAAAAGAAAAAAATTAAAATAACTCGCCGATAGCTTGGTGTATGCACTCACCCTGCAATTTCACTTCTAGATATATTCCCAACACACATTTATATGTTCAATAAAAGGCACATTGAAAAATGTTTATAGTAGCACTCTTCATCACAGCACAACCTGGGAACAACTCAAACATCCTTGAACAGCTGAGTGGATAAATTCATTGTGATATAATAACAAAATGAAATAGTATATTATAGTAAGAATAAATTAGCTACCGCTATGTGCAGCATAAGGATAAACTAATAATGAGCAAAGAACACAATGCACTATGTGATTCTGTTTATGGAAAGATCAAAGATAACAAAAATAACATAAAGTCTTTGAAGTCAGGAGATAATTTGCTTTGGCTAGGAAGTAGTGAGGGGAAGGAAATATATGGGGGCTTCAGAGGTGATGGCCAAGTTTTATTTCTTGGCTTCTACTGAATTACAAGATATACTCACACTGTTGAAATTCATTAGGATAGACACTTGAAATGTGTGCATTTTCTTGTACTGTTATACATTAGTAAAATATTTTTAAAGGGAAATTTCTTTAAAATTAAAAGCAACAGCATAAGAAAAGTACCTGGAAATAGCATTATTCATATTATTTAGATATCAGCACTCACAAAATGCTACTCAAACCTGCAGCTTTCCTTTTGAAATTCACAAGGGAGTTCATCTCCTGGAGCAAATGTAAAAAATGACCAATTAAAAAGTGCTGAAATATCTGCATCAAAGATTTCTGTTTAATCAAGTATCTGGCAGAGAACTAAATGCTACTGGATCCTCAAAGATGAATTCAAAATTATTGTACTTAGTGGAGATAGTAATTGAACTGTGCTGTTACACAGGAAGTGTTTGTCTGTGTGGCAGAAATTAAAGAATGTCAATTGTTGTTGTTTTATTTGTTTAATCATAACACCATTGAGAGTGACCTCTTCATTCACTGATCCATGTACTAAGCCTCAAATGTAGGCAGTGTGGCTAGATTTAGGATGTGGAGTAAGTATCTACTGCAGTCATTCTTCTTACAATATACCAAAAAAATTTTAGTAAAGATACGTTAGCAGAGGAGGGGAAAAGAAGCATAAAGAGAGAAGAACTGGGGAGAAAGACAAGGAAAAAGAGTGAAGCAACCACAGCAGTGTCTTGGTATGTGGGCACGTGGGTGGAAAGGGATCTTTAATGGATGAGAATCTTTGAGGAATTTCTAGGACAGAAAGAAAATAGGATCATACAAAGAGGTAAACCTGATTATAAGCAAGAAATCATTTTGGAAGGTGAACACAACATAAATAGGGGTTTCTAAGGCATTTTATTCCATAAATTTTCTGTACCTCATAGTCTTTATAGTCATGTAATCACTTGATGAGAAGTATAATATTTTTTTAAATGAATTGGGTAAGACCAGCTCCTCCATCATGGGAAGGCTTCAACAGAAGGCCCAATTCAATATAAGTAACTCCAATATGACAAAATCCATTAAGAACTGAAAAGACTATGTTGGAAAAAAGAATAGCCATTGGCCACAAGGAGTTAGAGCCCACTGTGGGAGACAGTCACATATCTTTTCCGTATGTCATTAAATGTGTGGGTGAGATAGGACAATGAATAAAGCATTTACATTCATCTTGAGGTTCAGAGAAGGAGATAAAAGCTGGCCTGAGTCTTAAAAGACAAAACACGATCAGTATTTCAGGTTGAGAAAGAGTTGGTATCCCTAGCGGAGGAGCATGTATGCAATTCTAAGAAATGTGATCATTTGACCATTTGGAATGTCAAAGAGGTAATTGAAGGTTTTTAAGTAGGTTGCTGATGTGGTGAATTCTGTCTTTTTGATACATCTCAACTGGAGGGCAGGCCTAAAGGGGTAAGACTTGTAGCAGACAGCCGCAGAATTGGGAGATCAATTTCAGATGACTGATTCAGGGATGTGAGCGCCTACAGCAGGGCACACTAAGGAGGAGGAAAGAAGAGATAGATACAGGGGATGAAAAAAAGGAGGACATTTTGAACAATATCCAAGCCTTTGTCTTTGTTGATGGGAAGATGGTAGCAGCATTAACTAGAAACTGGATCTACAGAAAAAACAAAATCAAGTTTGAAACAGTTTGGAAACAATGATGTTCATGATGAAAATGTTACATTTCTGTAAAGTTGCTAGTGGACATACCCAAAAAGAAAGTGGTTATATGAGTCTTAAATTTAGGAAAGGTTATGACTAGAAGTATGAATTTAGGGGAGATTATGAGCATCTGAGTGATACTTATACTTACAAAAGGAAGTAATAGCCTCCAAGAAGAAAAGGCAGAGGTTGAAGAGTGTTAGTCCAGAATCAAAACTCCAGAGAACACTGACATTTAAACAGTAGACAAAAGAAAATATCACAAAAGAATGTGATATCCTGCACAAATCACAAGTCTGCACATTTGTCTCTGTTATGTAAAGTGGAAAAGATTGAGAAAATATAAAAAGAATTCTGAGAGAACAAATGACTTGGAAACCAAAACAGTATAGCGTTTCTGGGGGAAAAGGCAAGCCTAATACAAGAGAGAAGCCCAGTAAGTCAAATGTTCATTACCTTTGGCAATCTGAAGGCTGCTGATTCTTGACAAGAGCAGATTCTTGACAAGGTGGGGATGGAGCCTCTGTCCTGTGGGTTGGAGAGGAAAGGAAAAGTGAAGACTGTGAGTGTAGACTAGCAATTCCAAAGGGAATGAGATCAGGTCACAGCTAAAAAGGTGAGATCAAAAGATCTTGGTTTTGGTTCAGTAGCAAATAAGACTTGACCATGTTTATGTATTAAAAAGGAAAAATTTAAAATACAGAAAATAGGAATTATTCATGATATGTCTTTGTTCCAACTGTTATAGCAATTTAGCATAAAGTGAGTAACTTAAACAACAATTTATTTCTCCCAGTTCTAAGGCTGAGAAGTCCAAGATCAAAGTTCCAATAGACCTAGTGTCTGTTGAGTCTGCTTCTCAATTTTCAGATGGTTTTCTTCTCATCTTATCTACACATGGCAATCAGCAGAGATCTCTCATGTCTGTTCTTATAAGAACACTAATGCAAATGACTCCACCTACGTGACATCAAATGCTCTATCTCCAAACACCACTATTTTAAGGATTAAGAGTTTAACAGATGAACCAGAGTGGGGGATAAATATTTAACTCATAAAATGGATTAATGTGCTGTACCATGCTAAAAGATACAGGACCCCTGAGGAAAGCTGAACAACAAGAAAAGTTTAGTATAGTAAACAGGGGACAAAGGAGAATAAGAACTTGACCAACTTCATCTTTGGAGGTCCAAAGATTCCTGTATTTCCATGAAGTAAAAGAGAAGGTGTCTCATAGGCATGATGGGAGTGGTTGTCGATTAAGAGGTTTGAAGCAACTAGTAAAGGTTGGCAACAGTTCCCGCAGGAGTAAGTAAAGCAATAACAAATAACAGGATTGTGCAGCAGTGTTGAGAACCCACAAAGATCATAAATTTATAGTCACAAATCTGCACATTTGTCAAGTTTTTCATTTCTAGTAGCACTCAGTACCCTGGAATAGTAACAGAGGAAATGAATTATGGTGCCTTTCCGAGCTGGAGTTTTGCCAGAAGAGTGAAACAAATACAGGAATGGGGAGTTCAGAGTGTTGGAGAGTCACTGATCCAGGGGATCAACATGTGACCCAAGCTAAATGGTTAGACTGAGACAAGGTTTGATACTGATACTGCAAGAATCAAACGACTAAGATAGATAGAAACACGGGGCTTCTGTTGAACTAAATCGTGAACGGTGAGGACAGGTTACAGGGGAGCAGTAATTTGGAAATGGAGAGGATAATTCATTCCAGGGAACAAGCATCACAAGCATAAAGACAGATGCAAAGGGTAATGGCAAGAATTTCCCTGTACCTGGTACACACCCTGCAGGGAGCAGTGCAGCATAAGATCAGAATGATGATTTATATTAAGCCAGATTGTGAAGAAAGTGTCTTCACTCAGCTGCAGTAAGGCAAGCTGTGTTCTGCACAGAAGCTCCTCCTTTGGGCTGAATTCTAGGCCATGCTCTATTTGCCAGGCCATTCACCTTCCTCCACAACTGCTCCAGAGAAGCAAATTCCTTTCTGTCATTCTTCAGAGACTCCTCCCAGGAGAAATAACCCTTTTCTAAGCCATTTACCTGAAGGAAGCATTTTTTATTGGCTCTGAGTGGACTGCTTCAGGCAACTTCACCTGCTATAATAGACAAGATAACTAGAATGAGGAGACCTGGCCAAGCACAGAGAGAAAGGTACCAGCAGAACAAGAACCTGACCTAAGCAGCCAAGTCACAAGAAGGATCAGATCCAAAAGTGAACTCTGTGGTAGAATTACCTCTGGATGGTTTTTGGATATAGGAATAATAGGATAGGGAAGAGGTGAAGATGATTCAGATTTATACTTCACTATAATCCTGCAGGAAAACCTTACCACAGTTAATGCTCAATTAGCATTTTTCAAATAAAAAAAAGTTGCAAATAACAAAAATAGTTTCATGTCTGATGGGTTGGAACCAATAAGAACTCATAGGAAACAGTATCTTTAACTATTTTAAGCCTACAAATGTTAAGTGAATTGCTGAGTTTAAAGAACTCACCAAGAATTTAAATTACTCCTGTGCAGTAGTATTCAGCCTTGGCTGAAATGCAAATCACCTGAGAAGTTTGTAAAATTCCCAATACCCATTCTGGGTCAATTAACTCAGAAACTCTGGAATGAGACACAAGCATCAACATGCTTTTAAAGCTCCCATGATGATCCCAATATATAGCCAACTGTCCAAAAGGAACTTTGCAAGCCCTATTTCAGATATCTAGACAGGATCATTAACACAACATAGACAAGAGATGGGGCAGAATTGTTTAGCATGTTTCACCATCTGGTCACAATCAAATTTTCCATTTCTCATGAAATCTTTTTACATTGTGACTAGCTCTTCAAAATTAATTTCTACTTCTTAGCAAAAGATGAAAAAATTTAAGAAATCCATTTTCTGGCTTCACTGATTTTAAGAAGCTGAACTGTGGAGAAAATATGGTTAAAACAGGACTATTTTACAAGAATAACTTAAAAAAAGAATAACATAACCAGTGAATTACACAAAGGCTTGGAAATTATTTTAAAACCTTTCATTTGTTACTAAAGTTATGCATGCCAGGGATCAAAAGAACCAAATACTATAGAAAAATAAGCAGAAAGTTTAAAAATAATTTAAGGATCAGACTAAGCATACAGTTGTCCCCTCTGCCCTCAGGGAATATGTTGCAAAACCCCCAGTATATGCAAGAAACCATGGATAATATTAAATCCTGTTATTTTTTCCATATGTACACACATTTATGATGAAGTTTAATTTATGTTAGGTACAGTCAGCTATTAACAGCAACAAATGATAAAATGCTTTTAATGATAAGTGTATGTAAAATAAAAATTACATGAATGTGGCATCTCTCTCCAAATACATTATACACATTAATGGGCAAGTAGAGTATGTAGCATGAATATACTGAACAAAGGTGTGATGCGCATTCCAAGTGGGCTGGGGTGAGATGGTGTGAAATTTCCCTCATGCTGCTTAGAATAGAAAGCAATTTATAGGTTGTAAACTATTTCTGGAATTTTCCTCTTCATATTTTTGGAGCGTTGTTGACTACAGATAACTAAAATGGGAAAGTAAAACCTTAGGTAAGAAGGACTACTGCATCTAGTAACGAGCAGAAACACTGCTGGATAAAAAAGAAAAACTAAAAGTGAGCCTTCCCACTGGGTCCTGCACTGTGACTCAGCAGCCCCTTCCCTTTCTGAGGCTCCTTGTCCTTCTCTGTCATGAGCATCCCCACCATGTTAGGTACAAGTCCACTTTATCAGCTGGACATTCTCTCGTTCTATTGTTTTTAACTGAAGTTGAGCTGCCTAGATATAATATAAGCCTCAACTTTTGTGAGGTAAAGCCAAGAAGAGCATTGCTAACCAAAAAGTGAATCAAGGACCCATCCCTGACCTTGGCTGTTTATTACCTATCCACAACAGATAAAATTTTATAATTCAGATTTAGAAACTTTTATAGTAATTTAACAATCTCTGTTGAATGCCATAATAAAATATTAATGACTATACTTTGTATATACTTATATTTTTATTTCATATTTCTAGAAATAATTTTTATAAATCTGTAACATGTTAGAAATTTGTAAAAATTAGTCTTTCCTCACAGTTGGTTTGGGATGCATCAAAAAGAAAGACCATGATCCAGTGATATAGCTCACTGGCATAAGCAACTGCCTGGTAAAATCAAAGTCCTGAGTCTGAGTCCCAGTATAAAAAAAAAAAAAGAAGAAGAAGGACCATGGTTACATGAACATCAGTGCAAATGTGCACACAGAAGTGCAAGAATGAATGCAGACAAATTAATTCTCATCTTGCTCATTTTGAATTTTATTTTAAAAGTTCATTTCACTTGATCTTAGGTTATTGTTACTGGAAATTACTTTCTGCTGTAAGCTTGTATGAGCTACTAGAAATTCTTCAAAAGAAAACAGTCTGTATTAGAAAAAATGTGATAAAGGGCTAGTTTAGTGGTTCTAGCTCATCTTCTAAGAAGAACCACAGTGTAACATGTCAGGTAACACAGAAAAGTTCTTAATTCCTTCTGGGAAAGGTAACTGCTTTTCTTCTTAAGAGAATTAGCACACGCTTTTCTGATTGGGAGTAGCTAACTAGGGTTTTGAATTATTAACATAATAATACCCTTGTTTAAATATAAGGAAGCCTGAGAGAATAGTTCAGTTTTCTAAGCAAATGCAATTAGCAAATGGGAAGCTGAGGTTCAAATCCAGTGCTCTCTGCTCTAAAACCAGACTCTACACTCTTTCTGTTGTTCTGGACTCCTACACCATACAAAATGTTCTGGTGGGAACCAGACACTGAGTGCTTTGGGTAAGCCCCACTTTCAGAAATGGTGAAATAGGGAACATACATTAAACTAATATGGAGTTCTTGTCGCTCTCCTCAATATGTAAGTATCCTTGGTTCTATTTTGAGATTTCTGCACATAACCAAGATAAATGTTTGCCCAAAATTGATTTACACATTACACAGAAAAATATAGGCAAGAAAAATCAGTGCTGTCCACACCAGGTGTTTGATGTAGAGGCTGTTTTGATCTCAGTTACTAATAAATGTTTTCCAAAAGCAGACCACCGTGGTCCTAAAAAGGCAACCAGGGAGATATCAATTCAAAATACATAAAGATCCCTGAGAAATACTAAGTCATTGCAGAGATCTTATCATCACTGTGAGGAATCCAAAAGTTGTACTGATTGGTTTAAAACATGACTGTTCGATGAACTAAATAATGTTGCTAATTGATAGAAATTCTTGCATAAAGACTTGAAACTGTTAATTCCTTGACTCTTCATCTAGACATACTAGAAAAACACATTTTTAAAAAATTAAGGACAGTACAAATGTTTAAGTCTATATTGGTGGCATTGTTTAGTTTTAGAAAGAATATAGCACTTATTTAGCTGTATTATTATACCCTAATAGATTAACAATATGTAATTCTGGTTTGGTTTGAGGGAGTGACATACTCTAAAACATTTTCTCTTCCTTGAACATGACTATGACTTTTTAAAAAACAGAAAGTGAATAATTCCTCAATTCCTAGCATCACTGGTTTTAAAGTTAATATTTGATAAAGGAACAAAGTCATAGATTTTGAAATCAGCTGGATAGATTCAATGGGTGTGTTCACTTTAATAACAGAAATAAGTGAGATTGTAAAAAAAACAAACACTTCATTTTATTTTTAGATAAATTTTAAGGATGGAGACTTGACCTGAGATGACAAAGCCATTAGTTCTAAATCATTAGGTCAGAGCAACAAGTCATTTCTTAAAGTGAGTCTGCAACTAACTAAATGAGGCTGAGTCTGTCTTGGTGAGACTATGCATAGTCATACGGCTTGACCCGCGAGATATAGAGGGCGCACACCAGTAATGTTGTAGGACATGTAAGAGACAATAAAGAAATAGAAAAATAAAATCTAATTACACAGAGTTTTGCTTAAAACAAAAATTGATTGAGTTTTGCCCAAAGTGGCTTGTTGTTTCCTGTGCCAGGAACTACTGTGCAGGCCCAGCAGGAAGTGTGCTACAGAGCAGGATCACCTTACACCCTTGTTTTATGGTTCATTTCACTTATTTAATGCAATCTGAGAACCTGCAAAAGGAGCATGTTTGAAGGAGGGAATAGATTTTTTGTCTCGTTTTGTTTTTAAGTTTCTTTGAATCAAAAAATTTGTTTTTACAAGGTATTTAAAATCCCAGAGAAACAGGACTTCTAGAGTTGCATGGTGAAGACATTTCTCTTTGTCACAAAATTTAAAGCAAGACACAAAGTTGAGTTATGTCTGAAGTTGAGTTATGTCGGTTTCCTTTGCTGTCCTTCTCACATGATTTTAAAAGCGAAGAATTATAACTGTACCCATGAATGGCCTAAAGCATTTTGAATTCCATGCAAGCTTCTCCCAGGGTCTCTAACTTGATAGCTCACCCACAATTTTGCCAGAAGGGGGTCAGATATGTTTAAAATGGAAAATCATAATTTATTTGCAAGCTGAGAAACGAGTTCAGTTTACTGTGTTGCTTGGAAATGTGTGAATGGAACAGCTGTATTTCCTTGTGGTGGCATATGCCCCTCCTCATACACTGTCTGTCTTCCTCTCCAGAGACCTCAGTATGAACAACATCAGTCAGCTGCCCCTGAGTGCCCTGCACAACCTCCGCTTCCTTGAGGAGTTGTAAGTATCACCGTAGTCTTGATGTGTCTAGTCAACACTGGATACATTCTTGTGTTTGTCTCTCATGCTTGCTGTGGGAACCAGATAAAACAAGGCAGAGAAGCTGTCAGCACCAACCACTTTAGCACATGAGGAAACACTTAGTTGGAGCTGGACAGGGTGGGAGGGGCATTGCTTATGATTCTGGAAATCAACTTATAAAAGCGTTTACCATGAGGCTACAACTTTCTAAGGTGAGACTGAGCCAAACAAATTAAAATTTTAAAACAAAGCCTGTTTAGAAGAGCTGGATAGCTCTTTGGAAATAGTTAAGCAGCAGGATATTAGAAGTTTGAATACTGGTTCATGTTTATTAAAATAGCAAGTGAAGCTATAATCAAAACCAAAAACTGCTGCTTGGTTCAGCTTATAACTGGGGGAATTGAGTCCACATTGCATAGTACCGAAACTTCTTCTCCTAATCACTTTTAATTACTATTTCCCTACTTTTAAATTTAACTTCCCTCAAGGCTTCAACACAATAAGAAATCCACAGAGGACTTAAAACTGGGGTCTCCAGAACTTACTATAAAAAATTAAGGAATTTTTTTTAAAGAGAAGCTAAAGTTAGTTAATGATACACAGAGGAACCTTGATTAAGTATAGTAATCACTTTACAGACGATGAAAAAGAACTGTATAAACCAAAAAATTTGCATTTAAAAATTCATTTGATCCTCCTACCCTGTAGAGTGAGAGCAGTGATACACCCTCACGGTCCTCGTGCAGAACGTTTGGCACCACCAGTTGAGTCAGTCCTCTGATTGTTGATTAAAGGAATTGTTCAGGCAGTGACCTCTTTTGAAAACATTTTCTTTGTAAATCCTAAAGTCAAGGCGCAATCTGGGGAACGATTTAAATTGTCGATCTACCACACGATCCACCATGGGAGGGGGAAAGGATTTTCCAGTGTAACCAAATTATACTACCTTGACCATTTCTTCAAGAGAATAATTTCTCCATGCTTGCAATTTTATCTGCATTTCTCTCTGATGATGTTATGTTTTTAAAGGAATGTAATGTATTTTACTATTGAAATCAGTAGAAAATGACCAATTTGTTATCAAGTGGTATGCAGGAAAACTTAGTTACTAAATTGTACAGCAAGCTTTTATTATTTAAGGCATGGTTAGTCACTCTAGGCTCCAGGCTTCTCTTTCTCTCTCTTTCTTCTCAGGTCATTTCCATTGATAGGATTTAACCTTCATAAAGATTAGGACCTCGTCTGTCTTTGCCACAGCTGACACATAATAAATAATCAATAAATTTTCGATGTGTGAAGTCAGGAAAAATAAAACATATAAAAGGAGCTTTTTATACATGTTAAATGCACTGTGTGTGTGTGTATATGTATATGTGTGTGTAACTGGGATTAAACACAGGGCCCCGGTACCACTAAGCTACATGCTAGCCCTTTTTAGTTATATATTTATTTTAATTTTGAAAAAGATCTCACTAAATTGACCTTGAACTTGCAGCCCTCCTGCCTGGTTATGGGCATGTACCACCACATTTGGCTATGAGTTAATATTTTTATCAATTATTTTAAAAACATTTTAAACATGAGATTTGTCTTAATTACATCCTTATTGTTCTTCCTCTGCCACAATTAATATATAATAGTCCTACTGACCCCTATACTTCTGAGGTATACATTTTTCTAAAGTATATTTTTCTTTTTAATTTTCTTCTAATATCCCATGGCAAAGTGCTTCCCTTCTCTCCCAAAACACACCTCAACTCTAGGCCACAAACTGAACCAATAAACAATTCACTTCCCCAAAGATTTATTTAATAGAATTCTTCCCTCTTTGCCCCACCTCATTCAAAATAACCCCTTGTTCCTCATGAGGTGAATGTTAATTCCGTTCCATGGCCAAACTGAGAGAAAAAATCACACACAAAATAAAGCACGCTAAGGGAAGAGCAGGGGAAGCTACTGTTTGAAAATACTATTTCCCTGTATCATCTTATTTTTACCTCTCTGGAAACTCCATCAACTATCTTGATGATAGAAGTACAGAATTTCAGAAACACAGGGGGATACTATTCTTCCCTGTTCTGCAGTTCTTTCAGCTGGGTTGACTGACTTAACAAATTTAAAATCAAAACTGCTTTCCCATATATAATGATGTGTTATATCTAAATGATACTTTGAAGACATCATTATTCATTTAGTGGCAATGGGGAGTAGTATTTATAGAATCTGGAAAAATGATCATCTCTGTTTGGTTATTTCCTTTGTTCCCATGGCTAAATTTGGGGTCAGTATGTTATTGTTGTTGTTTAAAAAAAATACCCTCCTTAACAGAGCATTTTGACTATGTCTTCATTATACTGCTAATTGTTTGTATTAGATTTAGCTATATTTAAGGCTATATTTTCTTTTGAAACATAAAATCTTCAAAAATAATATAATTATAATAATGATAACTTACTCTGTGTTAAGTCCTGTTCAAAGTGCTTTACATATACTTTATCCCCCTGAATTCTCTTAACAACCCATAAAAGTAGATATTATTTATTATTCTCAGTTAACAGATAAGAAAACTGAAATATAAAGAAAACAAAGAGCTTTCCCAAAATAATGAATAGTAAATGTCAGAACTAAATTTTAAGCCCAGGTCAAGGCTAAGACTCAAATGACTTTTAAAGCTGTGCTTGGAGAGTAGAGGGAGACTGAGGGATTGTGCATGGTCTTGTCCCTTGTAGGATGCAGTACAGTGACTTGCACTCGAATAAACTAAAGTCCTATTATGATAAGTGTGTGTGTGTCCATATCTGTATCTGAGTGGGTGAATGAAAAATAATAAGAAAAAGATAAGAAAAGAATTGTCTACCCAGGGGGTAGAAATCAGATATTTAGGTTATTAATTCACTACCACTGACTATGAGTAAAACATTGTCAGAATTTTCAGGTTAAGAATTTCACTAACCGAGTATTGTTCAGCAGCTTGAAAATTTTAGTTAAAATTTCTATCAATATAATATATATGTAAACAACATGTTTTACATAGTATTTTACTTGAACTAACAAGTGAACATCTATACAGATAGATGTAGATGTTTAGATATCTGTGTGCATGTATGTGTTTGTATCTTTTGTGGCAATTAGGCACTGTTTGAAAGTGTTGTCTTCCATTGAGCTTATCCAGCTCATTTTATGTCTTATCTCTTGATACATTAAATAGGAAAGCGCTACTGATACTATGAATAATAGTAATAAAACCACATCACCAAACTTAGTCTTTTTAAAAAATCACTATTAATAAAGCCAAGTTCCCACTCTTCCCCTTTGCTCTAATTACCCAGTGTATCGTTTCCTTAGCTTATTTCATTTAACTATGTTATAAACTGTGTAGACAGCTGTGGTTCACCCCTCATCCATCACTAAAACTTAACAAAGGTGCCGTAGTTCAAAAACTGGCAAAAAAAAAATCCATAAAGCCCTAGAGATATTCAAGAAGTTAATGTTTAAAAAACATAACTGGATAAAGTGACTATCTGCAGCAAATATTTAGAATAAAAGCCATCAGAGCAAATGGTCTCCTTCTCTAACATTCTGTAGTATTTAGTACCTGTGCAGTAAGTTTTGCCACACTGCGGCCTTGTTTGTTATTGGTTATTTATTTCTTTTTATGACTCTGCAAGGTGACCAGGTGTGCATAAGCCAGTTGTCCTGTTGGTGGTAATATGCTAACACAAAGAGGAAAGCCTTTTTTTTTTCTTAAGAAGTAAATTTACATGCAGAGAAGCTGTGCCGCATAGAGAAGCAAACAGTGTTTGGATTCACAAGCTCAGGACTTTCCTGTGTGACCTTCCACTCACTAGTGGCACTTCCCTGGCTGGGTCTGGGAGGACAATAATGAGAAACACAGCCTCTCTTTTAGAATATTCTAAGGATCGACTGAAGTTACATCTTTAAAACGTTAGTAAATTTACATATTGAGTTGTATTAATAAAAACAAAAACATCTTCAAGAAGATCCTAATAATTTCCTTTCCTAGTTTAGAGGCTGATATAGGAGGATTTCTAGGAATGTGACCCTGGTTCAGGGAAAGTTATTTCCAGGTCTGAGCCTTAATGCACAAAGACAGTGATTACAGACAGTGCTTCACCAAATTTGAACAGCCTAAAAAATCATTTCTCTCCAGCAGTACCTGTACCTCCTGTATGAATTCAGTCATGTTAAGGACTTCATGTTCTTGCTTTGTGGACAAATTAAAGACCCTGTGTTTGGTTCTTCAGAGTATAGTCAGACATTAGGAACTAATGGCTGATGATGCCTATTGCTGGCAACTACAAGTTACAGGAAACTTAGATTGGCAGTCTGATTAAACATGGCAGGGGAGGGGAAGTTTCTTCCTTTAGTTCCAAGTAGCATTCAAAAATCTTCCCAGATTTTAGTGTTATTGTAATCAAATGCTCATTTTAGAAAAGAAATTTGGGAAGTTCTAGGGAAGTGAACTGTTTGCTCATATTATGGTTGGCCTTGAAGAATCTCTGTATTAATATATATATATATATATATATATATATATATATATATCATTATACATGAAATTTGTTATGAGAGCCCACCAAACTTCTTGAAAGTGTAATCCATGTTTGTTAGTGATGATGAAATGATGAAAACATTGGTAATCTATTGTGCATGTACTGGGTTGTGTTCATAAAGTGCTAACACCTCCCTGCCCATGAATAATTTTCATGTTCCTTGGTCTTGTCAAAGTGGTTGGTCTCTTGTCTTCATAGATCTGGCAAATGGTTATAAATGCTGCTGTCTTAAAAAGCCAGTGTTATTCATGGAGGTGATTTTGGCTCTCTTCCAAATGACTACCCATATGGTTAGATATATTTAGCTGTCATTGTGTACCTGAGTCTTTTGTTGATAATTAAGGTCCTGTTTTGAAAGTGCTTTCTCTGCCTTTTTTTTTTTTTTACCATTCCTTTCTCCCTTATCCCCAACTCCTATAAATATAGACATTCCCCAAATTTCTCCACTTAATTTTATTGTTCCCTCTCTCAGTACTTTTATGTCTTCCATTCAAGTTGTATTTATGGATCCACTGGGAACATAAAAGTGAATAGGACTTATTACGGGTCATTCAGAAAGCCCCTGCCCTTAAGAATTTAAAATTGAGTGGTGGAGACAAATATTAAGAAAAAAAAAGAAAAGAACACAAAATATATGTTAGTTGTGACAACAGTAGTGAATAACACAAACATGACTTAGATAATAAACAAGGATGAAGGAGAGTCTAAGAAAGTGACACCAAAACTATGATTGGGAGTTGAAGAGGAGTTGATGGTACTGGAGTGTTTGGGAAGGGGAACTGAATGAGCAGAGGTCCCAAGATAAGAAGGAATGAGACTGTGTTGTGTTTGTAAATCTATTATAAGAGAGAAAGGACAAAGATACAGAGAGAAAGAGACAGAGAATAATGTGGAATGAGATTGGAGAGGAAGGCAAAAACCAAATCATTCAGGGCCAGCCAGAATTCAGTAGAACAATGGGAAGCCATTGGAGAGCTCTATGCAGCTAGTGAAACAATGTGATTTATATGACTTACAATTTTAAAAGACTTTCTGATTCTGTGCACAAAATAGATTAGAGAATTATGGAAACAGAGAAACTCTGCTTAGTAGACTAGTCATGTCTGGTAAGAAGTCCAAGACTTAATTCTATCTCTCCTGTATAGATGACTTCCAAATCTCTCATTCAGATCTCTTTGGTCATTGACTGCTAGACCACTGGTTTCCAGTGTGTGATCCCTACACATCAGCATTATAACTATCTTGTTATTTATTCTTGTTATAAACTTATTTTTACCTGTTCTTACCAGAAATGCAAATTTATGTGCACTATCCCAACCCTTAAATTGGAAACTCTGGAGACTGAACCCAGGAATTTGCCTTTAACAGGATTTCCTGATGATTCTGATGCTTGGTAAAGTTTGAGGACCACTGTTCTTGGCTAGTGGTTCTCAGAATTTAGAGACATCAGAATTACTCATGGTGCTTATGAAACCATACATTGCTAGGCCCCAGCACAGTTTTTTCACCCATTTGTGGGTTGGAAGAACTTCAAGAATTTGTATTTATAGGAAGTTCCCAGGTGATGCTGATGCTGCTAGTTTAACTACCATATTTTGAGAATTCCCAACTATCTGTGTGACATACCCATCTACTACCCCACCAATGCTTACAGACTCAACATGTATAGGACCAGATTATTCATGTATTGCCCCCATGACAGATTCTCCTGTTTTTCCTGCTTGCCACTCCCTTATCATCGATGTCTGTCATTCCTTTTATGTCTCATTCTTTCTCTCTTGCCCCTTATCTCCATCCAATTTCCAAAAGTTCATAGTCTCACATTGTCTCTCTTGTTTGTTTCTCTATTTCACTACTTTACTACCAAACTTAGGTTCTTGTTGTCTCATCTGATTATCTTAGTTGACTTTCTCACTGCTGGAGAAAATACCAATACTCATAGCTCAAAGGAGAGACACAGGCCTCCAGGTCTCAGAGGTTTGATCCATAGTCGGCAGGCTCCAAGGCAGAAATGTCACTGCTGAAAAACACATCAGAAGAAATCCACTCACCTCGGGGCTAGTAGGAAGTAGAGGGAAAAGAGAAGAGCTGGAACAAGAAAACACCCTTCTTGGTAATGCCACTGGTGAGTCACTCCAGCCAGGACCCACCTGCTTACAGCACCCTCAGCAAGGAGATTGTCAATGATTAATCAATGGATTAATATGCCCCCATGATTCAGTCACCTCCCAAAAATCTCACTTCTAATTAATACATGAGACTCTTGGTGGTTTTAGATTTAGTTTAGATTTTAGATCTAAACTGTGATACTGAATTAACAATAAAAATTCATTAACTAATTACTTCTCCTAATTTTCCCAACAATGAATGAGTCATTGTGTCTGGAGATGAACATCATGGAGATTTTCAGCAGATATTATAAATATCAAATGGTGAGAACTATTTCAAAATTTCCATCCCTGAATTATTATTACTTGCAGCATTTTTTAAAATTAGCAATGACCAGAGCTTATCCCCCAGACATTCTGATTTGTAGGTCAGTGGGGACCTTGACATCATTTTTTAAAAGTTCTACATGTGGGGTTAGAACCACTGATACATGTGGAATCATTACAGCAGAGAAAGACCATCAAGGACTTATCAGCTGATTGAATGAAGGGACTAAAAAAGAGGTCCAAAGGTGAAAGAAGACTTTACATAACATTAGGTGTAAAAGGATGATAAGACACAGAAAGAAAGAATTCAAAGAGAATGACTGATCTGCAGCAAAATGTAAATATTCTCTGTGTAAGGATCCAGCAGAATATCCAAATAGCAAGACTATCCAAATGTGAGTAATACCATTGGAATATAAGTGAAGAGTAAGAAGAGTCTGTTTTAGAAATAATGATTGGGAAGAGTCTTTACAAAGAGATGATTATAAGTTCTGGAGGAGCTTCAGATAGGGTATGTGCAGCATGTTTCCCAGAATGGTTCACTACCTTCATTAAAATCACCAGTACTAGGCACTAAAAATGCAGATTTCCAAATCCACCCTCCAGAAATCTGATTCACTCTTGGGTTGGTGCCGAGGGTTCTGAATGTTTTATGCTCCAGAGGTGATGGCAACGCACACTAAAATCTGAGCATCAATATGGAGAGGGTGATAAAGAAAAAGAACAAAACTTTGAAGGACATCTGTGTTTGGGGAATGAAAACTGAAAGAGGGCTAGCAAGAAAAGGAAAGAGAAGAGCAGTCATGCTAGTGAGGGCACTAGATTTGGTGAGCAAGGAGAAGAGTGTAAGAAGGAGTAGACGATAGTTTTCTAACAGTCAATTCCTCAGTTGATACAGCCATTATGTGCTTGTGCTCGTCAGGTTTTAGTAGAGGCTCTTGACTAAGGCCCCTTTAACCAAAGTAGAGCCAAAGATCCAAATTTTGAAGATGAAATACTTTGTTTACCCTATTCTCTTGTGTGATCTCTTCTGTGAAAATATAAGTGAACAGCTTCTCTTAGGCTCACTTCACCATCTATAAAGGGCATTTGTTTAAAATGATTGTCATAATAATTAAATAGCTGCAGTAAAGTGCTTAATGTCGTACTTAGTATTTATTGTTTAATAAAAGATAGCTACTATTTGTATGCCCAAAAGCACTCTACAAGGCTTATTGAGAATGCTCACAGAAATTGCTGAATTTTAAAAGTTGATGTATAATAAAGATTATTCGTCAGCTGTTTCTAATCTGCTTACATAATTACTAACCATCTTGGAATCATTAGGCTGGACTTGAAGAAACTGCAGCACTATGTCAACTGTCTTTGGAAATAAGATCGAATAATCATCAATAAATATTAATTGTGCTCCCTGTTTAACATAGGCAACAAGATTCTTGACCTTAGAAGTCAATCACCTAATGAGATAGACTACACATAAAAGGGTAGCAAATGAATCTCTAAAGGCAGCACTGTATTAAAATATCTTATAGAAAAGCTGACTGTATACTAAAGTGATTAAAGAAGATATCACAAAGAAACTGAAATTCATTAATCTCTGGGGAATAAATCACAGCTCATTATAACAAGATCTCCCTGTTGGCCTGAAAGAATTCATTTATTCAGTCCAGTGGTCTTAACCCTTGCACCTTAAATCTCAATATTCTTGATCCTATTTAATAATGAAAGCAAAATGCACAGTTTGAGAAAGGAAATTTTTTGACTCAATTTGACTATTAGGATGTATTTAACTTATTGGGTGGACGAAATAGATTCTACATTTTTTAAAAACTAATGTTTCAAGACATACTAAGAGAGACTTTTTTTTCTTCAATGGAGAGAACAAAAGTTGAACAAATGCTATGATTTTTGTAACTAAGGCTACTGAATTGACTTTAGCAAACCTTATCAAAGGTGAACTTAGAAAACCTCAGAACCATCTGGGCTCCTCTAATTAACATGGGCCTCTTCCAAAAGAAAACCTACTGTCATGGGTTTGGTTATTTACAGTGGTGAGGATGCAAAATAAGTCACAAAGAAAATTAAGTAGATCACAGCTAACTCTTAAAATTTGTCCTGTTCATTGATTAATTCTACTGACTAATTGTCCTTTGTTGCTTTTGTGGCCATCACGTTTACAGGTTTGACTTTGAGTTTATCCATATACTTGCAGATATTGAATATCTGGTCATAGTAAGAGTTAGATAAAAATAGGACAAATAGGGTTTTATCATTCGTTTCCCTTTTGAAAATCACTACTGTATTATCATAGTTTCACCTACCTTTAGGATAACTTTTTAATGAGAATATATTGACACTTCATAAGAAATTAGGTTGTCACTTTTTATTAGTATATGTTTGCAGTACTAATAAAATGGTGATTACATTCGATTTGGGAAGTTGGTACAGGTACATAGCACATTCTTAATTATTTTTACTTCCCCATCCACTCCCCTTTATCTACTCCTCCCTCTATTTCTTGGTCCCCTTTCTATTTGCAAAAGAAAACTTTCCCTATTTCCTATTATCTCTCTTTTATTTTGCTCTTTAATATATTTCTACTTTGGGTTTCTCATATAAGAGAAACCACGTGATACTTAAAGCTTGTAAGTCTAATTTATTTTGTTTAACACTATGGTCTTAAGGTGCATCCATTTTCTTATAACTGACTCAAATGTTTCCTCCCTTATGGCAGAGTAGTACTCACCTAACTCTAAAATGCCAGGGAAGCTCATGTTGAAACAGTGGTTGGGCACAGTAATTTCCCAAGGGTCCAGAGAGTAGGTCAAAAGTCTCTTTTCATACTTGGAATTATTGTACACATTCCTCTCCTCTCTCTCCAGACTGCCGTCTAGAGAGGAAAAGTTAGACCTCCATTTTACAAAATGAGGCTATCCAAAATAAAGTCCTTTAAATTTCTTTAAAAATTCAAATAACTTTAGTTATCCAAAGAAACTTACAAATTCTCAAAAATATTTTAGTTGGATGTTTATAATACTAAAACATCCACTGACCTAATTTATTGGAAGAAAAATGTGTCAGTTAACTATTATAAATCAGTGGGGGGTTTGTTTTGTTTTTTGTCTATTTTTTGCTTTTTGTGGCAACTAAGTAAAACTAAGAATATTGTATTAATATAAGTCTTATACATGGTGCAATGTCTTCCTGGATAAAAACCTTGTTTTAGGGGGAAAAAAAACTTTAATAACTCATAAAAATACACACTTTCTTTTGTGTTTTTTTTCTTTTTTGTTGCTTTGTTTATTTCTTTGTTTCTTTTTTTTTTTTTGAAACATCTTGTTATGCATTTCAGGCTGACCTTGAACTCACTGTGTAGCTGAGACTGGCCTTAAATTTGCGGTGATCCTCCTGCCTTTTCCTCCCAAGTGCTGAGATTAGAATCATGAGCCACGGTCAGGCTAAAAGTATATTTAATTTTTTTCTTAAGTATGATTTTATTATAGAAATGAAGATAATGGAAAAAGACATTTCCATGAAGTAATAATTTTAGAAATAGAATTTTTTAAAAATTCAGCCATATAGCATGTGGGTCCCTAGTATTGAAAATGGTCTCTCATATTTGTTAGTTCAAATCAACAATGGAAACGAAAGACCTGTGTATGACTCTGTCTATATACTGCTTACACATTTGAAAGTCTGGGTTTTTCCTATAGTTTCTATGTATTTAAGTTTTTAAATTACTAAAACCACCTTACATGGTAAACAAATAAGAGAAATGATTTCCTTAAATTGTTTATCTGTTTGTGTTTTGTTTTTTGTCAGTGAAACAGATCTGCTGCCAACCCAGCAAATACCTAATAGCACATCATAAATTCTTTGCTTTAAGGCAGAGCCCCTGATAACAAAGGTCAGTGGTTCCACAGATTCCTTCTGAATACAAATTCAGGGACACTGAAACTCCCTACTCAGAAAAAAAAATACAATTTCTGTGAAATGACTTTTAGGAAATGTAATAGAAGGATAGTTAACAATATTGTAAATGGCTGAAAATAAAACATTTTATTTTCTCCTTTTTAAATTTCAAAGACTGTCCTCAAAACCATCAGCTGCCTGATGACAGTACAGTAACTGTAAGCACTGATAAGCACCTACTGGAACACTGGGAGCGGGGAGCTCAAAAGTGCCCTGTTGAAGACACGACTATGAATAGGGTATTTGGGGACATTTTGACTGAAATAACAGTTACTAATCAGTTTAGACTGATCAGTGAAACTATCGATCATAGCCCACCAAACCTGAGTGTGCTTTAATTCAGTAAGCTGCTCTTCAGTGTTACACATGATTCATTTACTTGATTTATTTCCATGTAGTACTTTGGATAACCAATCATAAGCATGTAGGCCGTACAGTATATACAGTGTTGCTTTTTTTTTTCTTTTTGCCACCTTGACCTCCGTGGTATATCAGGTTAGGTTTTCTTCTACACCAAAGCCTACCACTCCTTGCCACCTCCATCCCTGCTATAGTATGGCAGGATCTCATGTCTGAATACTCCGTCTCCTGCTCCCCATAATCTATTCTTCTCTTCGAAAGGCCCTATCAGAAGCACTCTTCAAAAACACACCTAAGTACATTGCTCTCCGGTTCACTGTCCTTACTGGAGCCTCCAAACCATGTGTGGAGAGGCCCTCTGCGCCTCTCTGAGCATCCTTCCTGTTAGACTCCTCCTTGGCCATTCCATTCGAGCCCTGCCTGCCTTTCGTGCGGCTTTTAGACCACACACGGCACAGCCTCCACGGCTCAGACCTCTGTGAAATGCCCTCTCAGCAGACAGGTTTCCTGATCGTCTTATCTAAATCACCCTCCACAACACCAGGCATTGCCTCGATTTTTCTTTCTTCAGAGTACTTTTCATGTTATATATTCACTTTTTTTTTTTTTTTTTGTCTTTTTGAGACAGGGTCTCACTATGCAGTTCAGGCTGGCCTTGAGCTCACTTTGTAGCCCAGGCTGGTCTCGAAATCACAATGATCCTCCTGCCTCAGCCTCTCTAGTGCTGGGATTACAGGCATGAGCCACCACACCCAGCTCTTTATTCACTTATCTTTTAATTTAATGACCATATCCCTGCGTGAGAATGGAAATTTTATGGGGGGGAGGGCGGGGGCTTTATCAGTTCACTATTCACTGTTGTAGCACTGACACCTAAATAGAGAAAGCCCCCAATAAATACTTGTTGGATATAAAAGATAGCATGGAAGTATGACAAAGGACATTCTTTCCCTAATTAGAGTGACTGTTAGGAAACAACAGCGTGCGATGCCTGTGATAGTTCAGGTGTGCCAATTGCAAGCGAACAGCACAAAGATGAAAGGGAAATAAAGCTAAAACAGTGAAATGTTGAGACTGGAACAGCTTTGCAAACATGATTCCTTGAGGCCCACATCTAGGCAGGTGTGAAACAGCCTTGCCAGCTAAGTAATCCTTCAATCACACACTTGTTTGCAGAAGATAACACAGGGATCCATTCTTCAGTTATTCATCTAAAACAGACTTCAGGACGAGGCAGTTCAGCTCTCCAGAGTCACCCAGGAGCTCAGATTACTTGTGTCATTTTTGCTATTCCCGTTTCTCTTTTCATGAAATGTTCTCCACTAGAGTCACTGATGCTGTCTCACCAGTATCACTTCTACAGGAAAGGGGAAATAAAGGCAATTGGGGACAATTTTCCTTTTAAGGAGATAGCACAGAAGCATCACATAGCACCTTTGATCAAAGTCAAACTTCACCTTACAAACCATGTTTAAATGCAAAAAAGACTGGAAAATGAGGCCATAGCTGAGTGGCCATATACTTTGCTAAAACCCTAAGTGGTTGAATTCTAGAAGAGGGAAATGGATACTGAGGAACAGTTAGTAGTCTCTACTTAAATGGTTAGTTGAGGGCTACTTGGGTAAGCTACTATGTTACAGGCACTATTCAAAACCCTATCATAGACACAAAGACAATCCCCAGGTTTTATGTGTCCTAAAGAAGACACATACTATAACTCAGTACAGTATAAAACACTATCCAAAAGCTTCACTGTAGAGGGAGGGAAGGAAAAGGGAATAAAAAGGGAATTAAGATGTATTATGCACCTGTACCAGCTTTCCACAAGGAATGTAAACATTACGCACTACACATATGTACTAATAAAATTTTTTAAAAGGTTTCAGGATAGAAAGACCAGAAAACTTAGAAATAAATTTGCTTTATAAGACAGGAAGGGAATGAGGGAAGAGTGTTTAATATGAAGTAAAAGGCTGGGTGGGAAAAAATAGAGGACAAGTCTAAGACCAGCGAGCTTCCTGTCTGGTTTTGTTCCCACATGAAGACAGGTGTGAGAGAAGAGGCTGAGGAATTCTTTTTATTTCTTTTCACCTGGTGTATAAACTGGCAGAGGGTTTTTGGAGAAGGGCAGTATATGATCAGAGATGGCCATCAGTGAATGGGAGAACAGAGAACCTAAGTATGGAGAGACCACAGCGGATCCCAGTGTTTTCTTATAAGACAACTCTGTAGGAAATAAAAAATACCTCTACAGTCACTTTAGTCAAATAGTAAACTGAATTACTTGTATTAACATATTTTTTGAGTATTTGCCATCGTTAGACTATGACCTTCAAACTTTTCTGAGCATGTACAGGAAGAAACAGATTTCTTTCTCTTTGTCTATTCTATGTCTACGCTAGGTTTTCATTCTTTTTGTCTACTTTATGTTTTTATTCTTAATTATAAGCTGAGCCTCTAAGTTTGCTCCTTATTTGGAACATACTTTTTCAGACACCATGAAGAATAATATGAGATAAGAGATATCCTAGTTTTCTAAAAGATTGTGTTGTTTAAGGGAAAGAAAAACAGGTACAAACACAAATAATCCCGAGACAGAATAGGAAATTCATGGAACTTTGGAGCTAGAAGGGACCCAAGAAGTCTCATTCCCTTAACACTACATATAATTTGGAAGAAAATGAAACAGAGAAAAATTACTAACTTTAGAGCTCAAAGTAAGTTCTGCAGATGCAAGACAAACAGGGCTTTGTGGGGAGGACTAAATCCCTTCTTATGCGTTTATTTTTTCAAGAAAGATTATAAAAATTATGGTATATATAATTTGTAGCAAACAAATACTGATTTTAATAGAAATACTATTCAGAAGTCCTATTCAGAGTTGTAGTATTTGTTTAAATATTCACTTACAGTCTTTTATCAGGTGTATGGACTGGCAACAGGAGTTACATGTGAAGTTGTATGGTGAATCCATCAAATCAGTGATCTCAGTGACTGAATTACCTCTCCTTTGAAGATTCAATCAAGTACATACATTTGAGGCCAGGGATATAGCTCAGCAGCACAACCCTGGCCTGACTTGTGCAAGGTCCTGAGTTTGATTCATGATACCCACCCACCCCCAAAATATATGTATGTACACATTTTAGGCCACTAAGTCTCTGGACTTAGGAAAGTGTATATGTTCATCCCTCAGCCCCCAACTACAGGCAAGAAAGACTGAAGTTTGATTTTCACTTCTACCCACCCATCCTAGGATATGACTAGCTCCTCAAAAGATTTTGTACTCTTCTGAAGTCATAGCATCACTCTGGATTTTTTTGGATTTGTAAGACTATTTAACACCTCAGGTTATGGCTTTGGTGTGGCTGCTTGAATATGTACTGCACAACATGTAAGAAAACACCAGAAGTAAAAACTACATGTCTTATTGATCTTTTTCTGTATTTTCTCACCTTGACTATTTCCCACTTACAAAAATATTATAAAGCAAACTTTTAAAAAGTTACCAATAACTTTGTACTAAATAACCAGTGTTAGTGTCTCTCATTCTAAGATCTTTGTTTTCCATATTTAAAGGCATTTCTTAATTAAAACATGTTAAATTAATTAAACTACTCTTTTTCTGGTAATTAAGAAAAAATGACTTTGGTAGTCTACATCTTTCCAGATAGTTTACAGATTGCAGCAGTTTACTAGAAAGTATGGTTGTGATATAATTGCATTCAAAACATTCTTATTCTTGAATATTTTATTATAAAGAACCAGTAACAGTTACATTTTGATATAATTTTTTAAAATTACTAAATGGTATTTAACTGTGGTTTAAAAAATTAAGGACATAAATGTTCACATACATACTTAATATAACCTATTAATGAAATAAGAAATTTATTACATTTCTTCTTACTTTTTCTGAGACATTTTGATTAGAAATTTGTAGAAATTGTTCACAACATGTAAGAAAACAAGGTTCTTTACAGTTGCTTTTGACATTTGTGGTCTGAACAAATCGTAGTGTGTGTAACAACTAAGTGAATTTCACACGAGAGAGCCATGCTCACTGTCTCTCCTCTCCATTGAAACCCGCAGACGTCTTGCTGGAAACGCTTTGACATACATTCCCAAGGGAGCATTTGCTGGCCTTTACAGTCTTAAAGTCCTGTAAGTAAACAAGTGTTATTACACGTTTATCTGATTTTAGTGTTACATGGCTGCTGATTAACTTGAAAAGTATGAGTTCCCTAATAAGACATTTAGATACTTAAGATAATTCCTTTCAACTCAAATCTACCTTTATTGTGGCTATAGCATCATAATATTCGTGGCTAAATTTGCATATGAAAACATTATCTTTCATCCTTTTCTAACTTTAATTTGCAAAATTGTTTACTTCCAAATAACCACCTTACCAAACTTCTAAGAATATTTCTCTTTTCCTTTAAGTTAGGAAGCTAGGGGACACGCCTCAAATGAGTATGGTCAGTAATACTGATTTTGATCACTGCAGTGCTAACATAATCAGACTATAGCTTTGTTTTCTTATAATGTGCTGAATAAGAACCCACTATAAAATACCAGTCTCATGCTCTACCTGCATATGGATGTAGAAAATCCTAGTGCATAGCAAATGTACTAATTGTTTAATTAAAATGCCAATGTATTGTGAAGTCTAAATGTAGGTTTTCTTATTGCTTAATGTCCAACTTCCCGATTTATTAGGAAACTCACAGTATTGACAACCTCCTTCTTCTGGTGCCCATTGCTTAACCGGTTTTCAGTTTGCTCTAAACAGAAAAAAAAATCAATAATGCAAATTGAAAGTCATTCTAAAATTTTTATCTTACAAAAAAATCCTGATTTTATTGCCTTTCTTTGACACAAAGGTCACTGATTCTTAAAAATAAAATATTTGACTTATTCATTCTTAATGAGAATTGCATTTTAGTAGACTGAGGGATATGCAAGTTTAAAAAAATAGATGAATTAAATTTAATAATTTGCTATAAACTAGGTTCAATGGCAGAACTACTGTTTGGCCTGCCTAGATGTTTGGGTTTTTCCTTCTCCTTTGTATCATTTTTTCTGTTAAGCAGAAATATATTTATGTTGTCATAGTGTCAAATCCTAATGTTAATCCCTTATGTAGTAAAATTCTGAGTTGCAATACCAGGTCCAGTACACTTGCATCTTTACCAGTCCAGCCAAATATTTGTAAACATTTGAAATGTATCATGAGAACCAAGTTTATATAAGGCGTTTAAAATGATGTTTTCTTCCATCAAAGTATGTAACAGAAAGTATTTTGATGCTTAGTAAATAAATTAATCAACTATTTTAATTCACTTAACAAAATGAACACTGGGTAAACTCATGTGTATATATCAGTGGATCTCCAGCCATCATAATTTTATTTAAAATACAAGTATATATTATTTTAAGTCAATTTTATTGAAATAAATTTTTAAATTTTTATTTTAAAAAGCAAACAGAAAAAAGGACAGAAATAATACAGAACAACAACTTCTAAGATAACAATATGTAATTTTAAATCTTTACATCCTCATGAGTGAATTACTCATGTTATGCATGATTTTTTTATCACTACATTTTCAAACTTTCTATTGTATACTTCTACTTGCATGATGTTTCTGTGAATATTTCCCACAATACACCACAACACACTTGCAACTATATCATCTTGCAAGATGTCATCTGTCTTGGTCATTAATATATCCCCAGCTCCTAGAACAGTGCCTCACTTATAGCAGCCCACTCAGTAAATATCTATGGAATAAATGTTTCAGATTTACAATACAGAAAGAACAAGGGAGCTCTAGACTCAATATTTTTTTAATTTTGTATATTAACCCTATGCTATATGTTTATTAATGGACTACCTTGTGCTATTCAAAAACTATGTTTTCATATCTGATATGGACTTCTACCTAAAAACAAGCACTATTTACTCAGAATGCTCTGTACATACTTCTCTGTATCCTATGGTGCTTTTTGTCTGAAACCCTAAGAAATTATTAGCTTAATGATAAAAAACAGAAAAGCACAGATGCCATCATTTGCATGTAGTTAGAGCTTGCCCCCTTGAGGTTCATGTGCTAGCAGCTTGGTTCTAGTGAGGAGTTGTTGGGTGGTGGAACCTTTAACACCTAGGGCCCAGTGAAAGGACACTTCGCCATTAGGAATATCAATCTCAGAAGGGATTAATGGAGTTGTCACCACGATCCTGTAGTGGTGTCTTGTTCCTAGGAAAAAAATATATATATATCCAAGACTAACAACTCAAAGAGAAGTTTATTTTGGCTCGCAGTTTTCAGAGGATTCATCCCAAGGCTGGCTGGCTCCAACGCAGAATGGTGTAGTGGAAAGACATGGCACAGAAATGCTGCTCACCCCATGGCATCCAGGAAACAGAGAGAGGGAGACAGGAGGAGTCAGGGACTAAATATACCCTTCCAGCTCACACCCACAGCAACCCAAACAGGCCTCATCTCCTAAGAGCAAGTCAGCTATAGACTCCCACCATACAGTCACCTTACAAACATGAGACATGTGGGGAACATTTTAGATCTAAACCATAACACTGTGGTTAGTTTCAGAGAGAGAAAATTGTTATACAAAGAGCAAGGCTGGCCCCTGAATCTCTTTCATTTCCTATCTCACTGTGATTGCTCTTGCACCTACCATTGCTGCCCTTCCTGATGCCTCACTAGAGACTAATGAGGACTTATCTTGGACTCTCAACCTCCCAAACTGTGAGCTAAATAAACCTTTTGCATTGTAAAGTTCTCAGCTTCAGGTATTTTGCTACAGTTGCACAAGACAGGAAGAAAGTAGATTTTCTCTCACATAAATGTGCCTTTTCCAAGGGGGAAAAAAACATAAGATGTGTGTTACTAGATACTTTTTTATCCATCCCTAAATAATCAATGTTTCTTGTCCTTTATACAGTCAAAGAGTAACCCTTTTGGTGCAGTAGACAGTGCATCAGTCTCACACTCTGTCAGAAATTCAACAAAGCCTGGTGGATGTATTACTCAAAGTGGCACTTAACAAATTATTGCTGGAAATACAAAGATCCATAAATACTGGGACAGACTGGTATCAAGATAGTGGAACCCAGAAGGTCATCTCTGATTCTTAGTGAAATTATGTCTAGAAATGTGTGTGACACACTATGGAACTGCAGAGGCTGAGAGCATTTAATACAGTCCTAAGGCTTGGCTAAAGACTTGGTTCAGGTTTGGCTTCCTAGGAGAGAGGATTTTTTCAGAAAGATTACCCAGAAGCTAAACTGTGAAGCATAGCCTGGAATTTGGCACCCAAAGGTAACAATATACGCAACGACAGAGAGGCAGAAAAGATCTGAGGTGAAGAGGTAGTCCTAAGAAGTTTAGATGCCAGCGTTCAGCAGATAAGGTGAAGAGTATTTGATGAAAATCTTAGAGAAACAAAAAGGGATCCTGCTTACAGTGATCCCATGTATCATATCAAAAAAAGAAAAGCACACTATTGTGTTTAAACAGGACGAGGAGCCAAGGTACAATATGTAAAAAAAGAAATGTTCAGACTACACTTCAGCTAGATCACCACAGTATGAGGACTTAGGAGGAGCAAGATCCTACTGGGAACTATGTTCCCTCTTTTAAGATGCTGTCTTAAAGGGCAAGATTCAGTGAACGGACTTAAACTGTGAAATGTCTTAAAACTACGTATTTGGCCATTAGAGCAATGGTTCTCAGCTGTGGTGGTCATGCTTGCTACACAGAAAAATCTCTGGGGGGCATTTTTGGTTGTCTAGATGATTGACATATGGTAAACTGCATGTGATTTGCTTCATAACCTAAGTTAAAGAAAATCCTCCCGCATCCTGCTTGATTTCTGTCTGTACCTACACACCAAATATAAATCAATAGTACTTCAGTGCATAATTGTTCTGTAATGGTTTACGAGAAGTTCTTTATAAGCTTAACAACTTATACAGCGAAGATTAAATAGAATAATTTTTTTTTCAAAATCATTGAATTTAACTAAGTATGTTCACCTCACTTATTCTTGGTACTATGATTTAGTTTAAAACAGTGTTAGTGATACCACAAAAGCCACAAAACAAAGTAAAAATATATAACTGTAAGTGCAAAATTTTCTTTGAAATATGTATATTAAATAAAGAGAAAAACAAGAAACAGGAATTTCATTGAATTTCAGCAACAAAGTTTGCTTTATAAATATTTCATATTGCTGCCTTTTAAAATATTTAGGGCACAAACATCCGACATGTATGCTTTGATCATCATTTAAAGATTAATTTTCTTGACAGTGTATTATTGATTTTTTTAATCTTATTTTTTCACTACCTATCAATCTGCTGCCTAGTTTTCTATGAAGGCAGTTTGTGACACTTTCTTTTTCCAAACAAACTTTGACTCACCCTTTACTCTGGGGACCTTCTGAAATGCTGGAGAAGAAATGTTCATCTCAGCATGCTATGAAATTTTCAAGCAAGTTTTCTGTCCTAGGACATAGGAAATTATTTTGGCCTTAATATTATCCATAAGGAACACTTATTTGTGACAATATCCATGACATTTATGAGCATTGCTTCATTTTCCATACTATAAATTTTGTAATTTGTTGTGGCATATTTATTTTAATGTAGACCATTCCCTTCTTTATCTTATAATATATAAGTATGACCATTATTACATATCTGGACTAGTTTTTATTCTATTTTATATCTAGACTTCTAGTCCATGCTCCTATTTTTGCATGGAATGGCCTCTGAGCATGTTATTTTGCTTATATCCAATCTTACTGATTAAAAGTAGAAGCAAGCATCTGACTCATTCACAAAAGTATCTCCTAGGGTAATAAGTTAATTTACTATAAATTTGCTAGGAATTATATTTCCTATATATCTCCTGAGTAATACAGTCAAGGTGGCATGTTATATTGACCTTTTTCCCAAAAGAATGTATATAGATAACCTGTATTCACATCAATTTCATTCTAGTATAGTAGAAAAGGAATTATAAAATATTTTTTATCGGACAGCTATTATGAAGAGAACAAGAGACATTATGCCAGCCATTGCTGATTTTCCTATTGTCTGGTTTTGAAGGCCCGTAATGCCTTCCTTACTGTGTTCTGATCAGTTTTATACTATTTTGTTTTGTATGAATTTATTGTGTGTGAAGATATAGACAACTATTTAGAAGAAAACAAGAGACATGATGGCAGCCACTGTAGATCTCCTGTTGTCTTGCTTTGAAATCTGTGTCACTTACATTGTTTTCCTCTGATATGCTTTGTTCTGTTTCACTGTGTTTAGTTTTACTCTTTAAAATAAAAAATATTTTTTATTACAGGGAGCATCAAATCCAATAGTTGTGAATCATAGCAATAGAGGTAAAGTAATGGACAAGATGGACCTGCCCTATTCTCATAGAAACTCAGATATTTTATAAAGTTCCAAAGAGGCTGGGGATAAAACAAATAACTACTTATGTATGATAAGGAAGATAATACAAGAGTAATATTCATTTAGTGTCTGACCTGGATGAGGAAGGTAAGGAGAAGATATGGTAAAAGAAGAAAAAGAAAATGGGATTTGGCCCATTAAGATAAAGAATGAAGCAACAGCTATCATTACATAGATCTATTTTCTATCTAAAATTTTATTACTGTGAACTCTGAAAGATCACCAATATTTGGGATTATTATTGTATTAGCTTCCCATTGCTATGACAAAATATCTGAGAAAAGTAATTTAATATAAGAGAATTTCATTTGCCTCACAGTTTTGGAGATTTCACCCCATGGTCACTTGACCTCATCATTTTGAGCCTGTGGCAAGGCAGAACATCATGGCAGGATGCTCACGGTAGAGCAAAGCTGTTCACCTCATGGTGGCCAAGAAGAAAGAGAAGGAGTGAGAGAGGAAGGGAGAGAGGAAGGGAGAGCCAGGAAAATGCAGTGAAAACTGAGGCTACTACTATCCTATTCTAAAGCACATCCCCAATGACAACTTTCTTCTACCAGGTCCCACCTCCTAAAAATTCCACCATATGCTGCAACATTACAGGCTGGTGACTAAACCTTCAACACATGAGATTTGAGGGGTGGGGGCGGTCATTGCAGATCTAAATCATAACAATTATCCCCACAAACATTAGATAATAAAAAAATAAGTTATTGGTTTTATATCACTAAATTCTCAATCCAATGAAATTCTGAACCAGGCAGACTTCAAAAAATGTTTATTTTCTTGTGTAAGCCATTCAGTCAAGGTAGGCTCCTCCTCCTGTCACCCAGCACCAAGACCAAAGTAACATGGAGGAATTAGGAAAAAATAAATAAAAGCTATAGAAAAGTCACAAGTAGCCAGAATTCTCCTATTCCAAGGTAGGCCCATTTATAGAGCCTTGATAGTTACCTGATATCTTTACAAAGGATAATTAAGCAGAAGGAATACCTAAGAATTAGACCAATAGTCACAAAATCTCTACTCCACAACTTGTTTCCTCTCCCTCTTTTTCACTGTACTTGGTTTTATTTAATCCTGTTGGCGAGAGAGAGAGAGAGAGAGAGAGAGAGAGAGAGAGAGAGAGAGAGAGAATGAAGAAGAAGAAAAAGAAGAAGAAAGATTTAAAAATTGTATAGGTAGAGAATGTTGTATGAAACAGTAAATATTTTAAAGAAAGTAATAAAATGTGAAGTTATCCTTTGTCTCTAAAGTGAAGTCATTTTTGTCTTTTCTTATTCATATGTGAATGACAAAAGTGAAGTTATATGCCCATATCCATATTCAAGATATAGTACATTCTGCCTGCATTTTCTGTATTCAGTAATGGGTATTTGCAGAAGAGGTCAGCAGCCATGTGAATGCTTTCTATTTTTATTGCACTCTGTAGCCCTATAAATCCTTTAATTGTTTTGTCTCCCACTGAAGTATCTCAAGCAAAAACAGAATTTTCTAATTAACTCATTGGAGACTTATAAGAATATAATGGAGATAACTTGTTCTTGTTTTGTCATTTAAAAGTAATTAAACAAAAGTTCCTTGTTTAGAAAGAGATCAGAGTCCAATATATATTTTAAAAGTTATATTTTTGGTATTTTACTGTTACCAGTAGTTGAAAAGTTAAGTCATTGGAATAGTTTGGAGTGGGTAGCTTTAAAGGGTATCATTATTAAAGCTCATTTAAGCACTACTTTCTAAAGGCAGATATATAAAGCAACTGAGAAATTTTGCAGCTATTCAGTAAAACAATGCTATTTCAATATCTCTTATCCTTAACTCCACTTTTTCAAGTATCTTTTTAAAACCACATTTTAAAAGTTTCAATATTGATTTAGTAAAACATAGGACAATTTGATACATACTTTGTGCCAGTAATATATTACCTATAAAGTTTAGACTTTAGTTAATTTCATTAGCCATATCTTATTATTTAAATTTATCACAAAATTAGTTAATTACCCAGAAAAAGATTTTCTTAACTTAAAATTAGATAATAAAACTACTTGGAAAACTGCAATAAATATAATCTTTTTCTTCAGTTAGATTATACAAATTATGGAATTCAAGTTGCAATTTTCTTGTTTTTTTCCCCCAAGTTGCAATTTTCTCAATTTCCTAATTGGAAAGAGAAGTGTGAGATCTCTTTGAAACTTAATTTTATTCATAGTTAACCAATATACTCGAGACATTTGATTTAGGAAATTTTAGTTGAACTCAAATTTAACATAATGAAATTAGTTAAGTAAAACTAAAAATGACAGTTATGTTCCTTAGAAAAAAAGAATCTCAGACATGAGAAAAGCCTAAATGTTACAATCTCCAAATTTTTTCATGTCTTATTGGTATACAAGCCTATATTTATATATGTGAAAGTATCATAAACATTCATATTTTAATCTTCAAACATCTTTTCCACAACATAATATTATTCCCATTATTCAGATAAAAGACTAAGATGGGAGTTAAATAGGTTTGCATGCCAAAACTCAAAGCATAGGTCTTATTTCCAAGTCCAAATGTTGCCTTTGTTCATGTGAAAATATTTTATTAGCATTAACGTAGCATGGGTGTTTTTCAGCATGTGGTGCCCCGCTCCGCCTTATTGGTAGCATGTAAGAACTTAGAAGCTCAAACTCTGGGGGCATCACCCAAAAAGATCAGAACCAGAGAGGGGGAGGTAAGGCCCAGCAACCTATATTTTAACAAGATTTCCGATGGATTCTGATGGGCCCTAAAGTCTGAGAACAAGTATTACAGACCTTTATTTTTCTCTGACTCAATTAAAATGTTACAACCAGAGCAGTCTCACTGTGTCATAGATTTTGTTCATTTTTTGAGGCGAAGGAGTTTGGTTTTTGTTTGTGGTACTGGGACTGAAACAAGACTTCACTCATCCAAATCTTCTACAGCTGATCTACATTTTCAGCTATGTCACCAGTTTTGAGTAAGGGTTTATTAAGGTATATAAAAAAGATCAGCCATATGAATCAAACATCCATCCATATTCTCTCCTCCCCCCTGCCATTAGCAAGTGGGAGCCAGAAATCTGAGTATCTTGGGAGGATGAACGTATGCAGTGTGGCAAGTAAGGGGGATTTTCTTCTACCGTCTCTTTGAAGGCAAATATTTTTATCACTGTTTTGGTCAGTTCTGATTAATGGTACTGCTCTATTCAATATTCTGTTTTTCTAAGTTCGATATTTCCTTCCATTTTGCTGTATCTGATTGAAAGAACAGCTAATGTGAACAGAACGGGATGTACTATTGTGTCTATTGCTGTTGTCCTGGTAACCTGCTGTGAGATTCTGTGCCAATTTCACTGCACTATTTGGATGGCTTTATTCTGTCTTGTTCTGCTATACTTTGCTACCATCAAATTAAAAAAAAAAAAGTAGTTAACAAAGTAACAAAATACCTCCAAAAAATTCCCAACTCCACCAAAGCTGATCCATAAGGCATGGATGAGGAGAAACCCAAAAACAAAGCAACAGAATAATATAAGGTGATTAAAAAGTAAACAATAACAACAAAACAAATCAGTAAGGTACTGAGCAAGTTGAAACAGGATATAACTAAACAGATAATGGACTTAAAAAGCAAAAGGAGGAAAAGAAAGTGCTCTAAAGGATATAACTGCATTTATGTTTAAATGTGTAGGATTGATAACCATGTTACTAAGTTTTTATTGGATCATTGAATAGAACTGTTTGCAGCCTCACTGTTGAATGTCTATTTTGTATGCTTTAATTCTGTAACTTGAACAACTATGTCTAAGAAGACAATATGTAATTTATCAATTAGTGATTTCTTACTGTTTACTGAAATTTTGCATTGTTTCTACCCTTTTTTGTTTTGCTTTTTTTTTCTCTTTAAATAAAATTTTTACAAAAGATCAGCCATTATTGAATATGTACCACCTGGCAAGTATTGTTCTATGTACTTTCACTCCTTGAATCATCAAATAAGCCCCATGAGATGGCTCTCCCTACTCTTCACATAAGCATAGAGAGCTTGGGTGATTTCCATGAGGCTCTTTGAGACTAGGGGTAATGTATCAGTTACTTTCTTGTTGCTGAGACACAGCACTGACACTCACAACTCTAAGGAGGAAAGATTTCACTCACTTTTCGCAGAAATTGCAGTCAATAGTAGCTGACTTCATGGCAGAAGGGCATGGCAGAGAAGAAAGAACTCATGACATGGTGGCAGGAAGCGAAGAAAACAATCAAGAGAAAAGGGAAGGAGACAGACCTTTGCAGGCCATGCCCCACCCCATCACCCACCTCCTTCTACCAGGCTTTACCTCCCAAAACACATTTTTATAAAGTCATCAGTGCTTCCCCTCATGATCCAATAACCACCCAAAAACTCTGCCATGAGCACATGAGGCTTTGAGGGGACATCTGTATATAAACCATAACAAGTAAGGAACAGGAAGAAGTGAAATTTGAGAAGCCTCGCACTTAAGACATTCCATATACCACAGGATCTGAGGATTCATGTATTCAGCAAGTATTCATTAAGAGAGCACTGTATGGTACAACAGGAAATGCATTCAGTTTTGGAGTTAGACATACCTGGAGTTGAAGCAACCAGTCACTTAATAAAAATACGTTTCAATTGTGGGTGAGAGACTAAGCAAATTGTTTCTAGAATCCAAATGTGTATTGTGAACTAGTCAGTTGAAATATTTCTTCAAAGTTTATTTTCCTGAAATAGTCTTCTGCTTCAGGCTTACATGAAACGTGAAATACTAAAGAAAAAAATGTACTACAAAATGGTTATGCCATAAAAACTTATGAAAAGGAAGCAATATATAAGAAATCTAATTGGAAACCTAATTGGAATGCTATTTTCCCACTAGCAATGATATATCATATTTTATTGTTTACAAGTGTTTTCATTCTGTAGTCTCCATGTTCTGAAAAACACTTTTCCACCTAAGAGAGCAAAGGCACAAACACTTTACCCCCAAAAATCAGTTTATATAAAAATATAGCTATGCACAAGAAGGGAGAAAGTCTTTAAGAGCCTCCTACTATTATCTTTATTTGCATTTTATCTACACAACCTCCATAGTGATCCTTTAAAATATATAAAGATATATAACAGGAAGTAGAGAGAGAGATTTTTCCCAAATGGAAAGATAATCAAGAGATGGAAGGAAAGGGGATGAAAAAAGAATTAAGATATTTTACGTACATGTATCAACCAACTCCCCACAAGGAATGGAATCATTATGTCCTGCAAATACATACTAATAAAAAACAAAAACTGGAAAAATATGTAAATCCAAATCATTTCTCCAAATCTCTCAGTAGAGGTTTCTCATTGCACTTAAAATTTTATCATTGCCTGTAATGGAAATGGCCTTAAGTCCTCTCACTTTGTCTGACCCTCTTGCCTTTGCTCCTTCTTCCTCAACCTTTTTTGATTCTTTGCTGCTCCTTATACAAGTCAAGCAACTTATAGCCTCAGGTCATTTGCACTTGTTCTTTCTGCTTATTCAGTAACTCCAGATGTTCATGTGATTTGCTTCCTGACTTGTCTCTACTTATACTTAATCTCCTCAGCGTAACCTTCCCTGAACTATCTTTTGTTTTTTTGTTTGTTTTTAGTACTGGGGTTTGAACTCATGACTTCGCACTTACCTGGCAGGCACTTATGCCACTGAGCTAAATCCCTGGCCCTCCTGAACCACCTTTAAAATAAAAATTTTACCCCATTACTCTCTATCCCAAATCTATGTTTTTCTTTTTATCCTTAGGACTTTCACTTGTCTCCTGTTATTGATTCAGTTGTTTATTTTTAATTTTCTGCACTCCCCAAGGGAAGATAAACTCCCCATGAACCAAGACTTTGATACTATGCTATTTTTCTTATAACTGGAACAGCACATGACACTGCTATATAATAGTTATTGTTAATTATTGTTAATTTTCTTTAACATCTTTATTTGTTTTAATATTCAGTATGCTGCAGAATAATCAGCTGAGACAGGTACCCACAGAAGCTCTGCAGAATTTGCGAAGCCTTCAATCCCTGTGAGTATTGCTGAAACTGCAAAACATTCCAATTTGATTTGGGTAGAACATGGAAGTGTCAAATTGATTATTTCACTAGTCATGAAATAAACCATGAGAGCCCATTACTGCAAAAATTCATGTTTTCATTAATCACTATATATGAGGGGCTCCAGTACTAGAATTTGAGGCTTGGAGGCAGAGATTCAATTACAGCACCTGCGGTCAAAAGCCTCATTCATGTATATTGGTGTTTCAGGGGGAAACATCTCTTTCTCAAACCTATTCAACATTCCCCTTAATATTTTTGCTTCTGAATTTCAAATACCTTTTATCTAGAAAAATGGACATTACATCTAGATATCTTGGCAACTTAAATTTATTTGTTTTATTTTTAAGTTGTCTGAGCTGGTTTATGATCAAATTTTGCTGAATTAAATAAAGACTTAATATTTTCCATTTTGCATATACATTAGGGATCTTAAAATCAGGAAACTAAGATTATTTGGCATGTTCTGAAGCACTTCTAATGTCCAATTCTACAAACCAAGAGCTTCCCCATCACCTTACCAAGTTATACAATCACAAATAATGCCACTGTCATCATATAATGTAAATTCATATACCACAGCACATGCACATACACACACAAATATACAGTATTCCATCCAGTCTAATGTCCCCATACTTTGAATCCATTTCTTTTTCAGAGGTTTCCAACCCACCCCCCAATACACTGGTTATAACTACTGAAAATATTTTTAAAAAATTGTTCCTCACACAAAGATCATTCTCAACAGCTAGATGTTTTAAAACTTTGATTGTGAACAATTGTTTTTGGTGATTTTGTGACACGCCTATGCTACAGCTATTCTGGCAGGAAATCTTTTCAGAATGTGTCAATGTTTAAAACATTGCATTATTTCTAATATATACCAGTGAAGTGTGTCTTCTAATATTACACAGTGAAGTGTGTGTTCTAATACTGAGATCATTGTCTGTCAAACAAACTACTTCCTGGTTTTGAATGTTCAGAGAGATAAATTCATTTTAAAAAGCAAATAAACATTGCAGATTATATTTGAAAACCTCCACAAAGAATACGTCAGTTTTGGGGCCAGGGGTTTAGCTCAGTGGTGTAAGTGCCTGCTTGGCCAATGCAAGGTCGTGAGTTCGATCCCCGGCACCAAAAAAAAAAAAAAAAAAAAAAAAAAAAAAAAAAAAAGAATACATCAGCTTTTTTAAAAAAGCCATCAGTTAAGAATTACATACAATTTGCTTAATGGTTTCTACTGAGGTGACTCAAGGAAAGGGAGAACATGAGATTTGGAGATGATACTGTCTTCCTTTGATTTTTTTTTTTTTTTAATGAAAGGAAATCTATGCTTGAGATCATTTTAAGGTTTTTTACACCAGTTAAAAAAAGTGACTTCCTAGGTTCTCAGCAGTCTATAGATAAACAAGCCCACAAGAGCCCCTTTGTGGCATGGGATGGGCCAGTTGCATTTCCAGAAGCTCCTTAAGGACATGACAGTATCGCTTCTCTTTTGTTGAAAAAGCCTTTACATGAAGGAAAGAAGCAGCAGCTGAAAAGTGAAAGAGCTTCAGGTTGAGTTGTCTGTAAGGGAACAGGGATCTAGCGGCTAAATAGAAATTGAGATAATGGCAGTGGCCAATAAGAACTTTAAACAGCTGGGAGGTAGGCAGTAGATAGAAGGATAAGAGTTTGTAACCAAAACCCCATCAGCTAAAAAAGATCACAAACAGAAGTGATCCCTTTGAGAAAAAGAAAACCATGCGTCCTTTGTTCACTTGAATTGATTGGTACTTCTCTGATAGAGATGTTCAGATTTAGTTTCTTGCAGTCTAGATATTTACTGTTCACCAGATGTTTCCTGCATTTGGTTTCTGGTTCACAAAAAGAATTGTGTTCTGAAACCTTATAAATATATAAATACACATATACAAATGTGTGTTCCCTGTGAAAAGCTCCAGGAGTTCATTGTCTAGTATGATACCACATCCAAACTGAAACATTCAGAGACACCCAGTCTCCAGTTGACACTGGATTGTCTCAAGTGGGTTGTATAATGCTGGACAGTTTCCTTCATCCAGAACACACACAGCCAGTTTACAGTATGAGGTGTTGGCAACAGGTGCTGGTGTGCCACTTTTTCTGACTGATATTTTTTATACTACTTTGATACAAGAATTAAGACATCAAAAAGCATTACAGTCAGAAGATGCATTCATTTTCCCACAAATGACTCAAATGTACCTGCATAGCAGAGTAGCACTGTGTTGTGTATGAAACCACTTTTTTAATTTATCCATTCATCTGGTGATAATAAATTTGAGTCATTTGTAGGAAAATAGATACACTTTGAGGCTGCAATGTTAAGTGAGATAAATCAGGCACACACACTTAAATATCCATGGTTTCTCTGATATGGGAAACTCAAAGCACAAATAAGGAGCAAAATAAAAGATCGATAAAAGGAAACAGAAAGATAGATCTTTTGCAAATAGTAAGGGGACCAACAGAGATGGAGGGAAGGGAGAAGAAGGGAAGGTAAAAGAATTAAAATGTGTTATGCACATGTACCAATTCCCCAAGAAGAATGTAATCATCGTTTACAGCAAATATGTACCAATAAAAACAAATTGTAAAACATAGAAAAATTTTTTAAATTGGGATGTCTTCTACCCTGGGCATGCAGAAAGCCAATTGCAGAGGTTTGGGACACAGCAAGCCCTTTTAAAGTTTCACTATTATCTCAGGTTTAAAATGTTTATTTGTGTCTTTCCTGCTTCCTTTAAACAGTTCCAAAAGAAAAACGTTAGTTTTGGATTTAATTGTTATCACAAACATGTATTCTACATCCATCCTCCATTAGTGTTCCAGGCTATCCTTTAGCCTTTGTCCTACATCTGCATCAGTAAGAGTAATGACAAGTATATTATCCATCTCTTCCACACATCTGGTAGCTGGGGACCCTCTGTTCACCCTCCTTTCTTATCTTGGCCTAGAGTCAACACTTTGATTGTCGCTTGGCCTTTTTATTGCACAATTCCTCTTTTTCTATTGTCTTGAATTCCCTTTATCTTCTCCTGCTTTATTACTTTCCTTGTGTTGTATGTTTACTCTGTAAGAAACACTCTGCACTTGCCGGGGTCTGTATGCTCAGCGTGCCCGTACACGGCTGGTCTTGTAACTTTCTTCAGGGATGCTTCTCAATGTTGGCTGCAAATAATCATCTGGAAAGTCCCAAAACTTAGGCTGTATCCCAGAACTATTACAATCAGCATCTCTAAGGATGGGGCCCAAGTACTAGTGCTTTCTAACTGGCTTTACTGTATAGATATATGTGTTTATCATAAAGTGAAGATTAGGAAACTGATTATCTTGCGGCACTCTCTACAACCTATTCTCCTGAATTTTTAAAAAACTGAAATAATAACAAAATTCCGTACTTTGCCTAAGCTAATCGTATACGTAGGATATAAAGTCAAACATTGCCTTGTTTGTTTTTAGTTGACAATAGCTCACATCTGCCCGCTACTGATAATCTAGGGAAAATAAAGAGATCACATGCTGTGTCATGCTGCTATTCAAATGTGGTCTGTGGTCCAGCTACATCAGCAACATCTGAGCTGTGTAGAACCTGGGTCTCAGGTTGGTCAATCTTAATAAAAACCTTAATTTTCACAAAATTCTAAGTGTTTTGTATGCAAAAATTCATTTACAAAATTAAACATTTAGGGTTATATTGACTAACCTGGTGGTCAAAAAACTAAAACTAAAAACTAAAAACTGCTAAAATAGATCACTTGCCTTCTTTGCTCCATGCATAGAGACGGCTTCACTGAATGAATTTTAAGAAACTTGAAATATTGCAATTGGTAACATTGCTGCGAGGAGGAGACAAATTGTACTCAAATTTCAAAGGATTGATTTTCCATTGACTCCATGTAAACAAAAAATGTTATTCATAATGAAAACACCTAGGCACATTTGTAGTTTTTAACTCTGTCCTGATGCTTACAAAATTCTTGGCTAAACAGTAAGGGCACAGGCCCATGTGCCGGCACCCAGAAACCCAGAGCCTGCCCCTACACAATGCATACACTTGGCTTCTGACATGCCAATGATTGCCCAGACACCAATTGAATATTTTGTAATGTAATCAAATGTAACTTAATTTCCTTTCTGTTTTTGGATGGGAATGAGGAATGTAATCAGAATTCACAGTGAATTATATTACACCAAAAAACTTTTGGCACTGTAGACATTTGAAGACTAGGGTCAGATTACAGTGATTTGATGGAAACTCAAAACTTAACCCTCCCATACACTTTGACCCTTGTATTAATAGTTTTAAAAAATCAATCTATGAAATATAACTGTCCGACATGTGATGATCATCAATAAATTTAAAGCACCTCATTTTCACTTGTGAAGTTCAAGATAACCAAATAGAATTACACATTCATGTTTGTCCAATTAACTGAAGTATTACTGGTTTTCATTCCAAAGTGTGCACTAGTGAAGCTAATTGTATAATATGCACAATCACAAAGATAGTGGGTAGGTGAATGGAAAATGAAAGGAGAATTAAATATATCCCAATTATTGTCTCTATTTTCCAATTAGCAAATATACATCTTCAGCATGCAAGGTCATATTTAAAACATAATTGGAAGGTGTAACTCCTGCCTGGAGCACAGTCCACTCAGACATCTTGTAATATCATCATCGGGACTACAAATTCTTTCTCTGAGCCCTGTGAAATGTCAATACATTTATCTAGACTCTTCACAGTAAATTTTTGCTTATATATAAGTCAAAAAGAAAGGAAGGTGAATGAATGAGGAAGAAGAGATAGAGCTCAGAGTATGGAGCAAAAATAAGGCAAGCCTACAACCAGCAGCAATTTTCCCCTATTAATTTCCAAAAGTCTGTTGGATAAGGGAGTAACAGAAGGCAAGGAAGTGTCAGCAAGAAGAAAAGATGAGGTAACCAAGAGGACAAGATTAAAGGATTAGTGGGGCTTTTTAAAAGCTATTTGGGCTGGCGATATTGCTCAGTGGTAGAGTGCTTGCAAATAATCTTCAGAAAGAAAAATCAAATCCTACACAATAAAAATTTCCCATAGTATTTGTTTTGCTTTTCCAGTACTGAACTGAATCCAGAAGCCTTTGCACATTACATGTTCAGCCATTTTTTTTTTCTTGTGACAGGGTCTTGCTGAATTGTTACATTGTCCTGGCCCAAACTCACAGTCCTTCTGTCTCAGCTTCCCAGAATGCTGCGACTATAGCAGGGAGCACCACACCTGGCTTGTTTTGTTTTGCTTTTCATAAAAATAACAATGTTAGATATAATATACTGAGATGGAAATGGATTTGGAATCACAAAAAGCCAAGGAGTTTGTCCCTTGAGCTACTAAGAATTCATTCATTTTAAAGACCCATATACAAATCAGCACCAGGTGAAATCCTTTGCTGTTGCTGTTGTTGTTTTATTTTTTAATTTTATTTTAAAAAGAAAAAAAACATAGAAAAGACAAACAAAAAACCAAGAGACAAACAACAACAAAAACAAAAAATCCAAAACAATAACAATATAGGCTTTTAAAACAAGATGATAGGAATTTAACAATGGTTGTCATACTGAATTCTGTTATATTCAAAAGAGTTGCTTAGATTGACAGATACAGACATGCAAAATTGATCAAATCATATGATCATTAACTGTTCTTTTCCATGAACCAATAGAATTAGTAGTATAATCATCTTAGCTATCATATGTGTACCTATATAAATTTTCCCTTCCTTTTCTCTTTTTCCCTATCCCAGAGTTTTTTTTTCCATTTGAGCAGTATCTTACCCTTTCACAATATCTGCTGTACATTTTGGAGCTTATTTACTCCTTCACATTCTTACACTAGGGAGACAATTCAATATTTACACATGAAAATCTGATTTATTTCACTTATGAATGTGGTCTCAAGTTGCATCCATTTGCCTATAGAAGTCTTGAGTTGATCTTTCTTTATAGCTGAGAAGTATTCCACTGCTTAAAAATACCACATCTTTTTTATCCCTTCCTCAGTCGATGGCCATTTGGGTTATTTCTAAGATTTTACTATTACAAATTTTTCTGCTATAAGTATGGGTGCACATATATCACTGTAGTATGATGTTTTCAGTTCTTCTGGGAAAATGCCCAGAAGCAGGATACGTTGGTCAAATGGGACGTCTAATCCTAGCTTTTTGAGGAATCTCCACACTGATTTCCACAGTGGTTGCACCAGTCTACACTCCCACCAAAAATGCAAAAGTGTTTCTTTTTCCCCACAGTCCCTCTAGCATTTGTTATTGGTTAATTTCTTGATCTTGGCCATTCTTTCTGGAGTGAAATGGAATCTCAGTGTTGTTTTAATTTGCATTTCTCTAATGACCAATGATGCTAAACATTTTCAAGTATTTATTTACCATTTGTATTTCTTCATCTGAGAATTGTGTATTTATCTCAGAAACTCATTTTTGAATTTGTGGAGTCTGTTATTTTTCACTTATTTTTATATTCTGGATGGAAGTCTTTTGTCTCAGGGACTGTTGGCAAAAACTTTTCCCCAATCTGTGGGATTTTTTTCCCCCTCTGTTAGTGATTTCTTTTGATGTGCAGAAACTTTTTAATAAGATGAGATCCCAGTTGCTGATTTTTTAAATCACACTTCCCATGTGGTTTAGTTTTTGTTCATGAACTCTTTGCCTACCCCTATGTGTTTGAGATTTCTACCTACTTTGCCTTCCAGTAGATTTAGTGTTTCTGTTTCAGTATTTAGATTCTTGTTCTATTTTGACTTTAGTTTAGTTCATGGTGATAGGCATGGGTCCAGTTTAAACCTTCAGCGTGTGGAAAGCCATTTTTTCCAACACTATTTGTTAAAGAGGCTTTCTTCCAGTGAACATGTTTGGCCCTTTTGTCAAAGATAAGGTGGCTGCCTGTTTTGCAGTTGTGTCTATATCTTCTATTCTGTTCCACTGATCCTCAGGTCTCTTTTTTTTGTCTGCACCAAGCTGATTTTATTACATAGCTTGGTAGTATAATTTCAAGTCACGGATTGTGATGCCTCCTGCCTTGCCTTTGTTGCTCAGGATCTCTTTTGCTATTCTAGTTTTCTTCTGTTTTCAAATGAATTTTAGGAAGGATTTCTCTAGATCTGTGAGGCATGCTAATGTTATTTTGGTTGTGACTGCATTAAATCTGTGTAACAGTTTTGGGAGTGTGGCCATTTTCACTATATTCTTCCTTTCCATGAGCACAGAATATCTTTCCATTTTATGAGATCCTCTTTGATGGCCTTTTTCAGAGAACCATAATATTCATTATATAGGTCTTTTACTTCCTTTGTTAGATTGAATCCTAAGTATTTCACTTTTTTCATGATATTTTGAAAGGTGTTGTTTCCCTAATTTCACTCTCACTGACTTTGTTGTTTGTGTACAGGAATGCTATTGATTTTTGAATGTTGACTTTGTATCCAGCTACATTGCTGAATTTATTATTACATCTAGAAGTCTTTCAATGCAGTTTTGGGGTCTTCTATGTAGAGTATCATGTCATCTGCAGATAATGATAATTTAACTTCTTTTCCTTTTATATCTCTTTCTTGACTAATTGCTTTGGCTAATGTTTCCAGAATTATATTTAATAGGAGTGATGATGGTGAACATTCTTGTCACTGATTTTAGTTTGATAGTTGCTGATTTTAGGTTGAAAGCTTTCAAATTTTTTCCTTTTAGTATGCTTTTGGCTGTTGATTTGTCATAGATAGCTTTTACCAGATTAAGATAAAGACCATCTATTCTGATTTTCTGTAGCATTTTTGTCATGAATGAGTGTTGGATTTTATTAAAGGCTTGTTCTGCATCTGTTGAGATGATCATGTGATTTTTGACTATGGCAATTTTTTGTTTTTGTTGTTGTTGTTTGTTGTTCTTGTTTGGGATTGAATTCATGACCTCATGCTTGCCAGGCAAGCACTTAAACCACTGAGCTAAATCCTCGGCCCCAAAAAGTGAAATCAGCAGATTAGCTGAACTTTTTAAACAAGCTTTGTTTTGTGTGTGTGTGTGTGTGTATTTTGTTTTGTTTTGGGGGGGGACACTTTTAACATAGTTATTACATTTATTGTTTTGCATATGTTGAACCATCCCTGCATTCCTGGGATGAATCCCACTTGGTCATGGTGTATAATCTTCTTTATGACTTGCTGAATCCTGTTTCCTAGCATTTCATTAAGGACTTTTGCATCTATGTTCATTAGAGAGATTTGCCTAAAGTTCTCTTTTTTGGTTGGGTCTTTTTCTAGTTTTGGTATAAACTAGTAATACTCGCCTGTAGGAATGACTTAAAGAGTATCACTCTTTATCAATTTCATTAAAAAGTTTGAGGAATATCAACATTAAATCATCTCTAAATTTCTTGTAGAATTCAGTCATGAATCCATAAGGACTGGGCTTTTCTTTATTGGTAAGTTTTTAATTATGTTTTCAATTTCATTAACTAATATTGGATTATTCAGAAGTTTTACATCTTCTTGATTTAGCTTTGGTAGTTTATACATTTCTATGAATCTATTTCTTCTGTGTTTTCCATCATGTGAAAGTAAAGATTTTCAAAGTAGTTATTAATGATCTTCTGAATTTCCACAGGATCTGTGGTAATTTCACTCTTTTCATTCCTCAATGCATGAATTTGTGTTGTTTCTTTCCTTTTTTGATAACATTGGCTAGGAGTTTATCAATTTTGTTTACTCTTTCAAAGAACCAGCTCTTCAATTCATTAATTCTTTGTATTGTTTCTTACTCTCAATTGAGTTAGTTTCTGCTCTTGTCTTTATAATTTCCTCCCATCTATGTGCTTTGGGCTTGACTTTCTTTTCTTTTTCTAGAAGCATTAGGCATAGCACTAGATTATTTATTTGTGCTCATTCTGTTTTCTTGATGTGAGAATTCACTGCTATAAATTTCCCTCTTATGACTGCTTTCATTGCTTCCTACAGGTTTTGGTATGTTTTATTTGTGTTTTAATTTGATTGAAAATATTGTTTAATTTCTTCTATAATTTCACCTGTGACACAATTGTTGTTCAGGAGGGTGCTATTTAATTTCCATGTGTTTATGGAGTTTCTGCAGTACTTTTGGCATTAATTTGCAATTTCATTGTAGTATGGTAAGATAATATGCATGGGATAATTTCAGTTCTTTTGCACTTACTTAAGCATGTTCTGTGTGCTAATATATGATCTATTTTAGAGAATGACCCATGTGCAGCTGAGAAGAATGTGTATGTTGAAGTTTTTGGGTAGAACACTCTGTACACAACTACTAAGACCATTTGTTCACATATTTGATTCAGTTCTAGTATTTCCTTGCTGATTTTTTTTAATCTTTGATCTGTCTTTTTGTGATAGCAGGGTATTGTGTTATTGCTTATTTGATTTTTCATATCTATTAATATTTGTCTTATATAGTTGGATGCTCTTGTATTTGGTGCATATATATTTATGATTGTTATCTCTTCCTATTGAATTTTTCCTCTAACAAGTATGTAGTGACTATAGCTCTTTTGACCATTTTTGCTTTGAAGTTCACAGTGTTTGCAAACAGGATAACTACCCCTGCTTTTTTCAGGGTTCCTGTTTCATGAAGTATTATTTTCCATCCTTCAACTTTCAGTCTATGAGTTTCTTTCTGAGTTAAATGTGTTTCTTTTATACAGCATATTATTGAGTCTTGTTCTTGATGCATTATGCCAGTCTGTTTCTTTTGATTGGTGAATTGAGGCCATTTACATTGATGGTTGTAATTGATATGTTTTGGCTTGTCTTTGTTATGTTATTTTCCTATTGGTTCCTTGGTTTTTTTTTCCCTCTGGTTAATTGCTTGACTACCTGGTGGTTTCTTTCTGATGTTGTTCTTAGAATTGTGGGAATTTTTATTACTATCTAGAATATCTTCCAGTACTCTTTATAGTGTTGTGTTGGTAGACATGAATTTCTTCAGTTGCTCTTTGTCATGGAAGCATTTTATTTCTCCATTAACTTTAAAAAATAGTTTTGCTAGGTACATCAATTTATACTGGAAGTTGTTTTCTTTCAGGGTTTAAAATATTTTACTCTTCTTGATTTGAAGATTTGTGTTGAAAAGTCAGCTGTGATTCTATTGGGTTTTCCTTTATGGGTGATCTGGTTTTTTGGTTTTTGTTTTTGTTTTTCTCTAGTAGGTTTTAATATTCTGTTCTTATTCTGGATGTCTGGGATGTTGATTATTATATGTCTGGGTGTAGATTTATTTTGGTTATGACTGTTTGGAGTTCTATATGCCTCATTTATCTGTATGTCAGATTCTGTACCTATGCTTGGGAAATTTTCTGCTATTACTTCTGCAAATAGTTTTTAACTTCCTTTGTGTTGACTCCTGCTTCTTCGTTGACACCCATAAGTTTTTTTTAAAGATAAAACCCAACAAAACAGAGTAAAGTCAATCCAAAAAAAAGTGAAAGTGTTACAGAATTTCAAAGCAGTATCATAGGAAATCAACAATGGCTACCATAATATATTTTGTTATCTTTACAGTCATTGTTCATTCCATCCAACATAGTAAAATCAAATAAAACAAAACAGAATAAAACCAATTAAAACAGAACATTGGATAAAACAAAACAATAAATCAGAACAAAACAAAACAGTGAGAATGATTCAAAAACAAGACAGATGGAAATCCTCCATATTTGCTATATTGCATACTGATATCCTCCTAGTAGATGCTCAGACTACTGACCTCAAGCCTGCCAACTCAAACAATATAAGCATTTAGTTGTTTTTATGCCTCATTTGCTATCAACTCAGCCTGTCCTCCAAACTAGCCAGTTGCTTATGGGGTTTGGGGAACAGTTCTTGATTCCCAGCCCATGCAACAGTCACAGGGAAGGCAATCTGGCCTCTCTCTTCCTGGGCCCCACATAGTTTGTGTGGCTTACCAGAAGGGTGAACTGGCTTCTTGATGTGCTCCTCCCAGACCCAGTATGTCTTCTGCCAACTCACAGGGAATGAAATCTGGCTTCTCTCTTACTGGGCCTCATATGGTTTGCCAACACCCATAATAAGGCTTATATTTTTTTCTTTCTATCATCTTGCAGCTGTTGAATTTTTACTTCTTGATCCCTTGTTATTTTTAAGAGATATTTCCTTTCATGATCACTAGCTACAATCCTGTCTTCAAGGTCTAAAAGCCTATCTTCAGCTTCTTTCAATCAGTTTTTCTGGCTTTGAGTGGAATTTTTAATTTCCTGGATATTTCTGTTTGAATCTGTTTCATGCATTCTAATCCTCTCCGATATTGTTCATTCAATGTTTCCATCATTTTCCTGTGCTCTTTTTTTTTTTTTTTGTCTATGTCTTCTCTAGCTATGTTGAGCAATTCTTTCACTATGGATGACATTTCTTTTTTTACCTGAGAGATTATTTTTTATCTGATTTTCTCTATAGCCTTGTGGATTTGTTTCTTTGCTTTACTTGCTATCTTTTCAGAGATTTCAGGTGTGTGTCTTCCAATTCCTTCTATTTTTATGTCTCTTATACTTGTTCTGGGAGGGCTGGAGGTCTGAGACTGCATTTTACTTTTTCATTTTGTCATTTTCTCCTGTTGGTTCATATTGCTGTCTTTTCAATCTCACTAGTTTTGCCTATACCTCACATGCACTACTGTCAGGGTCCTACTGTGTAGTTGGTTTTCTCACAGTCATCAGTCCTGGGTGAAAGGCAGTGTCACTGGCACGGTTGCAGGCCCACCACAGTCACCTGGGTAGAGGGTGGCATCACTGGTGCAGTCACCAGCCTGCTGCAGTCACCTTAGCACCCAGTGAATTCTTAGGTGAAAATTTTTGCACTGCCTTCCTCTATTTAAACATAGGGAGAAATTATTTTCACAGACAAAATATTTCCCATATAATGTTTACAAAAAGAAAAAATGAAGTTGGAACATGGTGCTCAGAATCATCTAAGAAAAGAAAGTCAATAACATGCAAGAGAGTATACATGAAAGATTCTTATATTATCTACTAGTGTTATGATAAACTGCTCTCATGGCAGTCCTATCAAATAGACAAATAAAGAGAACGAGAGTGTTATGATATGAGAAGAAAATAAACTTTTTAGTCTTGTGATATAAAATGAAAGTTAAATTTGGAAAGCAAACGATTCACTGGAGAAGCAATAAAGATAACAGCTATGGGAAGGCACATTGTGAGTAGCATGAAGTGCTTCAGATCAGATTGGATCTATGCTGAGCTGTGAAAAGACAAAGTGCAAACATTCAGAGACACAATTAGACTACAGAGTAGATTAAACATCCATGGCTATGAAAGCAGCCAATGTTAACTAGCACTCTTACCATTCCATCTCATCCTCTCTTTAGGAAGTAGATGTTAGATAATCCCTTCTTTACTGATTAAGGAGCAAAAATCTCAAAAAGTTAACTACGTTCTAAAGTCAGATGGCCTGTAATGGAATCAGGCATAAAGAAAGTTTGAGGTAAGAATTCTCTTGCCTTCCTTAAAGAATTGCCTGCAAGCAACAGGCACTGAAGAGAGGAAAGGAAGCCTGACAGAAATACTTAGTATCACTAGGCAAGTGATGGTGGAGGTTCATAAAAAGAAAGGAAAGTTTTAATGCTGTGAAGCAGAAGAAAACACATTCTAGAAGGGAAAAGAGCAGTGTTAAAATGTGGACCAGTTAGCATTTTCCGTGTTTTTCTATTCATTTAACTTGTCCCTAATGAGATAAAAAAACCTCCTGTTGAGAAAACTATAGATGAGAAACTTAAAGATATTTTGCCTCCATTGCAAAGGTAAGAATTGACTAGACAAAGGCAAGAGAAAACAATGTTCCAGACACAGGAAATTAAATGTGCACTGCCTTGGAGTGGGGAGGAAACAACTGTCACAGGGAAGAACAGAGAGCAGATCAGTGGCTGATGCAAGAGACATGAGGTAAGGCAATGTGCCGGAAGAACCTGGTAAGGCAGCCACAGACCAGACCCTCTGAAAGCTATCTGGGACATGGCAAAGATTCCAATCTTTATTGCAAAGGGAGAATCTGCTGGAGGGTGCTAAGCAGGACGGAAGTGATCCTATCTGCTACTGAAGCAGTGTAGGGAGAAGGAAAAACTTTGTCACAGTGACAGCAATAACGCTGGAAAAGGGAAGATGGTCTTTAAAAGGATTTAGAAGATAAAATTACCAGTGTTTTGGTAATGCACTGGCAATGAGGAATGAAGAAGAAAGATGTAAAGAGAATTTTTCAGTTTCTGGATGATATAACCATGTGCTTCATAAAGCCAATGACTAGGTTTAAAAACACTGAAGACTATATTTAGGAAGGAGAGATAAGGAGTTTAGTCTTGAATATTTTGTGTTTGAGGAAGAAACAACTAAGTAGAGATGATACATAGTTTGAAAACCACATCTGATCTGCACTTTAAAAAAAAAAAGTGAAACCTAAATTGGGTTCCCCTTAACATGCATTTCTTTTCACCTAAAACTTCACTAATGGCTTTTGACTGCCCTTGTTAAAATATATGCTCTATAAGGGCTGGGACAGGGTCTGCCTAATTTACTGCTTGAGGTTCTATACATACCAGGCACAGTTCCTAGGATAAAGACAACCCTCAGGAAGTACTTGTTGAACTGAAGACCCAAACTCTAAGTGATGCACTAGACAGCTACCCAGGATCAGCTAATCCTCCTTAGTTTGACTGTAAATCTGCATTCACCTCACTCCCTGGTCCCAAACTTTAATCTGTGTACCCTAGTTTTTTTCACATCATTTCCCAGAGCTGCAAATCTAACTTAGAGTTCCTACAGAGATTTTGGAGTTGATCTATCTTCCAATATTAGTTTTTCCATTGTCTCAGCTGAGTACTCCACATTTCAAGAGTAAGGATGTGGAAAGAACCAGATGATGCTGTGTCTAAGAAGATGGATGAGATTAGGAGAAGCAGTCAGGGGCACTCATAAAAGCAAAGCCAGAGTAAATGTGGCAAAGAGCTAGAAAGAGACTTGACTGGGACCAAAAAATAGGAGAAAAATTTGTCCCAATAAGGTGGCTAGATAACCTTGAATATCAGGGAAAGTTTTGTTTTCAAAAGAATAGTTAAAAAAAAATTTTAAATAAAAAATAAAAGGAATAGTAACATGGAAGAACTGATAAGAGAATGACATGAAGCATAATTTAAGGAGATTAATCTCTGCAGCAGCCTACAGTATTAATCAAAGAGATAAGAGATCAAAGGCAAAAGGACCAGCTCAGAGGCTGTTGCAGTAATGCAGGTGTGAAGAGATAAGAGACATTTGAAATCGAGAGTCTTAGAGAGGAAGATAAATGGAGAGAACTTGGTGAATGATTGGCTGAAAAGCAATGGAAGAGCCAAAAATTAGCCCTAATTTCAAATCCTGGTGGTACATAGGATAGGATGGTGCCCCTAACAAAAAGAAGATCTTTCTTTTCAGTGGAGAAAAATGAAACTGAAGAAGTAACTGCTCACATTACTTTGCCTATTGGTGATCTCTTTACCACAGAATTCACAGCAATGGTAACTTCTGAGAAACTGAGTGATTTACTGTAATCTCACTTTACAATACATTCTTCCCTGGGATTGTAAGTGTAGCTTAGTGGTACAGTGCTTGCCTGCTAGGTTCTGTCCTCAGCACTGTTATTCACTGGAATCTTGCACTCCTTAACAGTGACAGAGAGTGGGAGTTTGGTTCCTTTAGAAGTTTTTCATGCCATTCCTAGTCAAGACATTTATTGCACTTCAGTGAACCTATAGACCATCTCCCCAAGCTGGAGAGATGGAAAAAGAACCGTTACCTTTTCAGAGATAGGTATAAAACAATGATATTCTTCCATGAGGTCACACTAGGTTTACAACTAAATCATACAGAAAAGAAAAAGGTGAATCTTTACATGAATTCTTATGCTTATGTCCTAGACTGTAGGAAATTTCCCATTTTTATGGAAAATTCACCAAAAAACAGAATCCCACCCACATTGTAGTTCTTTCACAAATATTTAAAAGTGGCAACCACCACAACAAAAGTGATTCTGATATTATTGTGTGAAGAATTTAAATTAAATGCTAATTTAAATAGTGTAAATTCAATCTTTAAAGGACCATATGGATAAAATTCTAATTCTATCTTTTTGGTGTTAATATAATGTCTTGTGAAAGAATTAGCTCAACTAATTCACTTACTCCAATAAAATTTTAAAACAGTGAAATTTTATCACAATGGAAGTTTGGAGTACTTTGTTAAATTTTAGTATACATAGACTTTAAACATGTAAGCTTTATTTTACCCAAAAGTCAAATGATAGAGAATGTCTTTATTTCTAAAACTTTGTAAATTAAATTTCTGTGACTTTTTCAAAATGGTTACACAAATGTATGTATTATGTGAAAGCAGTGGTCATTTTTTTTAATTTGTAGAGGAAAAATACTCATCTAAACATAAAAGAGCAATGCTAGTCATGAAAATTCCTTGCCTCGTAATTATGCTTGTTACAAGAAATCTCACAAGGTATATAATGCAGCTGCAAAATTCTTCACACATTGGGCTTTTTCCCCTTCCATTCATCCATGTTAATAACTGACATTATTATGATCATCTCAGCATGGCTTGTCTTCTGACCAACACTTTCTTCCTGGTAGTTAATCGTTCACCAAAGACATTCTCAAACAAAGATAAAGGTTTATGTGATACATTGGCAAGGTGTCATATACAAGATTATAAGTGTACAGTGCAGCAAGAGAGATCTTCTAGAGCTTCTAATCTCTACAACAGTGCCATTCATAAATCAAAATTTTCTTGCAAAAGTATGGAGCAGACTGAAAAAGGAAGATCTAAAAGAGGGTTTTGGCATTGTTAATTTTTTACACATAGAAATATTAAGGAAAAGTCTTTAAGTGGAAAGAAAATGAGCTTGTTGTTGCTATACATACAGATGAAAATTTTGTGTTATCCTCTAGCTCTTTGCTACATAAAATGCGTTGATATTACAGAATTACTTTCCTAGTTCTGGGGGCTTTTTCTTTTCTTTTGTGTAACACTGAGTGACTTTCATCCCCTTTTATGCATGGTCTTCATCCATACATTGCCCAGTCCAGAATTCTAAATCAGAACAGCTCCTTGCTTTCTTGTCTGGCCACATCTGTCAAGCTTACTTATTTAAGGACCTACAAATTAGATCCTTCCTCTTTGCTACATTTCTTCTAAGCATTCCTCTCTCTCATCCCAATAACTGCAGTGGCCTCCAATATTTACTTTCCCACTCATCCTTTCTACACTATCAGAGTGACATTTCCACAGCACAATCTATTCTTAGGACATCTGGTCAGGAAGTAGTGTGGCATCACCACACTAGAGAAAGGGTTTTTTTTGTTTTACTTTGTTTTTTTGCATACTGGAAGATTTATTGGAAAGAATGGGAGATTTTTCATAGGCATAAAACCCAGATGTCTTATGGGAATGAAGTTACCCAGACTCCAAACACCTTTCATACTTGAAGTTCTTCAGACCTATCGTGTGAACTGGGAGGTCTTGCCCGAATCCCAGTAGTGTGGAGAAGCAGCACGAGTCCCATGAATAACAGTCCCCTTGGCCAAGCAGCTTGAGTAACACAATCTCTTTGGCAATTGTGAAGCTCTCCAATGCCAGGTCCTTCCTCTAGAGAACTGAGCTATTTCAGCATCAGCTCAAACGTTATGACAAAGCCATTTCTCATCAGTTGTAGCCCTCTAAGTAACTTTGCAGGGATTCATACTTAATAAGAATTCTGTTCTTGCACTAGATATCATATTTCTCCTTAGCCATTCTAGCCTTTTAGGCATCAGTTACCCTTTGGCAGGCCTATCCCAAAAGATCTGTGCATCTCCTTTTCTCTGTGAGGGAAGCCTTACTGTAACACACAACAAAATGTGCAGCAGAGCTACTAAACATATATATTAATAGATGTTAGATAAGTGGAGAATCAAAAGCACTGCTAGTCCATATGCCATAAAAACAGTCAACCTCTTACAGAGAAATATGAAATTTTAAAGGGGTGAGAAACTATAGAAGGAATAAAGAAAAATTATAGAGATGGAAACTATTATACCAATCCCTAAATCTAAAGTTTTTACTTAAATAATAAAGCCTATCATTCTTAGAATATTTTTTCTGAATATGTCTCTATATCTTTTCTCAATTCCCACAGTAATTCTGTAACATGCAGACTTTATAGATGTGAAAATTGACCCATAGAGAGATTAAAAACTAAATAGTTCCTCAAACCTCAAGAAACTGGCAGTTTTGTATTAAACTTGTCTTAATTCTCCTAATCCAATGTGCTTTCCAGTTTGCTGACTGTCTATTACCTACGTGGTTGTAGGTGATGGAAGAAACAAGATAAAATCCATGATTTCACCATAAACTCTCATAAACATAAAGAGCATAAAATGGGTGCCATTTCCTATGTCGGGATCACTTTTCAGATTGTATTTCAAGATCATAATTAAAAGATTTGTCTGAATTGAAAGCAAGGCCAATCTCGCCGTGTTTAGGTGTTTGCTTTGCTATGCATAACTGCACTGGGGTTTTGTTCTGCCTCTGTCACTTTGTGATGGACATACAAATGCTAAGGTCATGGCTAGGAATGTTCTCTGAGAATGTACCACCTAATACACATCACCGCTTCTCCTTTGCCTTCCGAATGAAGATGTTCTGTTTAGTTATACATGACAACTTTGCCGTTATGTACTATGCATGTGTGTGCACACAGTGGTGCTTCAGTTCACAAACTTAATTTGTTCCACAGTTCGGGGGAAGATTGCCACATTGGTGTTTCTTTGGGGACATGGCTATGGTTGTTTCTCACTCAATGCAGACTTTCCAAACAGAAATATAATTTTGCCAAACCCTTTTGTTTTCAAACTGAATTGTTCTAGAACAGAAGTATTCCTGAACCTAGATATTACATACTGTATGTAGGTACGTACATATCCACCTACTTATATCACAATAATGCTAAAAACTGAAAAATGAGTGATCTGTATTAAGTTTAACTGAAGACACCTCATTTCTCTTATAAGAAACAAAATAAACGCCTTATTTTCCTCAGAACTGAAACTCACTGACAATGTGACAGTTGTTTTAGTCAACTTTCACCCCAGCAAATTTGAGTTTACCTCTTCTTTCTTAATCGTCTAGTGGTTAAAAGCAAAAACCAAAATTGTTAAACTGTTTTAGATAAAAGTTATTTGAAATCATTAGGACACTTTCTATCTACAACTCCTGTTGTATTGTTGCTTTACATAACCCTACAAGCTAAAGAGAAGTTATTCCCATTTCACAGTTGTTAAAGCTGAGATTTCTTGATTTAATGCTCACACAGCACATTCCCTTTGCAATTTGCATGAAATGGAAATACTGTAACAATGTAAAAAGTGGAGTCATTTTTTTTGCTCTTGATAATAAAGTATATAATTGAACCATATTTTATGTGTGTGTTTTCTTGTACTGATGTTTATCTTATACTTCACAGTTTAAATATTCCATTTTCAAAGTATGAATAGAGAATTCCAACTGCCTGAAAAGACCAGATTGACCCAATACGAGTTCTTTGTTTACTCACTGAATCGGCACAATTTGTGCCCTGCCAATTGCTGTGTCCACAATCTTAACCTTGTTCTGTAAGAACCACCTGTATAAGTGACTGGGTAATTAATCCCATGCCCTGGTAGAATAGCCTTGGGATGTCCTGTTAAGGTTAAATCAGATATAGAAGACAGTAGATAATAGTTGACAGCAGCTGGCAGGTGGACAGAGAGAATGGAGAGATGTTGATCAAAAGGTGCAAAGTCTCAGACAACATGAATAGGTTCAGGAGATCTGTGATACAGTGTGGTACCTATAATGATTTATTGTATACTTGAAAATTGCTAAGAGATTAGATCCTAAACATACCACAAAAGAATGATTAGTGTGAAAGGTAATAGATATATATGTTAATTGGCTAGAGTTAATCATTTTACTATGTACCCATATATCAAAACATACATTGTATACAACTTTTATTTATGAATTAGACTTTAATAAAGCTAAGAGAAGATAATCACATCAGATAATGACCTTTAATATGAACAATATTCCATTCTGAAGTAGGTTGGGACCTCTGAAGCTAGATGGATATAGACTTTAAAATACCATATTTAGAAGTATACTTCATTGCAAACTTCTTAAATGAAAAAAAGTTGCAGGGATTTAGCTCAGTGGCATAAGCACCTGCCTGGCAAGCATGAGGTTGTGAGTTTGATCCCTGGTACCAGAAAAAAAGAAAAAAAAAGGTAATTAGAAGGACATTTTAATGCTGCACTCAGAATACCTGAATTGCTGGGCTGTGAAGAATTTATAGTTAGAGTGTTAGGACTAAATAATTGCTCTGACTCATTCACTCATTCATTTCACTTCAGATAGAAATTTTCTGTGAGATAATGCTGTAGAGAGGCTATATTTCACCTTTTTTTATAAGGAAAAAATGTGATTCATAAAAGATATCTGTCCAGTCAGGCCTGGTGATGCCCTCCTACAATCTCAGCTACTTGGGAGGATACAGCAGAAAGATGGCAATTCCAAGGCCAGTCTGGGAAACTTAGTAAATCCCTGTCTCAATTAAAAAAATAAAAAGGACTATAGATCAAGCTTGGCATGCCCTTGGTCCAATACCAGTACTCCAGTAACATCAACAAAAAGATATCTGTCCAGATCAATGGATGTATTAACATAAGGAAGTGATACCAGGGCCACTCCACATTGGTAGCAAATTAAAATATCAAAGAAGACACGCTATAGTCGACAGTGAAAGAGTCTTTTCTATAAATGTGCCTCAAACATTTGTATTCAACTTTAAGGTTTTTCATTTTCAAGAAACTTAGGAGCCACTTATTTTGATGCATAACTGGCAAACATCAGACTCTACACATCAGCTAAAACTCAGAAGTGTATACTATATTATAGAGTTTCAAATTTTTAGTTAGAGTAGTAGTTAAGAAGGAGTTACCTATGTGCTTTACTATTAGTCAAACAAAAATGATCCCTTTAGCCAGGGATATAGCCCAGTGGCACAACGCCTGCCTGGCGAGCATGAGATCCCAAGTTAGATTCCTGGCACAAGAAAAACAAAATCTCCTCTACATACCCCAGGGATAATGTACCATGTTTCAACCTGGGTCAAGCACAATGTTGCTGGAGAAAGAAGAAATAGTACTGAGTTTTCCTAAACGTGTCCAGTTCATGTGTTTGTTTGTCGGGAAGGAGTCCTGCTGCTGCCTACAGTATCGGCTGTTCTACTGCAAACTTAAGTGTGTATGGGCAAAGACACCCAACTTTTAAAATTCATTCCAAGTGATCTTAACTCAGTTACTACCAAAACTCAGCCCAAAGGTCTTAAGGTATCATTGTTCCCATGCAGTCAATAGAAGTAGGAACCAAAGAATGACGAGAATGACATATGTGACCAAAAGTGAGGAAGCCGCTTTCCAGAGAGATTAGCTTTGCTACCACAGAGAATTCTATTTCTAAACTGTTTAAATTTGGTTTGCGAGAGATTATTTTGTGATCCTGGTGTACTTCCGGCATCTGTTTAGTCTTAAACATTTCCAAAAACATTTTTCAGAATCCTCTCATGATTCTCTAATCCTTCCTAATACAAGGACTGCTTAAAATGCAACTTATTTTTTTTTAATCCTAGCTTTGAAAATACACACAAATGTGTGAGTCTTAAAAAGATTGAAAAAAAAGTGAAGGCCTTTGGAAGCAGAGACGAACAATGGTGGTTCTGTTGTTCATGCACCTCATAGAAAATGTTAAACCATATGAGTTTTGCCACTTCCATGAATATAGTGAAGGCATTATAATTATAGCTGCTATTTATTTTGTGCTGGGATAAAATAAACGTATTGCACTCCCTCTGCTGGCTCCAAAGCTGCAACTGCCCACTGACGATACCTATTTTTAGGTGTATTTTCCCATTTGAAAAAAACAAAGTGTGGGAAAAGCTGGAAAGCTGTTAATTTTATTATTCATTTAAAGTGTTATTAGAACAAACATCTGCCCAAAGCAAACAGTTAAGATGAGCAAGAAAGCCAGTTGGTATTAGGCTCTTTGGCACTATAATGAGGGGAAGAGAGGGCTGCTTCTCCTTTCTCTGACACGTATCTAACAGCCTTTAAAAATTATTTGGTTCCCTTCAAATACTGAAAAATTTTCCTAGAATTTGTGGAATACACTAGTAGACCAGCATGGTTAGTACGTTCAAGGTAGACATTCATTAACTTGGAACAGGGAAAAGGAAAAAAGAAGTCTATTTGCTAGGTTCAGGAAAGAAAGCATCAAGATCACTACCCATGAATGAGAAGAAGCCATCCAGAGAGTAAGAAGCTCCAAATGTCAGGGACCCTGAACCTCCCCCTCTCCCCAAGCTGTGTTTTACTCTCGTAAAACATCTGGAGAATCTTTCTACAAAGTCCATCTTTTGCCTGGACTTTGCTCTCTCTTCCATTCTTGCTTGCTTGCTTCCACAGGCGTCTGGATGCCAACCACATCAGCTATGTGCCACCCAGCTGCTTCAGTGGCCTGCATTCCCTGAGGCACCTATGGCTGGATGACAACGCTTTGACAGAAATCCCTGTGCAGGCTTTCAGAAGTTTATCAGCATTGCAAGCCATGACCTTGGCCCTGAACAAAATACACCACATACCAGATTATGCCTTTGGAAACCTCTCCAGCTTGGTAGTTCTGTAAGTTTTATTGATTTTGTGTTCTCTTTTAACAGTTTTTAAATTCATTCTAAAACCTTGGCCTTAAAAAGCTGGCCCTTCAGAGCTTTAATGGAGACATTTTAAGGAAGGAAAACTCCCCAGGTCCCTCCCCAAAATGACTTATAAATGTTTCAATTGTGCAAATGACTTAAACATTTATCAAGCACCTGATAAATGCCAAACACTGCCTGGCACACAAAGATAATAAAGTATGACCTCTGCTTTTGTGGAGCCCATTGTATATTGTACAAGGAATCACTGTACCGTAGAGTTAGTACAGCAGCCACAGTTCATAAAAATTCTTTGATTTTTTTTTATAACTGAAAGTTCAGGTCAAATTGAAAGACATATTTATTATTTAATAATAAGTATTAATAATGCCTAGTAAGTACTTCTTGAGCTAAGGAAAGAGATAGGAAAACTGATCATTGTCAGTGAATAATGCATTTGGTGTTTTTTTCAGGAGAGTACCAGCAGTTGAACTTAGGACCTCACACTTGCCTGGCTGGCACTGCACCACTGAGCTAAATCTCCATGCCTCCCTAACTCATTTTTTTTTTTCTAGAATAACATATCTGTACAGCTTTTAGTCTTTTTAGGTCTATATTTCACTGTTTTGGCAAATTCAAATGATTCTTAAATAAGTATAATTTGAGAAAAAAAAAGTCTTTTTTAAGATTGAGGCAACAGGGCCCCCCAGGGATATAGCTCAGCAGCTCAGCACCTGCCAGGCAAGTGCAAGGTCCTGAGTTTGATACCTGGTACAAAACAAAAAAAAAGATTGAGGCAACATGCTTTCATGTGTGTATCAGAACAGCCAATTAATGCTTAAATAGGAAAACAGCTGCCACTTGAAAGGTTGTCAGTTTGCTTAGCATGTTAGCTTTCTGTCACTGTGACAAAATACTTGAGATAAACAATTTAAAGTAGGGAAGATTTATTTTGGATCCTGGTTTCAGAGGTTTCAGACCCTGGTCTTTTGTCTCATTGCTTCTGGGCCTGTAGTGAGGTAGAACATCATGGCAAGTAACCCATAGTTGAGCAAAGCTGCTCATTTCATGGCAGCTAGAAAGCAAAGAGAATCAGAGGGAGCACGAGTGTGCATTCCAGTGTCTGCTTCCTTGGATGGGGACACCTCCAATACCTAACTCCTTCCACCTCCCGATATTACCACAGAGTAGTGTACAAAGCTGTAGTCTATGGGACTTAGGGGGACTTTTAAAAGCCAAAACCACAACCCTTTGGAAGTTTAAGGAGGGCTTCGATACTATTTCTCCCTTTGCTCCCCGCCCACCAACTGACTCGCTGCCTTCTATCATTTCACTTTGTTACTGAGTTTGATTACATGTCTGCCTCTTCCAAAGGGGTAATATGTATTTCTTTAAGGGCTAATCACTATCTTATCCATCTTTTTAGATGCCCTTCAGTCCTCTTTCTTATCTGTGGCATGTAGAAGATCCCTAATGAATGTACATAGATCTCACAAAAAACTAAAGTGGATTTATTAAAACAAATATCTTAGTCTGAAAAGAGAAGCATCAATACTGAATTTCACTTATAAAGATAATGCAACTGACTTACCAGAAATTGGGCATATGTTTTAATGGTTTTTCTCCAGTAAAGGGAATGTATTTACAGAGATTCAGCTATCCTTTTTCACCCTGTCCCCCTTAAACCCATCTTCCAAAATCCCTTTGGGAAATGGTCCGGTTTTCAGTTGTATACACAGCTGTTCTCAGTCCCTTTGGCCTAACTGACTTACTAGTTGTGCCAAAGATGATAATTATACACATTAATACTGTGTCAAGATAACTAATCTTCTTGGGCAGTCAAAAAATCTGGTCACCATTCCTTGTGACTGAAATGGTTGTTTCCTGTTGACTTGTGGCCCAACACTGGGAATGTAGCCATTATAAGCCTTCAGTTTTAATAGAAAATGTGCTGAGAACACCTGTCACCTTTCCTTTAGTTTCCATGTCTTAGGGATGGTCTATATCTTCTTTAACCTTCTATATTCTAGTCATGCCAAACAAATTATATTGGAAAATATGCAGAAAACCCTGAATTTACTTGTATCAATCATGTTGTTCAGATTATTACATACCCCCAGATACCTCAAACCCAAACAGGACAACTATGATTATCTTTTTTTTTTTGCTCCCTCTGGGATGGAACTCACAACCTCACGTTTACAGAGTGGGGCCTTAGCCAACTGAGCTAAAGCAGGGAGCACTATGATTGTCTTTTAAATTCATGGTATAGAATCATCTATGATATAAGTGAATGAGGCATATATACTTTTAAAATTATTCATTTCCTATGATCAGTGCTTTCGTAGTATGTTTCTTTGGATTTAAGAAATCAGAAGGATTTGCTGAAATCTGCTGTGTGCAGTGCCTTGTGACTCTTGGTAATGTTCTCCTGCAGGCATCTCCATAACAATAGAATTCACTCCCTGGGAAAGAAATGCTTTGATGGGCTCCACAGCCTAGAGACTTTGTGAGTGACCTTTTATTTGTTTCCCTTTTTTTCAGTGTTTTCATGAATATTCTGAAGGAATCAAAATAGCCTTAAAGCCAGACTTTCTATTTGGTTTGGTTAATTGGCTGAGCTTTAAACATGTTTACAGTGGTTCTGTCTACACACACACACACACACATACAAACATGAGAGAGAGAGAGAGCATGTTAAACAATGACACTGAGATTTCATTTTAATCTACTGGAAGTGATAATTAGTTAGTATATCTCTTAAGTTAAATGTTTCTTCTAAGCAGTGACTGCTTACATTTATGTATTCTATGTCAAGGATCAATTGCATATTGTTACTCAGGCACATATTCATGAGTTTGGTCCTCCCTGCTAAATGAGATGTAGGCTAGGTATATGCTTGAGTCTCCACTCTGAGGTAAACAGGCATTTTATTAGGAAATAGCATTTATGTTAAAGAATTCAAAGGACTAAAAAATGATAGTAGCTATCATTTATTGATTATTTCCATAATCAGTTATTGTACTGAGGACATAGTATACATTGTGCTAATAATTTTCTAAACATCATAGAACAAATGTTACTGTTCTATTGTAGGCTCTAGTAAAGGTAAGCTATTTTATGAATATTACATATCTGATCGGCAGCATAGTTTGGATTTGTCTAGTCTTATTCTGAAATCCATATTTACCTTCAGATCTTATTTCCAAAAAAAATAGGTCAAAATTTCAGCTCTTAGTTGATACTGATGATAAAAATGAGTCCACTTAGCTAGACCCTCTCCCAAGGCCAAGGTGGGGAAGTTCCCCTGGCCCACACTAGGGTCTTTGCCTTTTCCAGGGGAGGAGCTATCTTCACTGCACTGTTGAATGGAAGAGATAGACTGATGCACAGTGACAGTCCTGAGTGTGCTGGCAGAGGAAGGTGGTTGCAATGATACCGCCATCCCCATCCTGACATTTTTAACACTCAGGTAGAATAGATTGACAAGGTCACAGGATCTATAATGCTGCCTCTAACTAGGACTGCAGAAGCACAGCACCAAAATCAACTTCTCCCATTCTTGTAAACCATATCCAGATTTACACATGGTCAGTTTATCTTCTAACCAAGTCTGGGGCCAGTAACTGCTTGACAGACTATCTGGTGTTGTCCTTGATGCATATAAGCACAAACAGCTTTCCTTAAGTCACTCTGTTTCCTCCTGGGCATAAGAAGAACTTGTCCAGGCAAGACCTTGATGTCATCTTAATGGTACAGGCAAATAGTTTCAGTCAGCAGCTAAGGAAAATTAGAACTCCCTTATCTACCCCATGGTTGGTGTGGGGGATTTCAACAAGTGAAATCACCTAGTCCTTTCAAAAGAACAACAGGAAGAACAATAGCAATAAATATGGGCTTTGTGTTTTGTTTGGGTTTTTTTGGTTTTTGTTTTTGTTTTTTTGTCTTTTTGAGATAGGGTCTCACTATGCAGTTCAGGCTGACCTTGGGCTCAATTTGTAGCCCAGGCTGGTCTCCAACTTGCAAACGATTCTCCTGCCTCAGCCTCCCAAGTGCTGGAATTATAGGAGTGTGCCACCATGCCTGCCTATTTTGGTTTTTGTTTTTTGTTTTTTAAGAGCAGAATATATTTATTGAGGGAAAGAAAGCTTCTGTCTGAGAGAGAGACAGAAAGGGTCTTCAGTGGCTTGCCCAAAGTATGGGCTTTGGATAGTTCCATAAATAGTTTTTTTTTCCCCAATCATAGATAAGGCCCTGGGCCAGTGGTAAGGAATCCATGACACATCTGCTTTTTTGTTTATTTGTTTTTGTTTTAAAACAAAAGATATTAAGGTATGAGTTGTTTTTTTCTAAACTAAAATCTCACTATTCAGATTTAATTGCAGTGTTGTTGCTTTGGGGTAAATCAGTAGGTTTTGGGATGCTGTTTGGACATCTGTGTCTAACGGGTTCATCGCTGATCTAGGCTTGCATATAAATACCATAAGGCAAAATATTTCAGGGCAACATTCACATGTATCTTATTGTCTCTTTCCATCTTGCCCAAGGCTACAGGGGATCAGTAAATTGGTTATTTCCGATCTCTTCCTTTCTCTCACTAGAAATCCAAGTAATTTATAAGGGTCCAATCCTCATTTAATCAGAACAGAGCATCTGGAGAGATTTACAAACAGGAAGAAAATTTATGTCCACAAAAGACATGAGTTTCCTGCCTGAGGTATAGCTTAAAGTTAGTTTGTGCCAGACAAGTAGGAATTTTGATTCATGTTTAACTCAGTCAAATTATCATCCTCTTAAAATTAAATAGCAATTCTTTTTCATAGTGGAGTATCTAACCATATGTGGTTGCCTGACCAAAAGGTTTTTCTGTGTCATCTGGAAAATCTACCATTCTCAGAGAACAGAAGACAATTACTTTTTCATATGAAGTTGTACATATAATGCAGAGTAATAGCATTTGAAAAGCTATTTGTGTTATAACAGACATAAATTAATGATTGTCTGGCCCTCCCTTCTGTGTATGTGAGGGGATGATATAGAGCTTGACCTCACAGAAAACATCATCAGATGTGAACCACTATTTTTGATCCGAGAAAATTCTAGACCAGATGTGCTTCCTAAGTACTCTGTCACATAAACCTCTCCAGAACTAAGTCTCATCTAGGACTTCAGACTGAGAGACACGCAGGCTGTCCACAGGAGTCAGAAATAATGAAGCCCTCTAAGATATCCTATCTCCAAGAAAGAAAGGAATATAGTCCCAGAGCCTCAGGAGTGCAAGCATAAGCTGGCAATGTAGTGAAGCAAATTCAGATGAAGAGCTCTACCAGCAAGTGGTCAACACCCACCAAACGAGCATCCTTCCTACTGGGAAGTTAATGGCATACCCCTCCCTGTTTTAAATGCTCCAGTGCCATGAACTTTGACTCTGAAGTTTCTCCTGGATCAGTATTGTGACCATTTTAATGCAAATACTTCTGAAGTGTTGGTAGTTGGTAAGCCAAGAAAACCTCTCTGGAAAGAAGAGGAAGTAAAATTTTCACTGGTGATACAGATCCCTTGGAATAGCATGTTATCTTTACTGTATACATTATATATGTGAGTTTTTAACTGAAAATACTATTTACTCATTTTCAGAGATTTAAATTACAATAACCTTGATGAATTTCCCATTGCAATCAAGACACTCTCCAGCCTTAAGGAACTGTAAGTAGTTAGGACAGTTTTCGTAGAAGAACTTTACTTTTTGTGAATTTATTTTGAACATATGTGTGATTGTTGTACATAATACGACTTATAGGAAAAATTTTAAAGCTTACTTAAGTAATAGTTAAAAAGTGCACTTGAAGCATATTTTAATTGATTATCACCAGCAAATATTAGTGTTTTAATTTATGATGGGTAACTTGTCTATGTATGTTTAAAGATAGTTCATAATTCTCTAAGCAATATTATTGTCTCTTTTTCTAAGGCATACATATTCCCCTAACATATATATATATATATACTTTACAGATTGTAGAACTGTAACTAAATTCGGTTATTGCAGAGCATTTCTAAGAATCCAAACTTTTATAGCTTGCATAATATAGAACTGAGTGAATGGAGTTGTATGTGCTTTGTATAATGTTAGATACCTTTATATACATTTCATTTTTCACAATATGCCTTAAATGTTGCATGAGCCTTACTTAATTTCTAAAAATGCAAGTTTACCAAGAGAAAGCTGACTCTCAGCCATTAAGCATGTATATCTTATAGATGATAGAATTAATTAGCTTTTTTGTATCTAAACAATATAACATAATATATAGAGGTGATGTTCTAACACTTAAAAGGAAAATAAACCTAGAACCTTCCCCTGGCAGTGAGAAATAAGACACACAGTCAAAGAAGGTAGACAGGGTAGCTTGTTTAAACAAAAAAGCCTTCAGCAGACTGCCTCAGGAAACTCCACACAGGGCTCTATCGGAAGGTCTTCATTGCACAGGATCAGGCAGCCCTAAGACGGCTGCTCATCTCATGCATCCATGAAAGACCCAGAGATCACTGGCTCTGGTTTTGTGCCATTCAGACAGAATTACCCTGACAGATGAAAATCAATTTATTATTACAGACTTTTAATTCAGAAAAGTCTGTCCTCATAAGAAGATTACTTAAATCTCAACTTCACTCCAATTTAAGTCAATTTTCTCTCCTAGCTCCAAATGGGGTAAGGAGGGTGAAAGAGTTTTGCCCTAGAATCAATTACTGTATGGTTATGGCGGTGGTCTAGTGTGGCGGAAGGCCAAAGCGGGAACGCTTACCCCTTCCGGCTGCTTCCTCAGCCTTAATTGCAACTCCCCTTCCTGTTTGTGTGCGTGGCGGGGGGGGGGGGGGGGGGGGGGGGGGGGGGGGGGGGGGGGGCAATCAGCTCCTGGCACGTCATCAATGCCCGCCCTAAGCACCACCCCAGTCAGAGGTTATATATATATATCCCATACCCCACGATGGGGTCAGAGAAAGCCAGGCTGCCTAGGGTAATGGATTTCTCTCCACGTCCTTGGAATAAAGGCTACTTTTTACTTTATCGTTTCTCTCTTATTGCGCCGAAAAACCTAACAGAGGGGTGGTTCTAAACCTTTCTCCAAAGATAGTTTGCACTCCTTAGGCTCTACTATATATTAACATATGCATTTTTTTTATTATATTAGATCATACATTTCTGCAAAGCACAACCACAGACTCTCCATTCTTGACTCTCCATTCTTTATCCTTCAGAGTAAATGAGGATACCAAAGTTTTAAGGAGAAAGAAAGTTAATTTTGTCCTCTGATGAGTAAAGGTGCTGAGAGTTACCACAGTGGGATATGAGGAGGGCTAGTAAATAATTTTACCCACACGTGATTTCCTATACATTTTTTTTCTCTTTTTCTAGAGGATTTCATAGCAACCATATTAGGTCAATACCTGAGAAAGCATTTGTAGGCAACCCTTCTCTTATTACAATGTAAGTAACCAGAGTGTTTTTGGTTTCATGCATCCTGATACATAGAGTATATTGCACTTATAAGTATAAAGAAATGAATGTTTTATATTTGCCTGAGTTCTTTCTCAGCCATAGTAATAATCTGTACAGAGACTCATGTATGGAGATATTTGGCAAGTTTCAACTGAGCACTGAACAAATATTTTTAAAACTTATTTTAGGATCTACAGTATATATTGCATTATACCTGGTATTTTCAGATGTCTTGTTGCATTTCACAATTATGTTTGTAAATGCTTATAGTTATCTTTTTTTTCTAAGAAATAAACTGAATTTTAGGTCAGCAGTGTGAAGGCCACATTGTCCTTCAAGATTTCAACTCAAGAATACTAGAAACAAAAATTATTTTATACAAACAATAGACTCCTGCATAAATTGGTATGGGATAGGGTGGAAGGAATACTGTTTTATGGTAAGTCTCTGTCTATTACCAAGCCATGCATTGAATCACTAGGATATTATTCTAAACTAGGATATTATTCTAAAAAAAAGTCATATGTTCTAAAAAGGAGTATCTAAGGACTTTTACACCATAAAATAACAAATTAGTTACAACTACAAAGTATATCTAAATTTCAACAGATTGATGGTAGACATAGAGGAAGATAAAACATACACGGATTAGGCTGATTCATTAAAAGACACCTGATCAAGATAGGTTTGCAGCAAGATATTGGCCCATGGTCAGTGCAGGAGAATAAGGACAACTTTTGAACATTAGGGGCATTTCTTGACAGATGTTTGTCCTGTGCCAATGGAGCAAAGGTTTTCTGGAATCATGTGGCATTTGTTGTGAATGAACAAACAAAAACATTCATCATTTCTGAAATGCTGGCAATATTTTGACAAACGTTTGTTTAAAAGGTTCTGACCAAGAAACATTAGTCTTCATTAGAGTATTTACATATTAAGAGCTTGGCAAATTGCGTTGCCTTTGCTGCAGTTTCCTTGCTGCCTTGGGCCTGGTTTTTAATTACTCTCTTGGCATGCTAATAGGTCCTGAGGCAGGCTGACAGCCCCTTACAGATAATTAAGCTTCTATTCACTATTCCATAGTGTTGGCCACTTTCTGGAACTGTCTCTTTGCTCCAGCATTCACCTCCAGCTCCTCATTACCAGCCCCTTCCACACACCCCCACACACCTCTGTGCATACCTCTGTGTCCTGTCAGCCACTTCTGCACTTCCCATAATGTCCTCTTTTCATGCCTCTCTGTCAGCCGTTTCTTCTCAGTTTTTACCAGTTGAAGAAGACTGATCTCCATCTACTTCCACAGGGCTATAAATCAGATCAGCTAAGATATGTTCATAGAAAGAAGCTGTTTATTTAATTTGTTCCTGTGATTCTGCCCCCTCTCTATGCTGGTTGAAATTCTGTCTTCTGGGTCCATTTTATTCCATGTCACGAAGTTTTTCTTAATCTCACCTGAACATATGAGACAATTCTCTCCTTACAACCACAGAAATCCTTATTTGTATTGGCAATATTTCTCTCTTATGCATGAAAATATGTATATTCATACTAACCCAGTATACATACATTTGTATGTGTATATGCATATAGCATACCCAAAGGGTAATGTTACATTATGAAGAAGATCACATTTCTAAATTATAAAGCATATATTCCAATTCCAGCTCTTTCACTTACTCACTGTCTAATCCCAAGGGAAAAGAAAGGATCAAAAAGTAAGAGGACAGAAGAGGACACAGGTGTATTGTGTAATAGCTGTATTCTAGGAACTGTGATAGATGTTGCACATGTATTAGTTGTTTTAATTCTTCCCTGAATCCTACAACTAAGAATTGTTATCTCAGTATAACAAGTAAAAAGATTGAGGCTCTAGGGTAATGAGCTTTCCAAGGTATCTAAACTTCAATTTTTTCTTCCAAAAGTAAGAACACTATATGTCAAAAATTGCTTCTTGGACCAGTTGAAACAGATATAGATATATAGAAGTGCTCTGTCAAATAAAAGGTAATATGCTGTTAGTTCTTTGCTTAATCCCAACCAATCCCAAGCTCCTTTGAGGGTGGGCCATTTTATCATTCCTCTTCATACCTCTAATATCTATAATAATGCCTGGGGCAAAGTAGATACCCAATGACAGTTTGTTCAAAAAATAAGTCAATCCTCATAATACTAACCTTCATACTTTGAGCATAGTAAGATCCTATAAATTTGTTAAAGTTTAATTAAAGTAGCAGGACACTTCAGTTAAGAAGCATATGAGGGTCTCCACTGACCAGGGAATTTAAACACATTTCATCTACCTTAGAAACATCTGCGAAACAAAATAGTCTGTAAGTTCTAGTACAGCCTAACATTTTAGAGCAATTAATTAATTCAAAAAAATTCTAATGAATGGCAGCTATTGTTGATTTAATATCATCTTGCTCTGAAGTCCTACCATGCTTTTGTTTTTCTATTACCATTGGTTCTATCATGTTGTGTCTTACTGGATTTTAAAATATATGATAGTAAACAAATTTCTTATGGAAAATGAGATAATATAGTAGCCTTATATATCTTCAGTTATTTGGTTCAGAATGCCTTGTAATACTTTCATTCTCTTGAGTGGTTTTATTCTATTTTGTTATGTTTGACATTATTGTATGTAAAGCTAAGCTCAACTATTTCAAAGAAAGAGACATTATGATAGTTACTGTTAATATCCAATTGTCTTGTTGTGAAGTGCTGTGTTGCTTACATTGTTCTGTTCTGATCTGTTTAGATCTGTCCTCCTTTATTTTATTCTCTTTAAAATAAAAAAATTTTTAAAAATTCTAATGAGAGAAAAACTTCAAGTAACTTATTTCTTCTTAAATAATTCTAAGAGACCCACATGGATATTATGCAATATTTGACTGAAAGATGCAACTTCAGTAGATTAATTTTATTTCTCTATTAATAAAAATTGCTAACACATTAAATTACCTCTTTGCCACTCAATGAAAACTCTACAGATTTTGAAGAAAAAAAAATTTAACTCAGGGTCTCACTAGGTAGCTCAGGCTGGGCTTAAACTCGCTACGTAGTCCAGGCTGGCCTTGAACTCATGGCAATCCTCCTTATAGGCATGTGCCACCACACCTGGCTCAGAAAAAATTTTTAAATATAGTCAGTTCACTTGCTTTTTTACTTAAGTAACTATTATTCATATTTATCTTACTGTCAGAAATTTTAAATTTTGTATGGTATGGGTTTTTTGCCAAAAATCTCATAATGTAAATCAAAACACTTTCAAGATTTTCCTGGACCCAAATAATCAAGAATGTTGGGTAATATAATACAATCAAAATTATATAAATATATTTAGTGTATTAGTTGAAATTTTGAACAGATAGATATTCATCATTCAAGGTTTATACTAAGGCACTGGTATTTGGATTTTTTTCAGACATTTTTATGACAACCCTCTTCAGTTTGTTGGAAGATCTGCTTTTCAGCATTTACCTGAACTAAGAACACTGTAAGTGTCTGTTTCTCTGGTAAAACACATTTCTCCCACCTTGCAGGACTGGTGTGAAAACCAAATGGGCATTCCCTGTTGAAGTACTTTTAAAATGCCAATTTAAATTACTCCTTTCTAGAATCTTCTTCCAGTAATATTTATATATTCTTCCTCCTAGGACTTTGAATGGTGCTTCACAAATAACTGAATTTCCTGACTTAACTGGAACTGCCAGCCTGGAGAGTCTGTAAGTACATGAGTAGGTTCTTAACTTTCACCAGAACATATGCTAACCTTGGAGCCTGATTAGCCTTTACATCAGTGAGTCAAAATATGTCACTGTGCAAAGCAGAAATGAAAGAATGATGTCTGGTTTGTGTTTTGACAGGACTTTAACTGGAGCACAAATCTCATCTCTTCCTCAAACCGTCTGTGATCAGTTACCTAATCTCCAAGTGCTGTGCGTATCAGTAAGGCAATAATGTTGTGTAAACAGGCGACTTTGATTTAAAAGTAAAATGGAAGACAGTATTTCAAAAACCCTTTAAAAAGGGAGAAGTGCTTTCCTTGCAGGTCTCTAGGAGGTCAGGCCTCCTTTGTCATGCCCTTTGGCCCAAGCTCTCTGCCATGACCCTGGGTGACAATGGGCACGTACCCTTTGTTTCCAAGTAAAGTCCCCCATTAGAGTTCCAGTTGGCACATGTTTCCTTTCAGAAAGTGGATATGAATAAGCCAAAGCAATTTCATTTCCTTTTTTAAGGCTTTGCAAAGCAGAACAAAATAACATAATGGATCAACAACCCAAGATGAATGCCAAAGTAAGAATTGAGTTATCAAACTGGCACAAATCTTGATAAAGGTGACCAAGTATTCTTCTGGAATAGCTGAGGGATGACTGTGTTCTCATCTTTTATCTGATGATTAAACAGCTTACGTATGTTATTTCTAGTGACTTAGGGTTTATTCTCCTGCCTTCCCCACATTCTGTGGAAAGTAGTATACAAGGATTTGAAGTCCTCTTAAGCATTGTTGGGACATAGTAAAGCATTGTTAGTCCTTTACTATGACTCTGCTGTCACTTAACAGACACCTGTTGCAGCTGAATGCCTATGATTTCATCATCAGCTTCACTCAGTAGCAGAAGAGCAAGCAGCGCTCCATATATTAAGTAATGGAATGGAAATATCTGCTGCCACATGGTTCTATCTTTCCCTCATCTCCAGGCTGCTATGCCACTGTAGACCCCAGGTGCCCAGTGATATGGTGGTACAAAAATTTCATGACAGACTTGGAATCAGTCACCTGTGTCTTCAGGAAGGAGTAATACAGCAATTCTCCTCTTCTTTACCCTGAAAGGTGTAGATGTAGTTAAGAAAGCTGAAGACTAGGGAAGTAAATTTGTCAATCACATTGCAAGAAGCTAGCAGAGTTTGAATTCAAATATAGTCAGTTTGACTTAATAACTGCTGTACAACAGCAAATGGAAACTTGGAGGCCATCTTGGCATTTCGCTTCAAATTACATCTGCCTCCATTTTGCTGCATAGTGAATAGTAAACCAGCAGGTCCTGAATTGCATGAACTGAGGTCAACTGATCACAAGCAAAGGCTTCAAAGCCTGATTTCCTGTTCAATTCCAGAATTCCTATATATCAGCATGGCATATTAAACAATTTACTACTTTGAGGCTCAGTTTTCCAATCAATAAAATGGAGAAATAGCATTTTCTTCAGAGATTCATCATCAAGATTAAATGACTATATGTCAAACACTTATAGCAGCACATCTGGGACATCATAAATTCTAAATGTTAATTCTTTCATCTTTCTCACTTTCTTTGTACCATTATTCTTAAGATATTATTTCTTTGATAGAAACTTGAAAAGACTGAAAGAAAACAGACACATTAAAGACAATAGCATTTTCAAAGCACTTTGACCTGTAATATTTATTTGTTCTTCTCAACATTCCTGAAAGGTAGAGAAAACTGGTATCTTATTTAAGGAAATAACTGCCTAAGACATCAATGCTTTGGTAGTTACTTCCCCTTTATGGAAATTACTTGGCACACTATTCCGGATATGTGGCTTTCCTTGCTTAGTAGCTGGTAAACTGAGGTCAGTCATTTCTTACTATATGGGAATAATCATAGTGTCTTTCTCATAAAGTAGCCACAGGATTAAATGAAGTAACTCAAGATGGCTACAAACCTCATGCCTTTCTATAGCCTTTATATAAGAATTGCTTGATCAGTGTTATCCTTGGAAAATCATTAAGTAGAAGGCAGATAGAAGGCAACACTAATATCTTTATGTGGAAGGTTTTATGTGGCTTTCTATTAAGGTATACATGAGAAACACTGGACTACTTTGCAGCCTGTAGAGATGAATGAACCAAATCATTTTGATCTTTTATAATGTTTGTGTCTATCTTAATACATTTACTACTTTTCAAAAACACCACATTGTTAGTCAGGTGTATAATTGTATAGTTGTAGAATTTTTGTGTTTGTTTTTTGCTTTGGAAGTTTGGGGAATAATATTTAAAATCTCTGACATAAACCACCAAATTTGTATTTGTGAACAGCTTCATTCACAAATACAAACCTAAGTATAGGAATAAAACTCTACTTCAAAAAAATCATTTATTTAATAAATAAGGTCATATATATATATATTGGGCTGGGGAATTTAGCTCAGTGGCTTAAGCACCTGCCTGGAAAGTGCGAGGTCATGAGTTTGATCCCTGGTACCGCAAAAAAAAAAACCATATATATATACATGTTACTTTATCTACCAGTTATTCTAACATTCTGGAAATTACCATGGCTTGTTTTAGATTAGTTATATTATACCATAAATATGTCCAGATGTTTTTGTTATTCTGTAATTTGTTGAGTTTTAGCTGAAGACTTTCTTACTCCTTTACAGTGATTGATTTCAAAGTTACTGCTGTGTTTTGAACTGCTGGATTTTGTTTTTAAGTTGATTAGAAAAGAACCGAGAATGACTTCTCTTAATTACACAGATGTAGCAGCTTTTAAGGACAGAGGCATAATCATTTCAGTAAGATAATATCTAGAGCATCATAAACCATCACTGACAAATTTAAATTATTAAGAAATTCATTAAATTATTTAAATCAATTAGAGGATTATTATGGTTGCATTTCAGTAAAAATTTGAATCTATTGCCTAATCCAATAATGCCTGTGACTACCTGATCCATATCAGGGCTGTGGAAATACCCAGAGTCAGCTCTTGGGGGATATACCATCTCGGAAGAAAAAGAAGAGAAAGGCATCAGTGTTTACTATGTAACATGTTTTTCCCTTTTTATACCTTCTGTTTTTCAGGGATCTGTCTTACAACCTAATAGAAGATTTGCCCAGTTTCTCAGCTTGCCAAAAGCTTCAGAAAATGTACGTGTCTTTGTGTCTCTAAGTCAACTAGCAAAATCCCAGAGCCCAAGCACATTTCTCCAGGACACTGGTTTCTTACCCCGTGGTTCACAGGCCAGACACTTCATGTTTTCCTTCTTACACCTAAGGTGTGACTGTGTAGGGCAAAGTGGCAGAGCAGAGAGTGTTATTTCACCAAGCCTCCTACTGTACTGTTAGTAAAACATTTATAATGCATCTGTCTTTTTCTCCTAACAGGGTAATAGTGAACTAGGTTTGTCTGAGCTCAGGAAGTTTTCTTCTTTTGCAACTACAACCAAACTTACATATCAATAAGTAGTGTTATTTTTTAGTATCAGTGCACATGGCTTTGTTGGTGTGTTTGTTTCACAATAATCATATTTAGAAGAGGTACCACATTTGTCATATTTGAGTTGCCATGGACATTACTTATGCATGGAACATTCTTGAATTCGCTCCTTAAAACTGCCTCTCCCACAAAATGTCAGCCTTATTGCTTTCTAATCACACATTTTCATCAAGACAACGTTAACCATCTATCTTTCTGTACTTCGCTTTTCTCTGAAAGTCTTTGGGTGATTAAAACAGAAAACTAAGTAAATCTATATTTTAAAAGGTGAAGATTTGACATACCTGAAGTTCTTCAAGGAACACAAGAAAGTTTCAGAAAGCCATACCAGTAGAGGAGTCCTAATGTTTTTATACCCTTCCAGGAGAGCTAGCTGATTTAAAAAACAGGGACTACTTATTTAAGTTTATAAATTGCAACATTTTTAAAACAAAAACCAGTCACTTGTTAGTCCTACTTTGTATGTTCCTTTGATTGAGGGCAGGTGATTCCTTTGTGAAACTTCTCTGAAGTCTGCAATCTTTGAAACCAGGGACTTTGAAATCAATCTTTGAAACTCTGTCATTTCAGTGACCTCAGGCATAATGAAATCTGTGAAGTTAAAGTGGATACTTTCCAGCATTTGCTTAGCCTCCGATCTCTGTGAGTACTGCCACCCAGCACAGGGCACTCCTTTCTTACTCTTTTGGGGTGCCTCTAATATTTTCCTTTTGTTATGCACTGTTGGGCCTTTGTGTATATATTTGCTATGAAAAGGCAAGTGTTTTGCTCCAGATAATTTTCAGGAATAAACTTAAAAACAGTAAGTGTGCAGTTATGCTTTCTACCAGTCAGCTGACACGGTAGAAGAGACTTTGCTGAAGAGGAAGGGAGACCAAGTTAATTGAAGAGCCCACCCAGTGCAATTCTATCCACAGCCTGGAATGGGCAGGCGTCAGCTTGCAAACAAAATGAGGATGATTGTATAATTGTAACCTGCCTGCTTTTCTTTCCCAGTTGAGTAGAGCCTTGTGTGTCTCAGAGTGCTTAAGAATCAACTGGTGGTGACCATGAAAAAAGGCAGCCTCCAGGCCTTCACCTGCCCCATGAGTTAGAATTTCTGGAAAGGGGCCTGGACATCTGTATTTTAAAAGCCCACTAAGGTTTGAGCACAGCTGTCCTACAAAATGTTTCTGTTTTTCTGGCAATTAAGATTCATTATTATTTTGTTTTATGACTGAAAATATTGCATATTTTCAAAATTTAAAAATTAGATCAAATTTTTTGAGATTTAAGTTTATGCCTAGTTGTATAAAGCCCTAGGTTTGCTCTTCAGAACCTCAGTTAGTTAATTAATTATTTAATTAGGTAAGTAAATAAATTTTAAATTTTAAAAAATAAAGCTTAGAAACATCACTTTATGAAATAGGTTGAACACTTTTATGTACTGAAATGGGATTTCAGTGTGATTCTGTTGAATGGTGATATGTAATATTGATGACATGTAGTATGTGTATTTGTTAGCAACCTTTTCCTTTCAGTGACTTCTAAAGTAATTCTTAATAGTTGATAAACCAATACTACTTCTGAAAGCATTTTGAATTTACTTTTCAGAATCACTCTTTTCCAAAAATTTTCCTTGAGAACCAACTTTTTCTAAACTTAGTTGTTTTATACTTTCTCTAATTTTGATTTAAATTTATTCATAGCTATTTTACCTTTTTAAAAAAGGAATATAAAACTTGCTTTTGTCACCTATCTTATTTAGCAGATTTGAATTCTGTCAGTCCTATTTCAACAGGCTGTTCTTTAAGGTTACCACAAGAAGCGACCGATTGTGAAGGCTGCAGAGGACTCTTTCTCAATCCCTCCTTCCCCTTTGACCTCATGTCCAGTTGCTCAATTGATTCTACCAGCTTCGTTCTTCCCACTCCCCTACCTCAGGCCATTGTAATCACCATCCTCCTCCTACTGGCCTCTATTCATTTATCTCATCCTCCAAAGAGATATAAAACAATCTTTCTTACATAGACATCAACTACTTCCCTGTTTCTGAAATCTTCTGTTATTCCCCTACTGTCTTCAAGATCAAGACCACATTTCCCAGAACCGCTTTTCAAAATCCTATTCCATATTCTAGGTTCAATGTCATCTCTCTTCTGTGCATTCCCAGTCCACAGATATATAGGCCATTGTTTCTCCTGTCCCCATTGGCTGTTGAATTCCTGGCAATCCTTGACTAGGCCCCTGGTCATCCAAGAACAATATCACTGTCTTTTCACTTGCTCCATGTTGATGCACTGTGCACATTCTCTGTTATAGCACTTAACACTCAGCACTGCCATCAGGTAGACCATGTCCCATCTAAAAACAAGAACTTTATCTTTTTATCTCCAAGGTCGAGTACAGTACTCTCTCATTATTTACTTAAGAATCCAAACGTGTTCAGACCAAAAGCTCAAGGGTTCTGGAGCCAGTGTGCTTAATTTGGAATCCAGCTCCTGAGATTATTTGTGACTTTGGGTAACTGATTTCTCCCACATATGTTTCTATTACCTCATCAATCAAGATGGGATGATAATAATACCTACTTCTTAGGTTTGTGTCAAGGGTTATAAGACAGTGTATGTAAGAAAATTCAAAATTATTCTTGGTACATAGTAATTGTGTAACGTTGTTGTTGTTGTTGTTGTTGTTGTTGTTGTTGTTAGAAGCATTTGGCCTTTTAGAGTATGTCAGTTGATGGTCCTGGTAGGAAACTGAATAGACCCCACTTGGTTCCAACAGGTGACAACCACATGACTGGGGGAGGGAGAAGGCAAGGGATAGATGTGCACAAACCAGAAGCATCACAATGACAGGGACAGAATAGCATTTCCAGAACACACTAACCAGGGAGAAGGATGCCATGTTTGAAGTGGTGTCAAACATGAGCTTCCCAAACAGCGAAGGAACAGCCTGTGAGGGCCTAGACTTGCCCCATTAGAAAGCCAAACTCGATGGCACAGGAAAGTGAAAAATGTCTCTTCCAGGGCTGCTGGGAGGGATCCAGATCACAGGCTCACACACTGCAAAACCATTAGCACCCTTTACACATACACATTTTCATATATGCTTAAAATGTTGTGAGTCAGCTCACTAGGAAGCCCCACAGAAAGATGTGACCTACATTCCAGATGTTCTGCTCTGTGAAGTTCTCTCTCTGGCATATATGTTCTTCTTAAATCTGCCAAATAAATTTTGATAGATGATACTACTTGCTTACCTCAATAGGTGTGCATTTCCTGAGCAGCTCATTAGAAGACAGTCTCCTTGCTCTTTTACTGAAGCCCAGATGACCCTGTAGTTTTCCACCTTCCAGGCTTTCCTCCCATTTTTACCTGCTATCTTCTCTCCTGAAACAGAAGACCTCCAGTTTTTTCCAAGCAAGGAGCACAAGTCCCTAAGAAACCATTAAATGAGAATATGAATACTCTATGAATTTTATTTATTCACAGTAACTTGGGGGCCCAATGTCATAAACTTATCAATCCCTGAGAAAAGTTAACTTTAATTACTTTCAACTTTTTCTAATGTCTGCATCAGGGTTACCCTTGTTTGTTAGGCATTTTAAAAATGAAAACCTTAAAATTTGTAGTTCTTTTTAAAATATAGAAGTTCTTATCTCTGATTAATTATCCACAGAAGTTCTTGCAAAAAATTTTATTCCTACTAAATTTTCTACATTTCATTGTGTGTGGCAAATGAATTTTATTTCTCCATAAAATGTAGAGTTTTTTTGCTATCAAAGGACTTTATTTCTAACATATGTCTATCCCCATTTTATTTATGTTCTGCTTAAGGACTTGTTAATATTGTTTAATGGGAATGATCTTGAAAGCTGACATATGGATGATGTGCACAAATTCTTGGTTGAGTTTCATTAATTATCAAGGACATTTTAAGATTTAAAAATTTACTTGCTTGTAATAAGAGCCTCAGAATATTGTCTCTTACCACTCTCCTACCCCCACAGATTTTAGAAAAGCCCTAATAAAATTTTACAGCCATATTAAAGTCAACCTTTTAACAAGAAGAAAATAAAAGTAAAAATATCTTCTTAAATGACTTCTCCTTGAATACTTTAATGAGGTTGATCTAAATCCCCTCTTTTCTCATTTTTCACCCATATCTTTATCTGATGGGCAGTTTGATGAACTAGTTGTTCTTGATCTGAATGGAAATTAAATTTAATAGAAAACTGAATTTATTTGATTAAACCTCATGTGTACTTCATTGCTGACATAATTCTCTCTCTTTCTAAATAGGAATTTAGCTTGGAATAAAATTGACGTTATTCACCCCAGTGCATTTGCTACATTGCCATCTCTGGTAAAGCTGTGAGTATTTTATAACTTGTTTCTGGCATGTTTTTAATAACTGGGGTCACCTGATTAATACAAATGTTTTTAACTGAAGACATGGTGCAGTTCACCCATCCTCAGTGTTTGCACACACTGAACTCTGTCAGAGCTAGGGAGGCGTGTCCTGGTGCCATGCAAGCCTTTAAGTGGATGATTGAAGCTCTGAGTAACAGTTGGTTAATCAAGTGAAGTTGTCCATTTTTGCTGATAACCAGGTGGGATGGAATCGTACGTCAATTCAGTTCTGAGGGGCTTTCATTGTATTATTTACCACCTTGACCAACAGAAAACCTTCCTGTCCTTTTTTTCCCTTCCTTCTTCCATCTCATCTTCTTCCTCCTCTTTCTTATTTAATAAAGAAATAAGGAATTGGTCAGAGAGAACCTCAGGGAAGAAGGATGAAAATAATCCCCCAAAACTTTTTCTTCTGATTCCTCTCACTTTTCAAATAAATGTAGCAGTTTCTTCTTGATTTTAGATGTCCCCCCTTCACAAAATGAAGCCAAATATAGAAAATTGTATATGGAATTGAAACTTTCCCCCATCATTCTGATTTTAAATAGAAGTGTTATTAAGAACTAAGACCAAAATAATTACTTTTACAAATAAGAGGAAGGATCTTGCTTAGAAGATTTTATTGAGTAATTTAATCAACTTTAGGTTGCTCTTTTTTGTTGTTGTTTTTTTTCCTTGACATAAATGTTTTATGCTAACACAGACTAAAAGCCAATCGTTGGTTTGATGTTTTGCAGGGATCTATCATCCAACCTTCTGTCATCTTTTCCTGTAACTGGGTTACATGGTTTAACTCACTTAAAATTAACAGGAAACCATGCCTTACAGAGCTTGATATCATCTGAAAACTTTCCAGAACTCAAGTGAGTTTGTCATTAAAACTAATAAGATACATTTGTGGTCATGTGAAATAATAGACATGTTACAGTGGTTTTCTAAATTTATGAGGTCATGAGACCCTTTTGAATTGCATTTCATGCCCTCAAGTCCCCCACTCCCTGAAGTAGGAGAATGTGTATTCCTGACCACATTTCCTTTTCCTCTCAAAGATGTCTTCCAGAATGACAGAGTTCATGGAAAGAGTTTGAAAACCACTGATCCATGAGATATAAACTAGAACATGTAATTAAATAACATCATAACAATATTATACTCCTGTTTATAGTTTCTAAGTCATGTACCTTGTGTGTATATTCTAATAAAATATTGTAAATTAATATTTGAGGAAGTAATGCTCTTTAAAACCTGATGTTTATTACAATAAAGAAGTATGAAAGTTTTTATGTATAAATATGTTTATGAACATATGAGTGTGCATGTTTTAAACCACAATACTTTTTATATATGGTACATTTAAAAGCATGAAGGTAATATAACTTCAAAAGATAATTTGGAAAGTAGAAGATAAAGAAAAATATGTTTTTATGCCTTTTCTTCATAGATTTTATTTTATTTATTTTTAATTATTAGAATCAAAGTGTTCATAGACATTTATGTCACATTTTAGCCATTTAACATTATGTCACCATGTTGCTACAATTTTCCTAGGAATCATTTTTAACTATATTATTGTGAATATTTTTATTCATCATTTGAATAATGGGAGTTGCATCAAGCAGCTTCAGTAATTATCAACATTTCATGATAATGATTCTTTATAACTTCATTGTCTTTAGACACATAACTTATTTTGGATTGTTTAGGTTAAAACTCAAAGATAAAGTCATTGGCTGAACAAAATAAAATGAACACTGTGTTCAATGACCAATCTTTTTAAATGTGTGGGGGTTTTTTGTTTTGGTTTTTGTCCTTTTAAAGGGTTATAGAAATGCCTCATGCTTACCAGTGCTGTGCATTCGGAGTATGTGAGAACATCTATAAAATTGCCAATCAGTGGAATAAAGGTGATAACAGCAGTGTGGACTACTTTCATAAGAAAGACACTGGAATGTTTCAAGTTCAAGGTAAAACCTGCTATGTCATAGTAATGAAATTATTCCTGGAAGGGTCTTGAAAACTCATCAAACAAATTATCTGAATTCCAGGCTTGTCCTTTTAGAAACACTCCAGCAAGTTGAGAATCAATCTCATTTTTTAAAGATTTACAGAAAGAGAAATCTCTCTCAGGATTTATCTTACAATTTCATCTGTTCTGTTAATGAATTCATTATATTTATAAGTAGATCCTCCTTAGCATATGTTGTCATCATGGGTAATTATTTGCATCAAAATTTCCATAAACCTTTAAAGGAACCCCATCCTTGTGAATAAATTTTCTAAACATGCTTCTGAAAGCTTTTCTCCAGAAGACAAAATCCATTTTTATTCCTGTGGCCTGGGGAGAGTGGAAAATATATACATTTTAGATTCTTCCATATTTCAGCAAATAGGCTTATAGATTCATTTTCTTTTCCAACTAATTCTAAATCTTTCTTTCTTCCTATCCCCTACAGGGGTATCTGTCAGGAAGGTGAAATGAGATAATGTCTATGAGGCACTGGAAGTAAGACATTACTTAAACAGAGAGTAATGCAGCCAACCACACCTGTAGTAATGACAAGGTGCCTTAGGCAGCACCCCTCTTTCCCTGCCAACCCTGCGAGTTTGTGCAGGGTCTAAAGAGAATGGCTTCTTGATCTTTGAGCTTTAATGATTTGTTGACTCTAAAGCAAGTGTGATTCAGTCCATCTTCAGATATATATCTGTTGAAGGAGCCATATCTTGGCTTTATTTGTTTAAGGCCACATGTGTCTTGCTCTTTTTCTTGCTTTAGATTTTAGGTATTTTCTCTCTCTCTCTCTCTCTCTCTCTCTCTCTCTCTCTCTCTCTCTCTCTCTCTGTATCACCACTCTAATTTCTACTATAATTCATTCATCCAAAAAAATGAGAATGCCTACTAGTATGTGCCGAGCAGTACACTAGACTCTAGAAGTACACAGTAAACAAGAGATGTAACACTTGATGAGTTTATTTTCAAGGCCCCATGTTAGAATTGCACAGAAGTTTGGGGTTTTTGTTTGTTTTTTTGTTTGGATGTTTTGTTTTGTTTTTGAGCCAGGGTCTCACTATATAATGCTCACCCCCAGTTGTGCTGGAATACTATGGCACAGTGCCTTGAGTAAAATATCCAAAGCCAACTTTGTAATAGACTTGGAAGAAAGCCAATCCCCAGGGAAAGCACAATATCTTGCTGACAGTTCCTATGTCAAGAGCAACCCAAAACTTCCTCACTGGGATTTGATCCCTTGAGAAGAGAAACAGAACTAATCATCTCAGGACTTCTTCCTGCAGATGAGCGTGATCTTGAAGATTTCCTGCTCGACTTTGAAGAAGACCTGAAAGCCCTTCATTCAGTGCAGTGTTCACCTTCCCCAGGTGAGAGGTATTAGAACTGGGTCAGCAGCAACAGCAGCCACTATTGACTGAGGCCGCCAGTGATAGTGTAACTGCCTTTCCGAAATCAGCTGTGCTGCTGATAAGCAAATTTCCCACCTGGATCTGCAAACTATAAATAAATGTTCAGCCCTGAGGCTGCTCTCCATTCACAAACAGAATTGGGCAGGGAGGAGTTTTCACTCAGACTAATAGAAACTAAAGAACCGAGTACATATTTAAAGGAATATGTAATTTTTAAAGCAAATATTATCAATTTAGCCTGAAATAATATGCTATAAAGTCTTGCTTTATGAAATCACTGATTAGTGAAAATGATTTAAGTCTTCTTTGTATATAACTATTCGGCGAAAGCAAATTATAGTTTGTACAGATAAGTTGAAAGAAGTAAAGACAGACAAACTGTTGAATTCACTTAATTGACCCATTCCCAGAAGCAGATTGAAGAAAACAGTTGAGAATAGTTAATATTTTACATTTGAAAATTAGATAGGTCCATGTTTCCTGTGTTAGAGTTATGTTACTATAACAAACTAATAAAATTAAAAACGGGAAAGATGGGGCTGGGGAAATAGCTCAGAGGCATAAGCACCCACCTGGCAAGCACAAGATTCTGAGTTTGATTTCCAACGCTCTCCCCTCCCCCACAAAAAAGAGAAATGATAAAGATTTATTGTGGCTCATAGTTTTGAGGTCTAGGCGATGGTCATTTGGTATTATTGGCAGCACTGTGCATCATAACAAGGACATATGAAGGAAGAGGGCTGTTTACCTACTGGCAGCAAAGAAGCGAAGAAACAGAAAAGTAGAGGTCAGAGTTATGATATCTCCTTCCCAGGTCACACCTTCAAGGAGCTAATTTCACTCCTCTAGGTCACATTTCCTAAAGGTTCCATCACCTCCCAGGAATGCCACAGGCTGGGGACCAAGACTTTAACATGTGGGTGTTTGGGGGACATTCAAGATCCAAATGATAGCATTCTTTAATGGCTAATGTTAATCTAAAGCAAAGAAATGAAGATGAGATTTTCATGAAATATAGAATCATAATACCCATATTTTTTTTTCCTAATGCTATGGAATATTTCCCTAGGATTCTTTTTTCTCCCCATGAAAACTTATTGAAGTATTCTATAGATATAATGAAAAATCTAGAAGATCTGACTCTGTGAGCCTGACACTGCTATATTTTGGACACTATAACCCAGCAACAGAAGTTCCCCTCTTTCATTTCTCTGAGTACATTCTGGCAGCACAAGCATTTGATGTGCTCACTTTGCCAGTGATGCAGAAACTCCAAGGTGATCCGCAGCTCTGTGAGAAAGTGCATGATGCATGGCTCTGTGGGTTATGAGGGTGCTTTCTGGGCTCTTTCTCTTGGGGTCCTACTGAAGAACCAAAAGGGTAATGTGGTAAAAGTTGCTAATTCTGACAGTTTTTTTTCCTTTGGATTTTCAGGTCCCTTCAAGCCCTGTGACCACCTGTTCGGCAGTTGGCTGATCAGAATCGGAGTGTGGACCATAGCAGTTCTGGCACTGTCTTGTAATGTTGTGGTGACCTCAACGGTGTTCAAATCCTCTCTGTACATTTCCTCCATAAAACTGTTAATTGGAATCATCGCAGTTGTGAACATGCTCATGGGAGTCTCCAGCACTGTACTGGCTGGCGTGGATGCCTTCACTTTTGGCAGCTTTGCACAACACGGTGCATGGTGGGAGAATGGCATTGGTTGCCAAGTCATTGGTTTTTTGTCCATTTTTGCTTCAGAATCGTCTGTTTTCTTGCTTACTTTGGCAGCCCTGGAGCGTGGGTTCTCTGTAAAGTGTTCTACAAAATTTGAAGTGAAAACTACTTTCTGTACCCTAAAAGCAATCATTTTGCTCTGTGTTGTGCTGGCTTTGACCATTGCCTTGATTCCCCTGCTGGGTGGCAGTGAGTACAGTACGTCCCCACTCTGCCTTCCCCTGCCCTTCGGAGAGTCTAGCACCACAGGCTACATGGTAGCTCTGGTCTTGCTCAACTCTCTTTGTTTCCTCATCATGACCATTGCCTACACCAAGCTCTACTGTAATTTGGAGAAAGGAGACCTAGAGAATATTTGGGATTGTTCTATGGTGAAACACATTGCTCTGTTGCTCTTCACCAACTGTATCCTTTACTGCCCTGTGGCTTTCTTGTCCTTCTCCTCTTTACTGAATCTCACCTTTATCAGTCCTGACATAGTTAAGTTTATCCTTCTAGTGATTGTCCCACTTCATGCATGTCTCAATCCTCTTCTCTACATCCTCTTCAATCCCCATTTTAAGGAGGACCTTGGGAGTATGGGAAAGCAAAGCCACTTTTGGATGAAATCAAAACACCCAAGCCTGACGTCTATTAATTCTGATGATGTTGAGAAACAGTCTTGTGACTCAACCCAAGCCTTGGTAACCTTTACTAGTGCTAGCATAGCCTATGACCTGCCTTCCGGGACTTCCGGGACTTCACCAGCCTATGCAATGACTGAAAGCTGTCATCTTTCATCTGTGGCATTTGTCCCATGTCTCTAATTAATATGTGAGGGGAAAAGTTTTCAAATACCAGAAACCTGAAAATGTGGGATTGAGGACATCAGAGCAGTAGCTAGACGACTGAGTTGAAACTAGTTTAAACAGTCAAAAAATCTCTCAATGTGAAAAAGCTGATACCTATTGATACTTGAGAGTGAAAAAAAAAATCTAAACACTGCTTTTGTAATTCATTCAGCTAACACATAGATAAGTCAGATTATTTATGTCCCCCATATCCAAAAAGCATACTGAAATTTTCTTCAAAAGAAGATTCTCCCTGACTTTAATTCCATTTTCCCTAAGCTCACCAATGTAATCATTAGGGGTGGGAGAATTCACTTTAAAAATGGGTTTACTTAAACCACAAAATTTCTTAAAAGATAGTTACTTATTAGGAAAATATTACTAACTGAAGGTTGTGACCCATAAGGTTTCATTTTAATGACCAGGCAGAGATGTTTTAGTCTTCTATTGCCTTTCCCTGGAAAGAATCCATTCAAGTCACCATATCTTTAATAGGTAATGAATGTAAGACATTATTAACTCATTCATACTCGCATCATTTTTAGAGATACTATATTTTATGATTCAACACTCAGTGGTTCCATCCAACCCTCCCTCCAGTGGAACAAAACTGGCTACAAATATTTTGAAAGGAAAATTAACAGAAATTCCTAAATTGCTACTGAGGCAATCATGTACTGGTGAACTTTATCTTGTCTCATTCATTTTTAACTCTTTTGCTGTCCAAAGCTCAGAAAGAAAGTTCATTGCTGGCAATGAACATAACCTAGAAAAGATAATAATTGATGTGGGATATTTTATTCCTGAGTGAGTGCACATCTTTTGCAAGAAGTTTTATTGTTCATTCAAATTGATGTGCATCTTAAAATAATGATCAAATACAGGTATGACATAAGTCCACTGATGTAACTTCTCACACATACATCTCTAGAATTTTAGCAACTATGTCTGACACCACTTTGGACTCAGCAGGATTTGGTAACACATTATCCTGTTTATTTAGCTTGGTTTCAGCCATGTTTTTTCTGGATCAACCACTTGACATGAGGAATATTACTTCTCTGCTTATTCCATATTAATACATGTGTTAGATATTTTTAAAAACAAATTATTAAATATGAAAAGTCAAAAGATTTATTTCTTAACTTCTATATCCTACATTAGCTTCATTATACCCAAACAAAAAGGTTGTTAGGTGGATTTATTTTTTTATAAGCATGTTTATTTTGATCAAATGTTTTAACTCTGAATTGAAAAAATACATTTATGAAATGTTTTATAAGATGTGTAAATATAGAACTGTATTTATTACAGTAAAGATTCAGTGACATTAAAGATAATAAACTATGTACAGTGGCATAGACTTCCATATATATTGTGTTTCTCTGCCCATTTCCTTTAAATTCATTAACTGTATACGTGTAAATATATAGTACTTGTAAATAAGTTCTAAATCTGCTTTTCTATTGGATACAAAATAAATTTGTAATAAAATGTATGACTATAAAACAAAATAATTTCAAGTCTATTTATTGAACCCACAGGCAGATATATAGTCTCCTAATGAAAATTTTTGGTGTTTAAGTACATGTACTATGAAAGTATTGGCACTCTGATACTTTACATATATTGGACTTACATTAAGAAAGAAATCCTTCAGAAGAATAAATCAAATTATCAACTCTTAGATTATGTTAACTATTATTAAGTCAACTTGTCAACTCTTAGATTATGTTAACTATTATTGATCAGTCATTTTTCCATGACATTGGTAAACGTTATGTCCTCATTGATAGTTTGGCTTTTATAACCAGAACCTGCACTGGTTCCAAACTTCTTTTGCAATGTAAGCAAAGAAACACACATACCCACACAGTCAGAAAAGAGATGCAGTCTTAAATTATTCAACATGGACAAGAGTTTTCTATAAATTCTTCCTTTAATGCAAACATTATTGCTAAGATCAGCCTGTATACAGCACATCCCCAGAGCCTGGCATTGTTTCCCACCTATTCATCAGCCTTAAACACACACTTTCACCTAAACCTAGTTAACAGGTAAGCCTAGTTAATGAGGCCTCACAGGTGCAGTCCATGATGGCTCCTTTCTTTTTTTCTCACTGCTCTTAGCCCAGGCAGCAGACACAGAAGGTGCCTCCAGAGAATGTATCAGTGATTTTTCTCAGCATACTTGTTTTTGGGTATTCAGAGTTGAGAACAAGTCCTGACAGTCCTCCTCTAGCTCTTCCACTCAAGAAAACACATGAACAATGTAATTTTTGAAAAAGGACACTATAATCACTCTTAATTTAGTTCTTTCAAAATAAATCCACATACCTTATTACTTTATCAACAAAACACTACTTGTAATGGACCTCACACACAGTGCTCCTTTATTAAGTATTAAGTGTTCTTCACTATAATATAGCATAATCAGAACTGGAATTACATTCAAAAGTAAATCAATATAGAGTGAGAAGGGGAAAATATGCAATAAGTATTGATAGCCTGAACAACAACCAGAACGAACAACAAAGCAAGCAAAAGAACATAAACTAGTGAACTAGTGTAAATAGTTAACAAGATTTTGGTGGATTTTTTATCCAAATATTTATCCAAATATTAACATAGGCCTAGATTGCCCAAAAAGTTCATGCCTGTAGTTCCAACACCCTGAGAGGATGAGGCAGAATGATTGCAAGTTCAAGCTCACCCTGAGCAACTTAGCAACTAAGCGAGACCCTGTCTCAAAATTAATAATAACAACAAGAATAATAATAAGGTCTGGAGATACAACTCAGTGCAAAGACCCTGGGCCAGATGTGGTGGCATTCACCTGTAAGGCGGGAGGATAAGTGTGAGTTCAAGGCCAGCCTGAAGTACACAGTGAGATCCTGTCTTGAAAGAAGAAGAAAGAAAGAAGAAAGGAAGAAAGAAAGAAAGAAAGAAAGAAAGAAAGAAAGAAAGAAAGAAGAAAGAAAGTCCTAGATGGAATTCTCAGCATCACAGTAAATTAGTTAATTAACTAATTACAATAAGTTGAACTCATGCTCTATACTAACTTACTTATCTCAAGCACAATTAGTCTTCTAGAGTCAAAAACTGGTGGAACATACATTCATTGAGTTGGAGAAGCATTGTGAAATGCAAACTATTGTGGGTATGACTTTCAACTATAATTACTACATTTTAAGAGGAACATTGAAAAATGCTATTCTGTGAAACAGACAAATCCCAGGGGGAAATGATATTTCATCAAAGAATAATCAAAAAAAAAAGAGAGAGAAAAGAATAAAATGGAGAAAAATTCACCTAGAGGGAAAAAGGCTAGAGAAAAACATTTGAAATATTTGGATAATTAAATTTTACTAAGGGCTTTTTAAAATACCATATCATACCAGACCAGATAGTGAAATGGCTGAATACACTGAACATAGAGCTCTAGAGCCAAATACTATTTTTGTTTTATTATTCTCTGTGTAATCTTTGGGCAGAGAAGGTTTTTCAGCCTCAACTTTCTCTTCAGTAAAATGGAAGTAATATCACCAGCCAAACTGGGTTGGGAATATTGATAACTCAGTATCCATAAAACTATCATCGTGGGAAGAAGTCAAGATGGCCAATCAGTGAGCAACAAAATACAAAGCCTCCCAGGAGAAACAACTCATATGCCAGAATAAAACATCCTGGAGAGACCCAGACAGAGGGAAACAGATCCTCTTGACACAGGAAGAAATTAAAATGTAAAAAAAGCTCATCAAACACTTCAGGACTACAACTGGAACAGCTAAAATTTATGGAACACAGCATTTTCGCTGGAACCCACCAAGTTTGTGCCGGCCTGAATTTGCACCAGCTTGAATCCATGCCGGCCGGCAGAGCCACCCAAACTCGTTCCCACCACCACTCACGGGAACCACAGCAGTGCTGAAGTCAGGGGTTGGTGAGCCCAGTGGAGAGCGGAGCTGGTGAAGGGACCTTCATTAATCCACGATCAGTGCTGGGAATGAGACTCCCCCCACGGGAAGGGCGCGATCAAATGGGCGACATGTTGGAATCAGGCAGGAGGAGCCTGAACTGGGAGCGACAGTGACTTCAGTTGGTTCCTCCCTCCCCTGAGCAGATTCCTGGGATTTGCTTGAACTGGGCTGCACCCCTGGCCAGGACCCAATGAGCCATCCCAAATTGATTCCCTGCACCTAGCACACACTAACCAGGTGAAGGCCTCTGAAGTTTGGCTGGCCCGGTGGGGAGGAGCAGGCAGGAGGAGGTGGAGGTCCCTCACCAGCATGCTTCGAACATTGTTCCTGTTGGAACAATGGCCAACAGGAAAGGGGGCTGGGTCCTGCACTGTACACCTGTGTGGAGGAAGCCAGGACCATGACAGGAGACAGAGGCAAGAGGAGGCCCCAGCCCAGAACCCTGAGAGCAGTGATCCAGTAGACCGAAAAGCAAGGAGGACTGAGGGTGGCAAACACGCAACATCAGACATGGCTTCAGTGGACATTAAGAGATATCTTTGGAACCTTGTAGAGGAGCTCAAAACTGAAATATTAAATCAGGTAAAGCAAGATATGAGTAGAGTAATAAAAGAAATGCTTTCAGGAAGCATCTCTCAGTAAGATACAGATGGAAGAAGGGAGGAACACAAAAAAAAGAGAGAAACATTTGATAAAGAATATAAAGAAAATATAGAATACATGAAGCAGATTCAAAGAGACTATCAGGAAATTAAAAACTCCATTGAAAGCTGGAAAAACACCTTAAAAGAAACTAAGGATAGACTATCAAATCTTGAAGACAAGTTTGCAATGTGTGATCATGAAAGGAAAGATCTCTTAAAAATAACAAGGAATCAGGCAGTAAAAATACAAAGGCTAGAAGATGACAAGAGAATCTACAATTTAAGAATAAGAAATGTGAACAAAGAAGGAGGAATAGATACAGGTGAATTACAAAGGCTATTCATGGAAATAATTAAGGAAAACTTCCCAAGCATGGGAAAAGAAAATGACATTCGGTTGTGTGAGGCATACAGAACTCCAGCCACCTACAACCAAAACAGAGCTACACCCAGACATATAATAATCAAGATACCAGAAATTCAATATAAAAACAGAATATTAAAAGCCATCAGACAAAAGAAACATTACCTATAAAGGTAATCCCATCAGGATCATGGCTGACTTCTCAACACAGACCTCAGATCAAGAAGAGCTTGGAGCAAAGTATTCCAAGCCCTGAAAGAAAATAATCTCCAGCCCAGATTGACATATCCTGCAAAACTGTCACTAGAAATTAATGGAGAAACAAGATGCTTCCATGACAAAGAGGAACTGGGGGATTTTGTGGCCACCAATCCAACCCTACAGAGAATACTGAAGGACATTCTAGAGAGAGAGAGAGAAAAAAATACTAGGATTTTAGGAACAGTGGCAGAAAGGCCTCAATGAGTGGGGCAGGCAGTAGCATGAAGGAGAGAAGTAGACAAACAAAGGCAGAAAAATAGCATAGCAGAAATGAGGCAGAGAAGGATGACTAGAATCTTTAACATAGATGGCCTTGATAACACTATATTGTTAATAGTGCACCAGGATTTAAAACCCACATTACACACACTACTCTGCTTTGATGTATTGTATTCTGATCTAGTCATTCTACCTGTACTAGATTTGAGGGCACAGATGGTGATCCCGAAAAATAACAGGATATCGTATGGTAATCATCCTTAATTTCCTATTAACTTAATCTAAAGCTCTGTAAAACCTACACTGTTTTACCATGACTGATCATAATCGAATCTGGTTTGTTAGATCGCTGTTTTGTATTGATAGATTTTATTCAAAGCTGTTGTGATTGATAGTATCAAGTCTGAGAGTATAGGCACCTGCACTTAAGATGACAAGATTCACTAGAATATCCACTATGGTTTTATTATTATTTGCTTTTGAAGTTTTATACTGTCTACAATGTTTTATTTTTACTAATATAGTTATGTACTGCTATATTCAATTATGCTGCTATATTCAATTATGCCTGATGATATAGACAATTCTATTGAAGATAATAAGAAACAGTACAGTAATCATTGTAGATCACCTTGTACTGGTTTTTTACAACTTTTTGGTTTCATGTTTTTATAGGAATTTGTTTTGTTTTGTCTTGCTATGTTTGTTTTTCCCTCTAATATGAAATGGATAGAAATACATATAGAGACTCATTCATGTGTAGCTGTTTACACTCTCACTGTTTGAATATCTACTTTGTATGCTTTAATTTTGTAACATGAACAACTATTTCTAAGAGGACAATATGTAACTTATCAACTAGTGATTTCTTATTGTTCTTTTTTTTTTTGTTTTTGAAATTCTGTATTATCTCTACCCTTTACATGCTTTTGTTTCTCTTTAAAAAAAAAAACTATGATCATGGTACCTGCAAAGTAACAGATATTTAATAAATGGTTACTGTCTCCCACACATACCACTTCCCAGTACTCTATAGAATGAACAAAGCAGGCCTTGTCATTTTGCAGGTGAAGAAACAAAGTCTGACAGAAATATGAATCCTCAGAGCCAAAAATGAAGAGTTTGGACTAAGACATCTGAAAAATAATCATAGTAAGCTTCCTTACAGAATATTCATTTGCCCTTTTTAAAAAGTAAGTCCAAAGTAAGCTTCCTTACAGAATATTCATTTGCCCTTTTTAAAATTTTTTTTTTTTAAATTTTTATTTATTTATTTAGTCTTTTTGAGAGAAGATCTCACCAAACAGTTCAGGTTGACCTTGCACTCACTTTACAGCCCAGGCTGGTCTCGAATTTACAGTAATCTTCCTGCCACAGCCACCAGGGTTGCTGGGATTACAGGCTGAGCCACCACACCTGGCTTATCAATTTCTTCAATACCAAAGGAAATCTATCATATAGAATGAGAAGTTAAATCACAGAAATTAACAGCACAATTCCCAACATTCTAGATGAATTTTCATATTAATCTTCTTTGAAAGTGTATCATATTCAGGATATCATAGAGAAGACAATAAGACTTTAAATTCAAAATCTTGAAATAGGTGAGCATAGCTCTGTTTCATGTGGGTGGCCAGTATGAAGGATTTAAACTCCCTTGTAACAGAGCTGCTGTAGAATACTAGGCAAGTCTCTTAATTTTTCTAGTCCTTGAGTGACACATCTTTCCCCCAAACTACTGATGACATAATATCAGCTGTCTTAAAACAGGTTATAGGAGGGTTAAAACCCATCCTTTCTGCTGCTCAGGTGGTAAAAAGGAACAGGTAAAAGCCAGATTTACAGTTCAAAAATCTCAGAAATTAGAGCATGAAGGACAATGGACAGTGAGACTGAGACACAACAGACTTTCTCTTCAGCTATTTAAAGTCTTTGTCTATCTCCCCTCTTTCTACCTTTCACTTTCTTCACTCTCATTTTGAATACCAGGTGTTATAGCTTGCATCTAGATCTCCAACCCAAAGCCTCATATGGTCATAGGTGGGGAGTTTCAAAGATGGTTGGATTAGGGTTGTGATGCTGGCATTAAGGGTACCCAATCCTGAATGTGGGTAGCACTACACAAAGGGTACCCTGGATGGAATACAGAGTCAGAAAGAAGCTAGTTGATATTTTGCTGCTTTGCTCCCTTCTGCCAGCCCTGTTTCACCATTAACTCCTCTGTAATGCCCTTCTGCCATGCCACCCTGCCTTGGAGCCAGATGGCTATGGACTGAAACCTTTAGAAATTGAGCCAAAATAAACCTTTTCTACTTTAACTTTGGATTTGGGTGTTTTATCTCAGCAACAAGTAAAATGACTAGGATAGATTTTGGTACCAGGAATGGGGCTGTTGCTGTTACTGTACCTGACCATGTGGTTCAGGAGCCTTTAGAACTGGCTTGAGGGAAGTTTGAAAAGGTACAGAGGAACCCAAAAGACAGCACAAAGAAGCAATTCATCTGCCCTCTTGGTGAGCGCCTTCCTCCGGTGTGAGCCAAGCGGAGAATCAGAGAGTGGCACCTGAGATCCTGCTACAACCATGCTGGAACCCAGGAGCCTGCACAAAGAAGCAATTCATCTGCCTTCTTGGTGAGTGCTTTCCTCCGGTGTGAGCCAAGAGGAGAATCAGAGAGCAGCACCCAAGATCCTGTCACAGCCATGCTGGAACTCAGGAGGCTGCACAAAGAAGCAATTTGCCCACCCTCTTGGTGTGCTCCTTCCTCTGGCGTGAGCCAGGAGCAGGCCCAGTAGTGTTTCCTGTGAGCCTGCCAGTATGCAGGCTTGGAATCCAATATCTCAACCTGTTAGCCTCCCTGTTAGCAACTGGGGACAGAGGTCTGAGCATCTCTTGGCAGGATGACTGTATATTTGAAATATAGCAAATATGGGTGTCTCCTCTATCTTCTCTTTGAAAGCAAATGTTTTCAGTTTTGATTCATTATGATTAATTGCTTTACTCTTTTCAATATTCTCTTTCGATTGATTTTATAATGGTCTGTCTTTGGTTTGATTTTGCTGTACCTAACTGACTAGACAACTATTGTGAAGATAATGAGATATACTATGGTACCTATTACTGTTATCCGGTAACCTGCTGTGAAGTTCATCACTGCACTATCTCGATTGGCTTTATTCTGTCTTGTTCTGTTGTATCTCTACTACTTTCAGAATAAAATTTTAAAAAAAGAAAAGAAAAGGTATAGAGATGCTGGCTAAAGGAGCAGTCCTGGAGTGCTTTAAGCTGTACTTGATGACAGAGTCTGGTTAGAGATCAGAAAATAAAAATGCTGACAGAAATGTTGCCAGTAAAGACAAAGATCAGGAGGTTTCTGTTGGGAAGAGGGGATGCATTCATTCACTGTTGAACTCCTGACCTTGTGTGTTATTGTTTGGAAGGAAATTTTTCTGCATTTTGTTCGTCAGGACTTTGCCTGAGGCTAAGGTGAAGGGCAGTGGACTAATTAATCTTGTGGAAGAAATTTTAAAACAGTCTAATTTTTGTATGTTTGGTTTTTGTGGGGTTGTTTTGTTTTGTTTGAGACAGGGTCTTGCTATGTAGTTCAGGCTGGTTTTGACCTCACTATGCAACCCAGGCACATCTGGAGCTCATGGCACTTCTCCTGCCTCAGACTCCTAAGTGCTGGGATTGCAGGTATGAGCACTTATACTTGACTCAAGACAATCTAATGTTGGGACAGTGTCATTGCTATTGCTGGGGGCTTTTAACCAAATCTATGTTGATATCAATAACAACAAGCCCAGAAGAATAATTATAGCTTTGAGTTTGATCAGAAAGTAAGCTCCAGTGAAGGAATGGCCTACAAAGATGAAACAGAGGAGAACTTGGTTACAGAAAAGGAACAAGATGGTACAAAAGATGGCTTGAAGACATCTCAAGAACCAGCAGGAATGCAGCCTCAAAATTGGAAAGGTGAAAGAGTTTCCTTTGAGAAAAAAAAGCCCCAGAGCACCTTGTTCCAGACTGGCAGTGGCTAATTTGTTTCTCAGGATTGTGTTCATAATACTCAGAAATTTGGGCAGTTAAAATCCACAGTCAGGAGAGTAAGAAACCTGGTTATTGCTCCAGCTGGCTGCAGAACTTTGCATCATCCATGTGGTGCTGATTTTAAGTGCATACAGAGTGCAAGAGTTGTGGAGTCAAAAAGATGCCACCCAGATTTCAGAAGGGAGGCCAGCAGTGTGCCCCTGGAAGGTGTAATGGTGCAATGATGATTTAGAAATGAAAGCCAATCAATCAAGAGTGAAAGAGTTTTATTGCTAAGCCTGGCGATGCAGTCTCTGTTGATGGATCTCAAGACTGCGCGCCTAACAACTAAGGGTGGTTACCTTTATAGTGGGTATGAGAAGGACGAGACTAGCAATGATTGGTGAATTCTGGGTGGTAAGAACATGGGGAGAAAGTTGGTTGGTTATTGAGGGTGGCAAGTGAAGCGTCAGTTTGGGGAAAAGGAAACTTATCTTATGAAACAGAAACTTAAGTAGGAAACAGAAACTTAATTTTAAAATGGCACATACAGAACAAGATGGCGGTGCATTCGGTTAGTCAATGGTCTGAGCATTATATTCCCCTCTGATGTTCTGACTTGAGCCAAATCCTTGGCTCATTTAGTGAGGGAGGAGCTCATATTGAGTCCTCAGGACCAGTAGCTGAGTACTCCGCATCTGCTCAGTGATGAAGATGTGTAAGCAATTTATGATACAGGGTCCTATAGTGGCAACTAAAAGGGGCATACACAAAGGCCCTAACAAGGGAAGGAGGTAAGGGAGAATGCCATTCCAAACACTCCAAAAGGGGTTATCATATAATTGGTTTTTTTTTCTTTTGATTAGGTCATCTTGTAAATTTTTAATTTTATCTTTAATAATACCAGATTTGTTCGCATAGAAACAGCATCTCTCTTGTAACACTAAACAATTGCCTCCTTGGTCTGCAGTAAGTCAAGGCCTCTCCTGTTCTGTAGAACTACTTCAGCTAAAGAATCTATTTGGTCCTGGAGATCCTGGATGATGCTAGACAGAGCTTGAATATCGTCTATCAACTGATTTGACAACCTCACATATGAGTGGATAGATATACCTAATCCAGCTGAGCCAGCTAGCGTGCCCGTGAGTCCCAGTCCAACTACTAGAGGAATTAATGTGATGCCTCTCTTTAGTCGACTCGAGATAAAGTCAAGGCTGGGGACTGGGACTGGTTCATTACCGGGTATTATGTCTATGTCTGGTAGTAGTACAGCTGATGCACAAACCCCTGACCAGTTAACTGGTAGGATGGTGTAGGCCAAATTTCCCCCATAGACAAATACCTTTCCTTTGCCCAAGCAAGGGTGTGGAAACTGGTTCCAGTTTGTGACTGTGCTAACTGGGTTATTACAAAAAGAGAGGGTCCCTACCTCCACTGAAGTCTTAGAATTATAGGGCACTCCCTGGATGCATGTTACCCCTTTTTCAAAATGGACAGGCTGTGTTTTAAGGGGAATATTTAATTTACAACTGGTATCAGCATTTTGTGCTACTGTTAGGTTTGCCAGTAGGGCAAGGGGTCTATGGGTTCCCTGGACTAGGCATAACCAGCAGTTACTTGCTAGATCAGGATTTGTCAGGTTTAGCACTCTATGGGTGATTTGAAGTAAGTCCTGAGTCTGAGGGTCCGAACTCACTTTCTTGGGTCTAGGCAAAACTAGAGGATGGTAAAGAATCTTAGCTCCTCAATCCATTTTTTAATTAGTTGTTCTCTAGCCATGTCTTGGGGTCCTCCCTCATCCGATACATGAAGGGGTGCTTTCTTATTCCAACAAACATTGTGACCCCGGGTTCCGTTACATCCAGCAATAGCATATTTGTTGGATGGTCCCAAAATACAGGGCTGTATGTCCCAATCCCCTCCCATGGTACCCCTATGAGTAAATTTGAGGATGGCTGTAAAATAAGTCTTGCCACCAGCTGAGCACTCTTATACCTCATCGTAACAGCTTGAGTGCATGGTTTCCTGGAAAGTGGTACATGGGCATTGGGTTTTTGCAGTAAATTTCATTTTAGGCTTGTTGGCACACATCCAACTCTGAGAAGACCCCCTTATTCCTCTTTGGATTTGGAGGTAGGCCATTTTGTTTCCACAGTCTACACTCTGGGTATATGAGCCAGTGAACTGACCCGAGACAAAGGTGCCCCCTTTGCAGTCACAAGGTTTTTCCATAAGCTACCCTTAGGGCTGCCCTAGGGTCACCCGGTGGCCCAAAACCTCCCCATGCTTGCAACAACAGGTCTAAGGAAATAACCACAACTAGAGGATTTATTGTGGGAGGGCTTAAGCATTACTCTTGGTTAATTTTATCTCTAGGGGGTTACCAGTCTGTTGCACAGTCCATTTATCTCGGGATTTTTCTCCTGTGGCATCGACCTGTTTTACATGAGAGTGGTGGATCCAGGCAGTCTTTCCAGCTACCTTAACCACTGTTGGCGTGCTGAGTACCACAGTGAAAGGTCCTTCCCAGCTCAAGGGACTCTCGATGGTGTCGTCGAATCAGAACCAATGCCCCAGAATCGATGGACGGGTGGAGATGAGTCTTCTCAGAAGGGGTTGGCTGCTCCTGTCTGAACAGCTGATGGATGGAAGTCAGTATGGGTTGAAGTGTCTGCAGGGACTTAATAAGGTCTTGGTTAGTGAGTTCAGCTAACTTGTTTTCCTAGAGCCTAGGAATTAAGGGAGGTGGGCGACCATAAAGGGCTTCAAAGGGGGTTATACCAGCAATATAGGGGGTACAGTGAGCTCTTAAGAGGGCAAAGGGAAGGAGGCTAACCCAATTATCACCAGTTTGCAGAATAAACTTAGCAAGTGTTTCCTTTAGGGTCCGGTTTATTCTGGGCAAGCTTTTGGGTAACTTGAGCTATGAAAGCTGGGCCATTGTCAGACCCCATAGATGAGGGCAAGCCAAATCGAGGGATAACTTATCTTATAGGAGCCTTTTGACTACCACTAAGGCTGACTCCGACTTGGTAGGATATGCCTCTACCCAGCCAGTGAAGGTATCAACTAACACCAGTAAGTATCAATGTCCCTGGAGGCCAGGCTTTTTCATCTCAGTGAAGTCAATTTCCCAATGTTCTCCTGGAGTAGTCCCCTTGTATCTGATAGTTTCCATGTTTTGTTGCTTTTTTGGGTTAACTAGTTGACATTGTGGGCATCTGGAGCTGAGTGGATGTGGTCAACTTGGTCAGGTGGGGAATGAAAAATCTGTTTCTCAGCAAGCTTTGTTCCCCCTAGATGAGTAGACTGGTGGGTCTGGTGGATCAGTTCTCACCCTAATGTTTCGGGCAGTTTCTAGGGTAATTGGAACCATCCTCCTGGGAGGTTAGGTTTTGCTTTTAACTTGGCAGCCAAATGACAGTCCTTTTGGGTATAGACCAGTTCTGGTAAGGTCGGAGGGATCAGCAATAAAGCCACTGCATCCTCAGTGGTCCCCTCTGATGTAGTGGCTATTTTTGATCTTTGATCCTGCTGAGGTTAGGAGACCCCTTTCCTGATATATGGCCCCGTGGACATGGACAGTGGCAAAGGCATACCTGCTATCCGTATAGATGTTTGCCTTTTTCCCGGTTGCTATCTTTAGGGCTTCAGTTAAGGCAATGAGTTCGGTCCGCTGGGCTGAGGTCCCAGGATCTAACCTTTTGGCCCAAAGTACCTTAGTCTCAGTGGTCACCGCTGCCCCTGCCACTCGCTTACCTTCCCAGATGAAACTACTTCCGTCAGTAAAGTAGTTTGGAGCGCTCAAAGGAAGGTCAGACAGATCAGCTCAAAGGTTTTGTTGTCCTTCAACGAGATCAGTGCATTGATGGAGGGGAACTGTAGAGTCATCGTCAGGCATAAGAGTGGCAGGGTTTAAGGCTGAGGATGTTTTGAACACTACTGAGTCTGGATCTAGGAGCAGAGCTTGGTAATATAGGATCCTGGCATTGGATAGCCACTTTTCAGGCGGGGTCTTGATAAGAGTCTCGAGGCAGTGAGAGGTTACTATGGTGAGCCTTTGTCCAAACGTGAGCTTTTTGGCTTCCTTTCAGAGTAAGGTCACTGCTGCCAGAATTCTGAGACAAGGTGGCCATCCTCCTGCTACAGGGTCGAGCTTCATCAAGAGGTAAGCTATAGGTCGTTGCCAGGGTCCTAGTTCTTGCGTTAAGACCCCTTGGCAATGCCTCGTTGTTCACTAACATATAAGGTGAAGGATTTGGTCATGTTTGGGAGTCCCAAGGCTGGAGCCTAGGTTAAGGCTCACTTAAGTTGGCGGAAGGCCTCATCACAATCATTAGTTCATTCCAGGGGTCTTTGGGTATCTCCCTTCAGGAAATCATACAGGGGTTTAGCCATCTCTGTGAAGTCTAAGATCCAGAGTTTACAGTATCCCACTACTCCCAAGAACTCACATACCTGTTTTTTAGTCCTTGGGGTGGGGATTCGCAATATGGCCTGGACTCTCTGGTTAGTTAGGGCCCTTTTGCCTTCATGTAACTTATAGCCCAAATAGGTTACAGTACTCTGGCATAATTGTGCCTTTTTAGCTGAGACTCTGTACCCCTGCTGACCCAAAGTCATCAGCAGCTGCTGGGTGGCCTGTAAGCACAGTTCATAAGTAGGGGAGGCTATCAGCCACATACTGTAAGAGTATGACCTCTGGGCGGCACTCCCTGAATCCCAGTAGGTCCCTAGCTAGTGTTTAATCAAAGAGGGTGGGGGCATTCTTGAACCCTTGTGGCAATCGAGTCCATGTTAACTGTTCAGTGACCCCTGAATCAGGATCTGTCCATTCAAAAGCAAAGATAGGTTGACTTACCGGAGCAATCGGCAAGGTAAAGAAGGCATCTTTGAGATCCAGCACTGAATACCAAGTGCAGTCTGGATTAAGCAGGCTCAGCAAGGTGTAAGGGTTAGGAACAGTAGGATGTAAGGTCACCACTTGCCTGTTGACTTCCAGTAGATCTTGTACTGGGTGATAGTCTGGTGTGCCTGGTTTCTGTACTGGAAGCAAGGGTGTATTCCAGGGAGAAACACAAGGAACCAAGATGCCATTTTTTTTTTTTTTTTTTTTTAGTCTCTGAATGTGAGTCTTAATTCCTTTCGGGCAGGGAGGCTGATGGGGTATTTTTGCAGTCTGACGGGGGTAGCCTGTGGCAATAGTTTTATAACCAAAGGTACCTGGTTTACAACCAGCCTAGGAGGATTATTTTTGGCCCAGACCTCGGGAACAGCTTTTTGCCATTGAGCTAGCAACTCATTATTGATTGAGACTGGGTCTTTGTCTTCTATTAAGAGATGTCCTTCCCCTTCTGGGTAGAGGGACATTACCCGAATAGCCTTTCCTACGTGTGACTCTGTGCCCAATTTCAACTCGGGTTTATTAGTCTGGAAGTCAATTTGCACCTTTAACTTATGGAGCAGGTCTCTCCCTAAAAGTGGATCTGGACATTCAGGGACCCACAGAAATTCATGGTGAGTTACTTTGTGGCCTCGGCGGGCCAAACTAGCAACCATTTCCTCTGCCAATTGGCTTACCTCAGTTACTCTTGACAAATTAGTAGGCTTTTTTGCAGCCACTCGAATTGCATCTAGAAGCCTCTGGCGATATTGTTTTAGAGCCTCCTTACCTTTATTGGTGTTGGGATCCCATTTCGGGCAAGAGAAAGGAAAAACATGCTCTATTCTCTGGAGGTCAGCCGTAGGAGTGCCATCTGCATCTCGGATGCCCTTTTCACCCAGGGCGAGGACACGTAAACATTCCTCTGCAGTGAAAAGGACTCAGAGTATCTGCTGACAGTGGTCCCAAGTGGGATGATGAGTGGAAAAAAAAACAGACTTTAGGAAATTTATCAGACTATTGGGGTCCTTAGAGAAAGGAGGGTTTTGGCTTTTCCAATTGTAGAGATCAGGGGTGGAAAAAGGGGTGGAAACAAACATAGAGCCTCCACCTTGCACTGGTACCTCTCGCAGGGGGCAGAGGGAAACAGCTTCAGAAGGGGCTCTCAGTTGGGGTTCTTCTCGGGGGCGGCCGCCTGTGCAGATCAGACTGGGTGGAGGGGAGGAGGAAGTGGAAGGTCACTGCTGGCCATTCCTGCATGACAAAAATCATTGATCTCCCTTTATATACGTTTTCCCCATAGCCAGCGACACGTCTTTTGAACTCCTTGAAATGGTCAAGGACTAGGGCCAAGGGGGTGGCAGCTCCTTGGTGCCAGTCTGCCCCATGGTTTTCCTAAAGGCAAAGGTTAAGGAACAGAGACTTAATGATAATTGACAAATAACATCAGACAACAGACACAACAGACACAAACGACACAAACGACAGACTGCAGTCAAAAGAAAAACTCCTCACTCAACTGCAAGTTTTTGATTACAAGATTTAGTTCCACCAGAGGGCTCAAAAACAAATGGAGCAGGTCAGGGCGTCGAGGCAGAACACAAATACAAAGCAAAGTGGGCCGTCAGCCCAAACCGATTGTTCTGGCCTTACACACTGGATCCAACTCCCAAATCAAGGGTGTCCCCTCTCCAAATCGAGGGTGTCCCCTCTCCAAATAGAACCTAGGTATGGCGCACCATAAAAACCCTCCAGAAGAAACAAAATTTACTCACTATTGAAGGGGTCCGGATGATCAAAATAGTCCAATTTGGGTCGGTGGGGGCTAAGCCTCCATCCCGGATGAGCTCCCAAATGTAATGGTGCAATGATGATTTAGAAATGAAAGCCAGTCAATCAAGAGTGAAGGAGTTTTATTGCCAAGCCTGGCGATGCAGTCTCTGTTGATGGATCTCAAGACTGCGCGCCTAACAACTAAGGGTGGTTACCTTTATAGTGGGTATGGGGAGGACGAGACTAGCAATGATTGATGAATTCTGGGTGGTAAGAACACAGGGAGAAAGTTGGTTGGTTATTGAGGGTGGCAAGTGAAGCGTCAGTTCGGGGAAAAGGAAACTTATCTTATGAAACAGAAACTTAAGTAGGAAACAGAAACTTAATTTTAAAATGGCACATACAGAACAAGATGGCAGCACATTTGGTTAGTCAATGGTCTGAGCATTACAGAGGGCAGTGTATGAAGCTATGTCTATGAATGAAGCCAAAGGTATAATGAAGACCCAAGAAGAATAGAGAAGCCAGGAACATGAATTGCCTGAGGAAAACTGCAAGGAGGGAGCAAATACAGCGCAAGAGAGAAACCGTGAAAGCTGCAAACATCCACAGCACCATAGGAGTGGAGCAACACAAGCCCTTTAGAGTTTTTATCTTGCCACAAATTGCACTAAATACTGGACATGAAACTATGAGACTCAATGTTTGACCTGCTGGATTTTGGACTTGCTTGGGTCTTGTTCTCTTCTATCTCCCTATTTGTACCTTTTAGAATGAGAATGTTTATCTTGGGCCATTGTGGATTGGATGTGTTTAACTTTGTTTTCATTTGTACGAAGATCATAGATAAGAGTTTGTCTTAAATCTCAGAGGAGAGTTTAGACTTGGACTTTTCAATAATAATAAAATTGATAGAATTTTGGCAACTTTTAGAAATGGACTAAATGCTGTTTGCATAAAGTGATGCAAATAAAGTTTTGGAGATCAGAAGGTGGAATGTTATGGCTTGTATTGATGCCCCTCTAAATTCTCACACAGTCATTGATGGGGAGTTTCAAATGTGCCTGCATAAAGGTGTGTAAGGCCAGGATTAATGGTGCCCAACACTGGTTGTGGATGGCACCACTCAAAGGCAGGTAGATTTGATAGATTATAAAGAGAGAGAAAAAAGCTACATTATGGCTTCACTGTGCCTCACTTCTTTCTTCCTGACCTGCCATACCATGGACTATTTCTTCTCTGTGTTTCCCCTCTGCCATGCCAACCTGCCTTGGAGCCAGCTGACTATGTGGTGAAACCTTTAGAAACTGAGCCAAAATAAAACTTTCCTCATAATTTTTAGTGTTGGGTATTTTGTATCAACAATGATAAAACTAACTAAGAAGTCATGTGATAAATATTACAGAATGTTGAATACGTCATTACTTAGGCTCTTTGAATCATAAGTATCAAGAAAGTATAGAGTTTTGAGGAGGGACATGAGGCAATATGTGAATTCAGGGATGACAAAACTGGGCATCAGGACCACAGTATGGAGTTCATATGGAAATCTTCAACCCAGACCTGAATGGAGTATTGTCTTCCCGCTGTGGTTAACATATATTTGTCCCCACCAAAACTCATCTTAAATTTGCCATTATAATGATTTTGAGAGGTGATGAGAGCTTTAAGAGGTAACTAAGTTGCTGAGAGGAATTAATACTCTTCTTGAGCTAGTATGCTCATTATCACAAAGTCAAGTTACTATGAAGAGTAAGTTGTGCGTCACTGATTTTCTCTTGCCCTCTGTTCCACACATATGCGTGCTCTTTCTCTTCACCAGGAGTTGAAGCAGCACAAAGCCCTGACTGGCACTAGGCCTTGAACTTTCCCATCTCCAGAACCATGAGCCAAAATAGCCCTTTTAACTTATAAATGTCCCTAGGCTCAGGTATTTTGTTAAAGCAATAAAAAAGGACTAAAAATAAAAAAAATTGGTACTAAAATTGGAACATTTTCACAATACATGAAAATGTGAAAACAGCTGAAAGAACTGGGAAACAGGCACAAGGTTTGAAAGATCAAACTAGAAAAAAAGAACCTAGAGCATCGCAATGGGTGATTCATAAAGAATGAGTCTGGTAAGGGCTCAGAAGACAAAAATGATGACAGAAAAATCTGGAACTTCTTAATCACTGTGACCAGAATACTGGTAGAGATATGGACAGAGGATTTGGGATGTAGGTCATTGATAGAATGCTTTCCTAGCATGCACAAGGCTCTGGGTTCTATCCATAGTAATTTATATCTGTATATCTACCTATCTGGGACTGAAGTCCAATAGATTTCTAACAGATTTCTGACGAAGTTTCAGGTAGATACGAGTAACATCTTCATTGAAATTCAGTAAAGGATTTGTTGCTTGACGTCAAAGAACTCGGTGCATTGTAGCCATACCCCAGGACTCTGTGAAAGCTAGAACCTTAGAGTTATGGACAAAGAATTCTAACAGAGTAAAACAGAAAAGGAAGTGTCTATTTACTTTTAACTTCACACAGTGAAATACTGAAGTAAAACGAAGATTGAAAGACAGAATGTATGATTTAAAAAGAACCAAAGTATAAAATTTGGACATAACGAGTAACAAATATTAAAAACCATGCAAGAGTGAGACAAAGAAACTCTTGGTAAAGATATTAATGTGAATAGAAGGGAACTATGTTCTATTCATCTGTACAATGAAAAAATGCCCAGAAGACATTTTAGAAATCTTTGAGACTGGACCTCCCATCATAGACCCAGAGGCCTAGGAAGACAGAACATTTTCAAGGAACATGCCTAAGCCACTCTACAAAACCTACTGCTTAGGCACATTTTGAGTGTCTGCTCCCAGCAGCTTCCACAGCTGTGGGTCAAATGGCCCTAGGTGTAACTCAGGCTTCCAAACTGAAGCATGCAGGCAGTAAGCCTTAGTGGTGTCCATGCTCACACATTCCTGTATTTGATCCAGATGAGATATCAGACTTCTGAACTGATTTTGGAATTAGTAAAGATTTTGAGGATACTGGGATGGAAATTAATGAATATATTTTTTTAAATTTATTTTTTAAATTTTATTTTAAAGAGAAAAAAGAAAAGAGAAAAATCAAGAAGCAAACAAACCTATAAATCAACAGCAAAATCAAAATGGCAACAATAGAAAAAAAATAGCTGTATAGGATTTCAAAACAAGATGATAGGAATGTAACAATGGTTGCTATATTACATATTGTTATCTTCAGAATAGCTGCTCAGGTTACCAGATACAAGAATAATAAAACAATAAAATGGAACAAAACATTGTATTCCAAAAACAAGACAGAAGGAAATCTCTCACAGTTGCCAGAAAGCACCCTGCCATCCTCCAAACAAATGCCAAGACCACCATCCCCAGGCCTGCAAAGTCAGTCAAACAATAAAGCCGTAAGCTGTTCCTTTCACCTCAGTTACTATCATCTTGCCCTGAGTTCCTCTGAATCAGCCAGTTGCTTACTGGTGGTGGGGGGAGAGGGCAGATGCTCTTCTGGTCTCCCAGCGGCACAAAGCTAGCTTATAGGAAGGCATGGTTCATCTTCTTGCTGGGTCTCTTCCCACTCCCTATGGCAGACCCCAGCTGACAAGAGGGCATGGTTTGGCTTCTTGAATGTACTTTTATTGTGATACAGACATGGATTTTGAGGGATCAGAAGTAGAATGCTATGATTTGGATATGCTTTGATTCCATCCAAACTCATTCCAATAGAAGTGAGTTCAGCTGCCTCAGTTGTCTGCATGTCCACACAGTGCTGATTATGTAGTTGTGCAGTAAAAGCTAGTAAGGGCATGGCTTCCTTTGCCTACATTTTAAGCATAAGTCTACCAGCCTATGAGCCCAGACAGAAACCTACCACAGAGTAGGCGCCACCACAGAATTGTTACTATTCTGGTAGACCTATGCAAAAGGGACTCACTGAGGCTGAACCCCACAATGCTGGAGCCATCACCAATATGCAATGCCTGCCCAGATAAGCTGCCAGCATGAGTATGCAACTCTAGCCTGAGAGAACTGAAGTCTGAATGTAACCTTACCAAACCATAGGGGCAGAGTTGTCTAATGTTTTGAGAGCCAAAATACTCAGGATGTCCAGCAGATATATATGGGTGGAAAATTACCCTCCAGCTTTAAGACAATGTGGTGGTTAGAGAGGCGCGTCAATTTGATTGGCTTTGGGATCAGCCTGGGAGATGGGTGGAGCATACTTCCAGATATTTCTCTGTGTATCAGGGAGGCATGACTTGGGTAGTATACTGCATATCGTTCCTTACCCACTTCCTGGTTGTCACTGTCCCCAGTCCTTCTTCCCACCTGCCATGAGCTAAGCATCTTTGCTCTGTTACACCATTCTGCCATGTTATAGACTGAACCACAGACTGAGTCCTCTGAATAGGGTTTGGGATTGTGTCTCAGCAACAGGATATTTGAATAATACAGGCATAATGTCTCTCATCTTGGGTTTTGGACTTGTTTGGGACCTGACAACCTTTTACATTTTTGTCCATCTCTTTCTTTTGGAATGGCAATATTGACCTTTTCCACTTCTCACCATTGTATATTAGAGGTAGATAGCTTGTTTTGATTTCTTAAGCTCACAGCTGGAGATGAATTTGCATCTCACCCTTACCTGATTCAGATGAGATTTCAGACTTTTGAACTTGTTTTGGAGTGAGTCAAGACTTTGAGACTACTAAAATGAAGTGAATGTATTTTTTTGTGAGAAAGACACAAAATTTGAAGGAGCAGCAATAAAATGCTATGGTTTAGATATGATTTGTCTCTAGCAAAACTCATTGCAAAATGTAACTGCCAATGTACTGAAACTGAGAAATGACAAGAACTTTAAGAGGTGATTAGGTTGCTGAGAGGAATTAGTGTATATCTCATAGGAGTTGATAAAAAAAAATGAGTTCAACTTCCTCAGTGTTTCTCTTGCTGTCTTCGATACGTGCCTGGTTGTCTTCCACTCTCTGGGATGAGATAAAGTAGCCAAGGATCTCACCAGCATCAAGCTTTTGGATTCCCAGCCTGCATTACATATATACAGAAACTTCTTTTCTTGTAATTCCAAGTCTCAGATATTTTGTTATAGCAACAGAAAAAAGACTAACATATTCCCTTAAATTTATGGATTTTTCACTAGTATGGTGCCAAATTTCTCTGTTTCTGCTGCTTTTGTTACTGATTGACCATCTCTATTCTAAATCTTTTTTCTATGATATAGCTTTATTTTTGTACATATTAGTTATTTCCCTCACCATTTCCCCTATAGGAGGTAGGCAAAAATTCAGTCTCCTAACTCATTGTGAATCTTCCACTTCTACTCTAGAAGGGCAAGAATTTGGTCAATTATTGTTGTTCCTTCCTGTAAGTCAGAACACTGGGTGCTGGACCATTCGGGGTTTGGACCATTCAGAGAGGAGTCACTGTTCCCACTATCCATAAGCTGACTCTGTTACAGCAGCCTTTCTAATCCAATTAGTCACAGTGCTGATAATGAGATCAGGGTCATGAAGACAAGGTCATTAGCTGAACTTTTTTCTCATTTTCTTCTGCAGAAACAATGGACAAGGATCTCTTAGAAGCTTGTGGAGATAAGCTTGTGCAATGAGTTTGTTGGCCCTTTCTGTGCATATGACTAATATAACACTGAATATTTGTGTCCTAGGGGCAAATTTCTGTGGAAACCTAATCCTCAATAGTATTTGGAGGTAGACCCTTTGGGAAGTGATTATCATTAGGATGGAACTCTCAAGGACAGAATGTGTTCTGATAAGATGGACTTCATAAAGTTCTCTAACCCTTCTACCATGTGAGGACACAACAAAAATATGAGCCAGGAAGCCAGCCCTCACCAGACACCAAAACTGCTAGCATCTTGATTCTGGAATTATTGCCTTCAGAACTGTAAGAAATAAATTTCTGTTGTATACAAGACTCCTGGTCAATGGTATTCAGTTTTAGCAAATAGTCTAAGACAGACTTTTTATTTTTCTTGTTAAGGAAACAGATTGGGATTACTGTCCAGTCCATATCCTCACATTTTCAATAACTTTCAAGCCACAAACCATATGAAGTGTCCTTTGGATCTTGATCCAAAGTAAACAATTATGTTCCTTTTCATGATAATTTTAAATTAGGGCACTAAGAAACATTCATTCTGATGATGATGTGAAGGTGCTTGAATTATGACTGGAATTTTGACTGTCAGTGTTACCATGAACAAACAAAATTATATCTAAGTTTAAGTCCTGAAAAGCAGAAAAAGTCATTATACTAAGAAAAACAAAAGACTTCAGCAATGAAGAAAGTGACTAAGACAACTGGGTGGCAAAGAAAAAAAAGAACCAAAGCGCTTCAGTATCACTATAAATGACAGTTTCTACAAAATTCTGTTCCTTGAGTGCTTTGGTCATACTTTTTTGTTTGCATCCTTTCGAGAAACTCCTTCGTACTTGAGCTAGCTTGAGAAATTTTTGCTGTTGTTGTCCCTCACAAAACTGCCCCAATGAAAATGTTCACTTACACTGTCCAAAATCTTTTTTGAATCCATTTTCTACATGTCTGGGTAAGGTTTGTTGTGTTTTTTTGTTTGTTTTTGTTTTTGCCTCTTTCATGTAAATGAGCTGCATGTTCCACTGGTAAGGGAGAAATATAGCAATGAAATACCAACCCTCCACAAATCATCATTCTCTTCCCTACTTACTGTGTTCAACTACTGTCTTTATTATATTAGAAATATTTATATAGCATTCCCAACAGAATAACCATGTGCATAAAATATATACAGTTTGAGGTATGATTTAAAAATGCAGCAAGTGGTTAAATTTTTTAAATTATTATAGTAAGACGTAATGTATTATCTGCATCAAAATACTTTTACTCACTTCAAGTGCACTTATCTTACTTTCTGAAGCAGTTCTGGAAGTCCTCTTTCATGACTGCAGTTGTGCTGTCATGGCTGCCTCAATATCCTGAATTGATTCAAAATGTTTACCTTTCATGTTAATTTTAACTTTATGGAAGAGCCAGCAGTTGCACAGGGCCAGAATCAGTGAATGAGGAGGATGAAACACACTAATACATTTATAAGCCTGCCTTTCCATTGGATGGCATTTGGCAGCAGCATTCAATGTACTTTTTTATTATATCTGATAAAGACATTCACAAAAGAGGACTCCAGAACTGCTTCAGAGACTGGCAAGAATAATGGGACAAGTATGTTCAAAGTGAGGTGCATTTTGAAGGGGATTCATGGCAATACATCTTTACAGTAAACTTTTTAATTTAAATACACACTATATGTGTTTTGATCAGCCTTTGTACATAATGATGGAACTTCTCACCTAAATTCCCATTTAAAATTTTTTTTTGTTCTCAAGTAGAAATTAGAAAAAGAGTGGTAGAGATAAATACAAAATTTCTGGCATCAGATAGCCCTAGACTTGAGTGTCAGCACCACCATTTTCCTATAGGATAGCCAGAGCAATGTTATTTTCTTTAAATGGTAATTTCTTCATCTATAAAATAACAGCATTTATCTCACAGCTTACTTCTTGCTTAATGAGGAATTCTTAACGTATGAAGTACTTAGTACACCATAAATGCTCAATAGATGTGTAGTTGTTGTTAGGAATTTGAGATGGCACCAAAACTAGAACATTGTTTCATGTCTTCTCCTTGAGCCTATTTTTTTTTAAAAAAAGAATAACAATGACAGATATAGGTAAGCATCACCTGTATTACTGAGAAAACAGATAAATCAGCACAGCTTTTTTATTCAGGCAAGTAAACTTTCTAATACTTAAAATTAGAATTAGCTGAATGTTATGATTTGTTTAAATGTCCCTTCAAAGCCTCATGCAATCATGGAGGCAGCTGAATCTAGCATTTATGATTGGTTTATTGTCTAGCACTGGTATTGACAGTGTGAGTGCCAAACCTGCCCAGGAGCAGGTAGCCAGCATACAATATAAAAGAAAGGAGGTGTGCTTTCGCCTTTTTGCCCTTCTGCTCTTGTTGTTTGGGGCCACTATAAATGGCTGTCCCTCAAGCATGCTACCATGCCTTGAGCCCAGCTGAGTATGGACTGAAATCTCCAAAAACTGTAAGTTAAATAAATCTTTTCTTACTTCACTTTGGATGTCAGGTACTTTGTCTCAACAACGAGAGAAAAGTAACCAAGACACCAAACTTGCCCACTGAATCATAGGGAACATTGGATTGCCATACACTTCCCCACATAGAAGTGTATTTCTATAAAATAATAGCATGGAATAAAAGCACAAAATGTGACCTTTTGAGGACAGTAGCAGAGAAAAGGAAAGAATGAGTTCTTCTTTTAATATGATTCATCATTTATTGTCTCCTAGGGTTTGTATATAGTTTATTCCTTTAGGATAAAGGCTCAAAGGCTTGGTTCCCCATGTGGGAAATCAACAGTTCATGAGGTGGGGGCCTAGGTGTTTATATTGTAGGTGACAAGGCTCTAAGAATGGATTATATAATTCTCAAGGGACCTGGGTTAATTCCTGCAAGTGTAAATTATTATAAAAAGAGCAAGTCTAGCTTCCAAATCTCTGGATTCCTGCTCACCTGTTCTTTCTTTCTCATACCTGTCGCTGTGATGTAGCAAAAGAGCCTCAACAGAAGTTGAACCCAATGGTCATCCTGATCTTGGGATTTCAGCCTCCAAAAATATGAGTTAAATAAATCTTTTTTCCCAGATATTACTCAACCTCTTTATATACAACATAAAATAGACTAGGGCATTATCCCTATAGGAAAAACTAGCCTGTACTATGTTTTATTCTAGCAGTTAACTGGAAGCATGGTTGTTCACTTAAAGGAGGCTACCAACTAGTTTTTTAGGCAATTTTATTCCCATTTTCACAAAGCTGTTCCCCATCAGCAACCACATCTCCTTGAGATACTGTTCTGAGATCACTGAGAACAGGAAATTCAATCTCTAAATGCTCTGTGATTCTGTATTTCTAAAAGACCCTCTTTTCGTAGCCTTTGAATATCCTAGGGCTTCCTTAAAACCAGTACAACCATGCATAGTAGTGCATACTTATAATTCCAGCATTTGGAGCATGAAGCCAGTTTTTCCAGGACCATTTATCAAAGAACCTATCTTTCTTCCAGTGAATGTATTTGGCCCCTTTGTCAAAGATAAGGTGGCTGAGTATGTCTGGAGTTGTCTGCATCTTCGAAGGTGTTCCATTGATCCTCAGGTCGTCCCCCAACCCCGCTCCAGTAATGTTTGTTTTTATCACATGGTAAGTTTGTAGTGCAGCCTAAAGGGACTGGCGCTAATTAACTGTGAAAGCCAAAAAAGAAATAGATACACTAATGATAGGAAAGTTTTTATTTTCATTAGAGGAATTTGTTGTTCATATATACCTGATACTTACCTAATTAACTTTTTAAATTTTAGATGTCCACTTAAGAAAATAATCTTGACATATTGGTCAAAACTTGCTAATCACTGATAGGCTTATGGGAAATAATTATGAGGAACTGGCCCACAAAAAACCAAACAAACAAACCAGTAACAACAAAACAAAAAAACACAAAAAGCTTCCTACCTTTTATCCAAGTTTTTTGTTCCAGTAAAAGCAGAATTTGCCTTCTGAGCAAGGGAGGAGCCTCTTATTTAGACCAAATGTCATTGTTTCTGAATAACTTAACCAATGAAAAAATAACAATTCCCAATATGTTGCTTTGTTACAATAATTAGAAAATAAGTATATAGCTAATTTTTGCCCACTACAATTTTGGAAATAATGTTTGCTCTCAATATCTTTGTAATATGAATATATATGTATATATATGTATAGTCTGACTGGGGAAGCACCTATTCCAGCCAAAATTCAGTAATGATAAACAAATCTTTTATGTAGTCTATTTTTGTAATTTTAATAATTTATAAAACAAAATGCAGAGTGTGTTGGGAAAGTTATTTGCCTCACTTAAGTGTGGTAGATTGCATAGGGTAAGAATACTTGAAGCTGGTTAAGAAGTGCTATCAGCTGAAGCAGAAGAAAGCTGTCTCATTTCAAAGGGGAGGATGCCAAAGCAATGGAAACTTATTTTGCTATTTGCTGGCCCATGGATACCAACAATTTCAAGTTTTCTCAGCATTTGGTTGAATGGAGGCTGTTAGAGATAAGAAGGAAGAAGGGGGCTAGTGAGGGGTAAATGTAGTCTAAGTAAGTTACATGCGTAGATAAATATACCAAAATGTAACCCATTGTTTAGTTTTTTACTTTCCTTTTTTTTTTTGGATGGGGATCAAACTCACGACCTCACATTTGACAGGCAGGCAACCACTTGTGCCACTGAGCTAAATGCCGGGCCCCAACTCATTAATAAAATAAAAATTTTTTCAAAAGGCCCAGCTTGGATAAAGGAAGGTCAGAAAACCTAACAGACAAATACAGCCTGTTTAGAGGAATCAGTTTGACCACTTACAGATAAAACTTCCTTCTCCATGTTTTGATATAATTATGATTTAATGGACTGCTAGGACAGCTAGGTATGCAATTTTTTGAAATATAAGAGCGGTATCAACTGAACAAGTGTTCTTTGCTTCCATACTCCCATATCCTCCCCATCCAATCAAGACTAAAATTCATTTTTGCTTGATTCAGTAGTCCTAGAAACAGTTTAAATATGGTTGTACAATGCACAAGTCTTGTTTCAGCTCCTCTCTGTATAGACTAAAGTCTATTTTTTGCACACACACAGATCCCCACTCTGCACTCTGGCAGAGGTCAGATGCCCTGCCAGCAAGCCACATAAGCATGCTACATGGATATTCATGTGATGAGAATCTAAGGCTTGCCAACAACTACAGGAGCAAGTTTCAGTGAACTTTTCAGCCCTGGTAAAGCCTCAGATGACTGCAGACTCAGCCAACAGCTTGAAAGGGCTCCTGGTTTCCTAACCACAGAAACTGACATAATGTCTGTCACTTTAAACTGTTAAGTTTGGTGGCTAATTTGTTACATAAAAACAGATAACTTGCAGACCCCTCCTGTGAAAGGCAGGGAGTCAGTTAAACTAAATTTCAAGAGCAATTAAATAAAATTATTCCTTAGCCTAATTTTTGAGGAAAAAAACACTGGTGAAGATGAAGATTATTGGTTTTCAAACCTAGCAGGCAAACATCTTATTCAGTTGTTGCTTGGTGTCAACATGGAACTGGTTCATAGGCCCCCTTTGGACACCAAAATCAAAGGATGTTCAACTCTTAAAAATGATGTATTTAAGAAATAAGAATGGCAAATAAATACATGAAAAAATTTCATCATCATTGGTCATTAGAGAAATGCAAATTAAAACCACAATGAGATTCCATCTCATTCCAGAAAGAATGGCCTGGATCAACAAAACTACCAAAAACAAATACTGGAGAGGCTGTGGGGAAAAAGGAACTCTTCTGCACTTTTGGTGGGAGTGTAGACTGGTGCAACCACTGTGGAGGTCAATCTGGAGATTCCTCAAAAAGCTGGGGTTGGAGGTCCCATTTGACCCAGCTATTCCACTCTTAGGCATATTCCCAGAAGAACCGAAAACGTCTCACCACAGTGATATATGTGCACCCATGTTTATAGCAGCACAATTTGTAACAGCCAGATCTTGGAAACAACCTAAGTGCCCATCAACCGAGGAATGGATAAAAAAATTGTGGTACTTTTACACAATGGAGTAGCTATAAAGAATGATCACATTGAGATATTTATAAATAAATGGATGCAACCTGAATCATACTCATAACTGAAGTAAATCAAACTCACATGTATAAATACCATATAGTCTCCCTAGTGTAAGAAATGGTAAGAGTACAGATTTTATGGTAATCATGGCTCACCATTATATTGCTTTGAAGTCTTGTTTTGTTTGGAATGGTTTTATTGTTTTGTTTGATCTTAATATATGTGATGGTATAATTACTGTGAAGAAAGGACAATATGGCAGCCATTGTTGATTTGATATAATCTTGCTCTGAAGTCTTACCATGCTCTTGTTTTTCTATTACTATTGGTTCTACTACATTATGTCTTATTGGATTTAAATATATATGATAGTATAAACAAATTTTTTATGGAAAATGAGATAGTAAAGTAGCCATTGTTCATCTTCGGTTATTTGGTTCAGAATGCCTTGCAATACTTTCATTCTCAAGTGGTTTTATTCCATTTTATGTTTGACATTATTGTGCGTAAAGCTTAGCTCAACTATTTCAAAGAGACATTATGATAGCTACTGTTAATATCCAATTGTCTTGTTGTGAAGTGCTGTGTTGCTTACATTGTTCTGATCTTATATCTGTCCTCTTTTTATTCTTTAAAAAAAAAAATTTTTTTTTGGTACCAGCCATCAAACTCACAACCTCTCGCTTGCTAAATCGCCAGCTCCAAAATAAAAAATTTTTTAAATGATGTATTTGCATATAACCTATGCCCAGCCTCTTGTACACTTCAAAATCATCCCTGGATGTTTTAAGTACAATGTCTTCTACAATGTAAATGTTACATAAAATTGTTAAGTCTGTATTGTTTTGGAAGTAGTGGAAAAAGTCTGTACATGTTCAGTTCAGATGCACTTTTTAAAAAGTGCAATCTATGGATACAGTGGGCTCACTACAATGAGACAGTAAGCGTAAAAAAAACTTGACTTGTAGTTACTGTATTTCAAACACTGAAACAGATGTTCCAATGATTGGGACATTTCTTCATTCTTTTTTAAACAATGGAAATCCATGCATTTCTTTCTGGCCTAGAGATGTGCTTTCCAAATTTTATTGTGTATAAAATGTTACATTAAAATATAGTTTCTAATTCAGTAGGGCTGGGGTAGAGCCCAAAGTTTTGCATTTCTAATGTGTTAGCTCCCTCATATCCCCATACTGTAGATCCAGAAGCACACTGAGGAGCAAAGGTCTAGATCATTGTAATTCTCTCTTTAGCAGATTCTTTGTGCTTGGGGAAATCTCCAGTAGGACGGAAAAGCCATATTTTCTCTTCATCTTTTTTCAAGAATCATATTCACCTATCAATGCTATTTTGTTTCCAAAGTTTAGAGTTTTTTTTTCTGCCAAACACACATAGGTCCAAACTAAATCTTGATTAATCCTCGTCTCTACTTGCTCCTCGGATCTTCCTTCATCTAAGGAAGGTCTATTAAGTAACTGGACCACATCATCTCTCATTGTACCAAAATACTACCCAAAGCCACATTTTCTAAGTTTTCCTTCTGGAATTTCTATAATTGCCTATCAGATATGGCTAGTTAATTTATGCTCCTGTCTATAATGTTCCAGCCAGGCATTGGGTCTAAGTCCTTTACCTGTGTGCCATTTTACCCTCACAACCCCAAGTGAAATATGCAAATGAAGAAATGTAGGCGTAGAGCTGTTAAGCGCACTTTCTTGATGACCACACGCTTGCAAGGTTGGCACTTATGCCACTGAGCTAAATCCCTAGCCCTGTTAAGCAAGCTTTCTCAGACATACAGCAAAGTTTGCAATCCAAGGTGAATCTAAGGAACTTAAAAATTGAAAACAAAAACCCACATATTTAAATATGCAACTTTTAGTTCTTTTTTTTTTTCCTACCAGGAATCAAAATCTGGACCATGTGCTTTCCACACAGGTACCAGGTCACTAAGCCATATCCCCAGCCCTGGTTTTATTTTTTGACATAGGGTCTTGCTATGCAACTCAGATTGGCCTTGAACCCAAGAAGAGCCCAGGCTGGCCTTAAACTCGGAGCAGTGTTCATCTCAGCCTCCTCTAAGTGCTGGTATTACAGGTGTGCACCCTCACAACCAGTGCCATTTTCTGTCCTTAGTGATCAAATGACCTAATCAGAGACATTACAATTCTGTATTACATTACATATGGTACTGTTGACTAACTTCGAAAAAGGATCACCCCTGCCACAGAACTTGGGATTCAAGTGGTCTTTTGTGTCAATCAAAAAGTCTCTTCTGCTTCCTTCATGCTGACTGGACCAGTACCCAAGGATGCCTGATGAAGTGATCCTGCTCTTCACTTCAGTCCCCACTATTTCAGTTCTTTGGCCATGTGCTTGTGCTATAGGACATGACTAGCATAACCATATGGAGCAGTCTTTTGGGAATGGAAGGCATACAGGACATAGCAACACAACACAAAATATGTACCTCTGTGTTATGGAGGGCCATATATGACTTGGCCTTTTATTTAATGAGAAAAACTTAAGCCATGTTTTCAGTTCTATTATAGAAGGCACCTTCTGAATAACTTTGGGATTCTTGTGTTTACTCTTAAGTTAATTTACTTCACACCATTTCCCCAACTAGATCATACTGCTTTTACTAGAACCACATGAACCACCAAAAATGAATACTACAAATCATCTTTTGCTCTGCATTGTATGATTTTTTTTTTTTTTAAATCTTTCCACCACTGGCATCAGATTTGGCCAGGTGTGGCTTAATTACTGAAAATAAAGTCATTTTGTTGTTGTTGTTAAGGCAATTCTGTATTTTTGTATTTGGGGGATTACTGTCAATAAAAACTTCATTCAATTCTTCTTGTCTGATGAGGTAATTTTATCTTCTGCCTGCAAGTAAACTAAAATCGGTCAACATTGCCATACCCTTCAGAAGTAACTCCAACAAAAAGTGTTAAAAATCGATCAGATTGATTGGCTCTTTTGAGTGATGGTTATCTTTATCCTCTATTGCATCACAAAAGGAGCCTAGCTAACACATTAAGAATTCTCAGAACTGAAAACAGGTAGAGGATTTTCATACTGATTCCTTTTGACTTAAAAACCCAAGACCATGCTTTGATTGATGGTTCTGCTATTTTAGAGAATAATGTCAGAAAGAGGCCAATTTAGATGGCAGTTTTTTTCAATGCTGGGGATCAATCCCAGGGCTGTGTACATGCTGGACAAGCGTGCTAACAGACTGTCATAGAGACAGCAACTTATGCTTTAAGACTGGTAGCATCTTCAAATGACACTATTGGAATTATGTCCAGAGGACGTAAACTTTTATTCTGTAGCATCTCTATCCATTTCAGAAAATGATTCCAAATTTCTAACACTATGTATTTTCTTAACACCTCTGAGATAAGAGCACAAATTTGTAAATGTAGAGGTGGAACAGACAAGGAGCAACGAAAAGGCCCATCATGGTTATATAGCCAGCTAATGACCGAATTAAATCTAATGCCCAGCTCTTTAGATATGATCTTATTGATTCACTACTGCATTTCCTGAAACTATTCCTCTGTATCTTTTTCAATCAGCTTGAAATGTCAAGTCTATGGTGGTCTCATAAATACAGTTGTCTGATGTGCCAAGCTGAGTGTGTTTTGCCTTTGGCAACAGATGCTGACTCTTTCCACTAAGGTAAACACATAATTAGTACTTTCAGTTCCTTTGGGTTTTTGGCTATCATTCTTTTCATAACATATACTTCACTAGGTAAGAACATATATAAGATTTAATTTGCTTGGCTGATCAAATGATACAGTAAATTCACAGCTGATCTTAGTTTTGAAGCTTTTAGATTACTAAAGGAGAAGTAGATGGATCCAGCTTCCCATTTCTAATATCTTTGAGGTAGATAAAAGCTGAAAACTCTTCACATGTATTACAGAGATCTCAGTCACCACTCAAAAAGTACTACACTATCTGGCAATTACTGAGAAGGTATTGATATGTGAGTGGTGATAAAAGATGGACATGAGGGAGGGTGAGGCAGCAAGTCCTTAGATGGCTGTTCAACCTCCACTCCCTCAAGTGAAATCTACAACTGAGGAACTCTCAGAAAGTAGGCATTTAGGGGACATGAAATAGAGCCCTAAAATAATTTTTTTTAAAAAAAAGAAAAATCTTTCTTCAGTTCAGTTCTACAATATATAATAAAAATCATAGCAGGCCGGGGATTTAGCTCAGTGGCATAAGCACCTGCCTGGCAAAGTGTAAGTTTGAGTTCAATGCCCAATACCAAGAACAAAAAACATCAAAACAAAAACCAATAGGGTTGGAGATACAAACACCTGCCTAGCAAGCACCAGATTTAAGTTCTATCATAAGAGCTTAAGAAACAGCATAGCTTAGAAAGCTAAAAAGATTCAACCACAGTGACACAAACACCTGCCTAGCAAGCACCAGATTTAAGTTCTATCATAAGAGCTTAAGAAACAGCATAGCTTAGAAAGCTAAAAAGATTCAACCACGAAGAACCAAAAAAGCTCCCTTAAAAAAACAAAAGTATTAGAAATGTTCCTTAACAGTTAACTTTCGTTGAATAGCTCTTGTTCCAAACGTTTCATATAATAATTAATTTGTGCTGGGGGAAAAGACACATTTGCAGGAATAATATCAAATATGAAAGATCACTAAAATTGTATTACTCCACTCTTCTATCAATAATGCTAATACACAAATATGAAAGCAGTCTTATTCAGGCCAATGTCCCTACTTTTTCAATAACCCTAGAAAATAAATATTTGAACTACAATCTCCAATAAAGTCCCTCTATATTTGTTAGTCTTAATCACCTTTGGCTTGTCTGTCTAGTGTGTTTAACTCTTAGATGTTGCACCTGGAGATTCTTGCTTACTTTATGATGTAGGTTTATGTGCCCTTTAATTGAAAGCAAACCGCCTTAGATAATCCTATGACAACAACGTTACAAGGTCCACTTTCCGTTAAAAGGCAAATAGAAATATTAGACTGTTCTCTAAAATGAAGAAAAACACATTAAAAAAACATAATCTACTGCATTTCCTTTACCAGAGATAAAACCTTACAACCAGAAAGTGCCTCGGTTGTATGTCTTTTTCCCCAAGTGGAGGTGGGGGATGAAGGGATTAGTTTTTAATGACTAGTCTTTACTCACTATAGTCTCTTTCTGCCCAAAGGTTCTAGTCATATGGCACATTAAATATTTTTGTTATTATAAGAACTGCATCAATTTTAACACAAAATTTTAAAAATATTTTAAAGTATTATCTGTAGAAAATAATTCCCTAAAAGACAAGTAAAATTAAGAATGAGAAGTGAGGATATATATCTTGAGTAATGGTTGGTAGTTTTGCATGGAAAATGGAGTTTGTAAGCTGACAGAAAAAAGGGGGACAGAAGAGGCTACTTTTAAGGCAATTTAATTTTCATAAGATACCTTCATAGTTTTTAAGTAGCAATGACAAGTGATCAAAAAGGGAACAGAGTGAAGCAGGACTTATTGGGGGTATACCTGTAATCCCAGCACTTAGGAGGCCGAGGCACAAGAATGGCCATGAGTTTGGGGCCAGCCTGGGCTACCTAGTGAGTTCAAGACTACCCTGAATTACATAGATGAGACCTATATAAAGAAATCCAAAAAAAGGGCTGGAGGTTTAGCTCAGTGGCATAAGGACCTGCCTGGCAAATGCAAGGTTGTGAGTTCGATCCCTGGTACAAAAAACAAAAGAAGAGTTTACTCCTGTATGATTGTGTAAGACATGTGAATGGCAAACTGGAGTTGTTATAGTGACAACTTGCATGGATAGGTTCTCAAGTTGCATGCACAGCCTAAGTGAAGCTCTCATATGAAATTCAGAGGATCCTTAAAAAAACCAGTACATTTCCTGCTGATGGAATTATTATTACAACAAAAGCTCAAAACTTAGCACTGTGTCCTAAAAACTACCAAGAAATTTCTGTTGCTACAACAACTGTTAAACTATGAGAAGACAGACTGGAAATATTTTTGTTAAGCATGTAACAGTTTTCATATAATCAAAAGAGGGAAACATTTCAAGGTTAAATATTTAAATGCATAAGAATAATGCTCCTCTGGGATTACTATCTTCCATCTTAACTTATTTCTTATATTTTTAAATTTTATTTTTTTGGTATGAGACAGGGTCTTAATATCCAGTGCAAGCTGGCCTCGAATTCACAATTGTCTTCCTGCCTCTGCCTCCCAAGTGCTGGAATTATAGGTGTGCACTACTACACCTGCCAATTCCTTTTACTTTAAATGCATATGCCTCCGACTTTTCTTCTAGTTAAATGAAGACATTTAGAATTCTCAACTCCTCCAAATAGCACTTGCTAGCCAAATATATACTGTCTTAGGTACATGGCAGGACCTCAAAATACAGTTTTGTCTTGAATAAACATTACAGAAATGTAAAGTTGTACAAATCAGCTTGCTATTTTGTGGGGATGCTCTTTTGCTCCGACAATCAGATTGCTGTTAAGGCCAGATTTTTAACAGTGTGTGTCATCAATAATTTTTTTTGCTGAGGAGCAAAAAATATAGACTGAATAAAACAAAGGTCTTCTTTTACATTTGGCCATATTGATATTTAACATAAGAGAGCATGTCACTATTCAAACTATATTCTAAGCACTGATTTTTGAGGATGAAGAATGTAACGGTAGCACAAACCTATCTGTTCATTAACCTCAGATCACAACTCTTCTCCCCACAAATTAAAAAAGGTCACAGGATTTTTAAAAAATAGAAATGTAGTAAGTGTGGATTATGGTGAATATCTGTATTCACCTCCAACTTCAACCCTTTCCCACCAGTGTGAAAAGTGAATAAAGACAGCAACATTTTTTAAAAAGTTAACTTATATTAAAAATATTTTGTATATAAACAATTTTAATACTACAAAGTAGTATTTCAATACAAAGCAGTTCAAATATTAACTGTTCTTTAAACTGTTAAACTTTATTATAAATTAAAATTTCTTTACAAAAAAATTGCACATAATATTTGACCACTCTTAGGTTCTGATGCACTGGCATTTGCAATAGTTTCTTTAATCTTCAAGTTAAACAGTCTCAGCAAGGAGTCCAGAACGTAGAAAGGGCAATAAACGACCCTGTTAGAACATTCAAGTGCAACTAGCAGACTTGAGGCCATGGCAGTTACACTTTCCTTAAGATGGACTGCTTAGGTTTTAAATCCTGAAATGAAGAATCTCAAAAGATTTTTAAAAAGTAAGAACTAAAGGGACTGCCTGCTTTTTTACTGTAAACACAGCCCTAGAAATTAAATCCCAAACAAGAATCTCTCAGGCATCAGAGAGTGTCAAGTGAATCAGGAATAGCAGAACATAAAGGGAGAAAGTAAAAAACAAAAACAAAAATAAAGTAAAATTAAAATAAACGTCAGTCACTTTGAGAAGCTATACTTACGTACATGATGTTATGAGAATCTGGCAGGGCCTAGAAGCAGGCCCAACAGGAAGTTCATTTATCCAATTGGAGAGGATCATGTTCATTGCTTCCAGTTTTGAGGAGAGAATATTGTAGGGGACTTGATATAATCAATAATGCTTGTCTGTCTTACACAGACCTTAGCCAGGGATCAGCCTAATCTTGAAGAATCATTCAAATAATTTTGGCAATTATTATAAGGACTTAGAACTGACTGCACCCAGCGTTCAGTGATTCTTGCTTTCTGTTTTGTTACTGTTTAAATTTAAGAGCTCATTTAGGCTGACTCCAATCTCTTGGCACTTGGAAACTAGTTTTCTCAGGTTATCAGTTTTACCTCCTTCTGATGCTTCAAACAAGAGTTGCTGTAAAAGACAGGGAAGCACAGAGGTAAGACATAGCTAGAGTCTGAGCATTACCACATCAATGGATATGGCACATGCAGAAAATTTATAGGAAAACATCAAGATAAAATAAAAGATAAAAAGCATTACATCTTTCCACAGTGATGCACAAAGAGGTAACTTCTGTAAGGCTCTCTGATATAAACGGTGGACCTGTAAGACACATACACACAATTCCATCAGAAATTATGATGAAAAATACCTTCCTAAATACTATCTATTTAAAAAATGGTATTTCACAATATACTAACAAAAACAGATAAAAGTGTTGAGTTAGGTTTTGGAGTTTCCAAACATTTAGAGTTCTTGACATGTTAACATCTATGCTTTAATACTTTTAAACTGAGAAGTCAACAAAGAGGACAGAGTCGCTAATAGAAAAAAATGATCTATCTGGTATTCAATTTTGGCTTACCTCTCTTTGTCCCTTTAGAACAATCTCAGCAGCAATGGCTCTAAGGGGGAAAAAGGAATATAGAAAAGGAAAAGAAAAATTTACATATCTCTGAATAAAATGAAATACAACCACTGGCAGAATACTGACTGTGGGAATCTGAGTATAAAACTTCCTGAAAGTAACAGGCTAAACTTCCAAGGAGAGTAACCTATAGTAAAAAGAAAAATTCAACAATTTTTATCAACTTTACAAGAATAAAGCAGATGAGTGTTTGTTGGGAGGGGGAAGATTCATTCAGAATCACTCATGAAAAACACCTAGCACTATCACCGTTAAAGTTGATATCAAGACAAAATGGGGGCAAAGCCCACATTTTAAAAATGATGGCCTTAAGATTATCTATAATAGGCTTATTTGTTTGATAATAGTGTTATTATCTAAATGTTCTTCTTCAAGGAAAATTTTTAAAAAATCTATTGTCTTTAGTTTTTCAGGTAATCATTCATGAGCACTCAGTCTGGGTATTAAACTACAGCTAAGTGCCAAAAACAAATCAAAATTAGATCTATCCAGGGAGGGAAAAATAGGTGTTATTTCAGATTTACCTGTCTGGAACAAACTTTATAAATAAAACCAATAGCTACAAAAACAGGTATATGATTGTTGCATTACATTTTCCAGGTGGCCAGGCATGTTGGGATATTATATGTAAACATCTTGGCTTGAAGTTTCAGAATCTGAACATTGCTTTCTTCCCATTCATGTTGAAGTAGCCTGTAAAGTACATTCAGGAAAATAAACAAAGCATTTCAAGTGTAGGAAACCCCAAATGTGCTCTCTGAGTTATAAAACTCACTCAGTTAAAGTCTATGAAGACTATTCAGCAAACATTTGTAGAATGCCTCTTATGAGAATTACCCTGTGACAGGAATGTGTAAATTTTTAGAAGGTCCAGTCAAGATCTGTGCTTATCTTCAATAAACTAAAATAAGGCCCGTCCTACAGAAAATGAAAAGTGTTCTTTGCAAATAACACTCCACTCAAATGTTTCTAAAGTAATGACACATAAATGCAATTTTCTCACATTTTTAGAACACTACAGTATTTCATGTTCTATCTTGAGTATTTTTCAAACTAAAATGTAAAAATAATGATTAATTACTAGATTCTCTGTTCTGTGAAAAAACAAAACAAAACAAAACAAAACAAAACAAAACAAAACAGGGATAACCACAAAGAAATAAGTATCAAAACACAAGAGTGGGATTTATCAACAAAACCAACAAACTATGTTCCAAAATGCTTATCACCTTAGAAACTAGTTAAAATAAAATCATCCTTTCTATTTCATGTTTCATCAACGATAATGATGGTTCATAATTCACATTTTGGTAATTAGCTTCTACAGGTTAAAATGCTAAGAAATTTAATTATAAGATACTATGATTATTTTTGTCACAATTTTAGGTGTTAGCTTTTTTCCAAACTCATATCGTTTTCCCATAAATATACTAAGTGGGCTGTAATTACTTTAAGATACTAGGGAATATTTGATAAACATTTTAAGTATCTTATAAACTGTAAAATAAAAACAATTTAAGATATAACTTATGATTGCAGTGGGAATAAGTATACAAGCAGAAGCCAAAAGGATAGGGATGTTAATATACCTTTTTGAAAAAAAGTTCTTGAGAGTGAAAACAGGTTTACTCTACCAGAGCAGAGAACCACAAAGAAACGCTCAGAAATCTCTTTATTCTAAAGTGATGTAGAAAAATCCCTAGCTCATGCTTCTCAAATGTGGATGGAGAGCTCAAGTCTAGGAATCGACATTTTAAATGAGCATCCTAAGAGATTCCAATGCATACTAGTATTTGACAGCAACTGACCTATAAAAACACAAAAATTCTGCTCAGCATGGTGGCACACATCTGCAACCCCAACACTTGGCAAGTTGAGGCAGGAGGATCTCTGCAAGTTTGAGGCCAGCCTGGGCTACAAAGTGAGTTTCAGGTCAGCCAAAACTACAGAGCAAGAAGACCCTGTCTTAAAAAGAAAAGAAAACAAACAACAAAAAAAAAGCAAAACAAAAACCCTCCTTAAGTAATAGAGGTATGGCCAGGGGATTTAGCTTACCAGGCCTAAGTGCCTGCCTGGCAAGCACAAGGTCATGAGTTCGATTTCAAGTACAAACAAAACAAAACAAAACAGTAATAGAGGTATGTGTGTGTTTGTGGAACAGATAAAATTTACTTCAATCATTTGCTGCCTTATAACCTATAGTTTTCTAAAGTGACTAGATTTTAACAGAGGATTTTGTAACTTGGCTTAACACCTCTGAAATTAGTGCATATCCATAAGAAAATAGTGGAAGCACATACTGTTTTATTAAGTTTTTGAGGATAATTTTATAGGAAGAGCCTATATTATTGAGTTGAGAGGATGCAGCCCGATAGAATTTTATTTTATTTTTCTTACCTCAGTGCAAGTCCAGAATTAGTAGGCATAATTGAGCAAAACCGTTCCAAGGTTTTGGAATGCTGGGTCTTTGGAACACAGCTCAAATAAAAGAAAATAACCTGTAAAGGTTGAGGGGGGAAAAATGAATGCAACCAAAATGTGAAATTCAATCATCCATGTGTTTTAATGAGAAAACTAAAATGGTCTTTTAAGATATGAATGTAGAAGTTTATAATAATGTATGATACTTTTATAATTCCTGCCATCAATTATATTAATGACTTTCCAAATATGAATTAGGAAATATAGTCTATTAATGAGAGCCATGGACAGAACACTGACAAGAAGCAAGGGATCCTGGTTTCCATTCCTGAGTCTACCTTTACTTGCTGTGTATTTGGGCAAGTCATAGGGTTAATAATACCTGCCACATCTTGCTCATGGAATGCCCGTGTGTAAATGACTTAATGTCCATAAAGTGGATTGAGATCCTGGGATAAAGAATGGCATAGAAGTACAAAGCATAATAATTGGTTATCCTGATTAGCAACAAAACCACCCCACCCAAAAAAAAAAAAGTTGTCTACATTGAACTTTAACAGAAACTTTTTGGCTTATGGAGTCTCTGAAGAAAAAAATAAAACAAACAAAACAAAACAAAAAACAAAAAAACCTTTGCTTGATTACCTACATGACACCCTTTATAAATACAATAATCAGACTGTACTCTTAAAAGTTTAAACAGCACCAGATTTCAGGGTTTTTTAATGCCCTGTGAGAGTGATATTTTGCTTGACAAAATGTTAACAAAAATATAGCTACAATGTATTAGCCCATTTTTATTTACTCTGAAGTTCTGAGATTCTTTTTTTAGTTCAGTAAAATTTCCAACTACTCATGCAACAGATTTCATCACCATAGAATCCTTTGTTTCTTTCTCCTTAATATGTATTAAACGTTAACATCCCTTCAGTTTTGCTTCAATGTTTAATTTCCTGCAACATAACATACGACACTTTATCTTGAGTCTTTAGTGCACTATTCCTAGACTTCGAAGAGACAAGAATCATTGTCAAGAATAGTGAATGCTAGGAAAACGGTCCTAGGGAAAACTCTAATTGATATAAAATAGTTTTGCTGTCATGTTAAAAATATTCTTCATTTTGCACAAATATTCTAAAGAAAGAAAAGTAAGTTCTTACCCTATTATGAAATTCATAATTGGACCAGTAATCAGCACTGCTAAAAGGAATGGGGTATCGGGCAGGAACTGTAACCAAACATCTATTCACTAAATCTGTAAAAAATTTGAATTCTTGAACTTTGTTTCTGGATCCAGCAGCTCTATTATTGGCAAAGACAAGATAACTGCCAAAAGAAAAATATAATTAAGCAAGTAATTCACCAAAATACCCAACCATCCTTTCCCCCATCATATCCCTTACTTCAAAATCCTGTTCTTAAGAGAACTAAACTTACTCCATCCAAATCTTCTGTACTATATCAGATCGCATTGCTACCCCCAAAGCTGCTTCGTATGCTTCTACTGTGTCCTTAATAGTTGATTGAAGTGGATGACAAAGGCTGTACAAGAAGGAAATGTGTTACTGGCAAGTTCATTTTAAACATTTTAGACATCATTACAATGGAATCTTTGATTTTTTTTTAGCATCGCTCCATATTTGCTTCAATAACTTTAATAAGTTAATTTTAACACGGCATGAGGTTGGGTGTAATATATCCAGATCATAACTTATGTTCCTCGTCATGAAGTTTAACCTTATCCATTCATAGTAAAGAGCAAAGGTAGGCTTAGTATACAATGTTCTCTCCATAGCAGGTAACATCTTACCAGTATATCAGCCACAAATAAGGAACTTGGTGGTTAAACATGTCGTCATCAAAATTTTCTTTACATAAATGGGCTGGAATGTCAAGAGGTCCTGGGATATTTAGGAGATACCTGAGCAGGGGACACAAATATTGTTTGAAATTATGTCTACATACATGCGGATTACAAGTGCTTTTTAAAAATTCTGTTTCAGCTAAATTAAAATATTTTTATAAAGAAATGAAACTATCCTTTCACATGTGTGCAGTTTCTCTTTAGTCACATCTCTAGGATCACACACTTACTCAGAATTTTTTTTTAATTTTATAACTGCATAATTCTGCTCCTAAAATGATTTTTTAGTCTATCTCCAAAATAAAGCCATTCTAATCATCTAATTAAACTTAACAAGAAATACTAAAGAAATAAGACTACCAAATATCTGAAAAATTCCTAGAAAAATCTGGTTTCTTTTAAAAAAAAAATCCTTTAAGGTTTATAAACCTGATATCTGAAGGTAATCTTTCTGTCACACATATACCAATGTAGGTTTAATTTTAGATATTGTTATTGAAAAGTCACAATAAATATTAAAGACCCTGAGAAGTAAATTAGTAAAGAAATTTAATTGACTTCTTCCCAATGTATGACTCTGTATGTAGATCAGCATCTTTAAAAACAATGTTTTGTGCCAGGAGTGGTGGTGGATGCCTGTAATCCCAGCAGTCAGGAGGCTGAGGCAGGAGGACTGCTGAAGAGTTTGAGGCCATAGGGAGTTAAAAAGTGAATTCAAGGCCAGCCTGAACTGAACAGTGAAATCCTATCTCAAAAAACAAAACAAAGTTTTTAAAGTAAGTGTACTGACCTAAAAAATGGCAATACAGTGTGATCATTTACATTAGACTTTAAAATGATTTCAAGAGACCAAGTTTTTAATGGATTAGACATATCCACAAAGTGGTGATGGTGTTGGATACAAGAAACAAGACACACCTTAAAAAGTCAGGTTATAAGTCTTACTTCATTGTAACTATATTACCATGTGTCAGCCATTTCTAAGGATTTTAGTTTCCTCAACTAAAAACTGAGGCAGCTCAAAAGAACTAACTTCAATGCTTGCTTTGGGCAGCACATACACTAAAAAGAACCAATTTCAAACCTAATCAATGTAAACCATTCCTACTATAACTTCACATATGAAATCTGCACATTAACTTTTCTAGCTATCTTCTTAATCTTCAAATTAATTTGAAACATGAAAATTACCTCCTTTCTATTCTTTTCAGCCTGTTAACTTTATACTAAATGTTACATAAAAAAGAGTGGAAAGAATTTATGCCAGGTAACTCTTATATTTCTATTCAGTGAACTTAAAAGGTATTTTGAACCTATTAAGAGCACTGTTTTCTATTAGTGAACTCTGGTAATATTATAAATCTTAAAAATGTGTGTGTGTGTATGCATATGTAAATAAGGTATGGCAATGCCAAAAATTATTTCATCTACTATCATTTTCCTAATATCTTATTCAAAAAAGAAAAAGATTGTAAATTTCATGCACAATCTTTGTGTAGACAAGGACTTCAATATTATCTATGTAAACTAAGCACAAAATGTTTTTTTCCTATTTCTTAGTGAATTATGAATTGGGCTACTTCCCAATGACTTAGTAATGAGATTTGGAATTAA
>PVLA01003791.1:0-199344 GCA_004027455.1 Hydrochoerus hydrochaeris | reverse complement strand
TGACATTCATTTGAGCCCAATTATGCAATTATGACCATTGTGACTAGTTAGAGTCTGGGTTTAGCTCTACAAAGCATCTGCATTTGACAGCTTTTGTCACACAAGTTGTTCAGCAAAGAACTAAGAACATTCACCTTACTCACATCTTCCTAACTAGGCACTCACAGAAAGCAGTGTGGTTAAAGAACACAGCTCTACAGAAAGGAATATGCCATGTTCTTCCCAGTTAGTGATCAAGAAATAAATAGGTAAGCTAAAAGTGTCATCTTGATCATTCCTGGAAATAATGTACCTTTTTTCCCTGATAGCAAATAGAGACCATGTGGCCTATAACCTGTGCACAGGGAGCTACCATTGTTTGAATGTGTTCTCCAAATTTCCAGTGTTGAAACTAACTCTTCAATGCATCACTGGGACCTATTGGGAAGTTTCTGGATCACTAGGGTAGGACCATCCTGAAAGAATCAGTATCTTTGTATAGAATCATTGCCTAGATATTACAGGAATTTGACCCCCTCTTTCTTCTCTTCCAAACAAGCCTACTTGCTCTTCCACTTTCTGTTATGAGTGGAGGTTGCATGAGCCCCTTAACCATAACAAGTGTCTGATCTTTAATTTCCAAGTCTCCAGAAACATTAGCCAAAATGAACCTTTTGCCTTTGTCAACCAGCTTCAGTTATTCTGTTATCATAAGCTGAAAATGGACTACGATGCCTAAGTGATTTAAATTTACTTTTAGTTAACTTTTATAAAAAATCTTTTTATCTCTCCTTTAACTCACCCTTGGGTATGAGAAGCATATGACTATAAAAACAAATGAACAAAACATGAAAATATGGCTACTGTAATGGGCACTCTGAACATGATTATAGTAAGTTAGAGAAAAACTTATTACCTAAGAAGACCACACCTTAGATCTCAGAAGATAAAAATATTATTTAAGAATCTTGATTTTAAGAAAAATACTAGAAGTCTTTTTCCAGAAGAAATCACCCCACATAGATGTCTTAAAATGCTTCAAGGGCCTTAGAATTAGCCGAATGTTAAGTATGACATTACTTGCTAGGTGGTTCCTTCAGGCACCCAGAGATTAAAGTGAGCTGCTGCCAAACCTGCCTATTCCCCAGCTCACCCCTTCAAGCCCAGACCAAACGCCCAATAGCATCATCCTCATTCTATTCTGAGTCACAGATTGGGCTGACAATTGTACAAAAAAGATGGCTTGAAGAACTAGACAGTTTGGATCAACTTCATTTAGTTCACAATTCAAGTCAAGTTACTGAATTGGGAGCTCTAGACTAAAAAGCTTAGCTGGAAATGTGGGAAGCAACACTAACCTATAATCTGAATGATTATGTAGATCTTAGATACATCCCCTGCAAATTATAAACTTTTTCTTTCCACTAATGGAAATATAAATATGCATTAGGTCAATCTATGCTGATTTCTCTGGTGACATACTTTAGTTTCCTTTTTAATATATTTTTTGTTTGTAAAATATAGAATATTGGAGATCATTTATATAAAATAAAAATTGATGATTCTTTGGGAAATAATTCTTTAGTCTCATATTCTCATGAGACTTCTTCATTATCTTTGGACATTGTCATTAGGTTTAGGGTACAGAAAGCACACACACTCCAGAAGTTCAGGATTGATTGATTTTATATGGCATTCGGGGCTATCCATGGAAGAGTTTGAAGTCCAAAATGAAATAAATCATAGTAAATTGATAATTTTTTTATGCTAGTCTAACTGCAAGTAATGAAGAAATAAAGCCACTTCCCAGATTGCCAGTTATTTGTGAGATAAAAACAGCCAAAGACTGTGGCAGTAGGATGAGAATAATTAAGATAGGAATGCAGTTTCTATTTGCTCAAAACAGTGATATGGCAAAATAGTTAAATACTGATATTAAGTGATTCTTCTCTAGATAAACATGGGCCTGTGCCTTTTAGGGAAGATACATGACACATATATTTGTCTCAGATGCATAGTTGCACTTTAAACTTTTGGAACATTCTTATGTAACATGAATATTATTAATATTTGTAAATGTTAAAGACAGTATTTTCTGTTAGGTCTATTGTAACTTACATTTGTTCTCTTTTCTTTCTATTAAATCATTGTCCTTTCCTTGCTCCTGTCTCTATATTTTGATTTAGGAAAAAAATGTGAAAGAAAATCACGGAATGCCAGGATAATTCAGATTTGCCAAGCTTTTTCTTTTGTAAGTTTATCTGATAGTCAGAGTACCTAACACAACTAAGCCAGTTGTGTTTGTATTCCTGACTTATAATGAAAATTTTATTGTTTACATGTTATTTGGGAGATAGTTGATCTGTGATGTTGTGGTTGAACAAAGGCATCATTAAACATGATAAATTTCTAGCTTATATATTTTAGATACTGACATTTCAATAGTTTCTGTCATTAGGGTTGTTTGTGTAAATGAGGACAATTTTATAAGAGAGTGCTACAAAATATTCTGACTCTGAAAAGAATGTCCGTGAAATTTAACTGAATTTTTTCTTCTCATGAATTACTGTTATTGATTTACATGGTCTTAACCACAGAAATTTATTCTTTTTTATATAGGACTCTTGATTTAACTTCTCTTTAAGCTGATCTCTCTTGTAGGAATATCTTGTCTAATTTTTTTCTCTCTTAGAAACCTATTTTACAATCTAAATTTCCTTTTGAAAACTTCCCCCAAAATTATTTGAAATGAGCTCCTCTTTCCTTCATTCCTTCTTTCATCTGCTCCTTCCTCTTAGGACTTGGAATGGAATCAATCCCAAGACCTTCACAGTGAGCTACATCTACAGAAACTTTTATTATTATTTTAAATTTTAACACAGTGTCTCTCCAATTTAGCAAATTGCCAGGCAGGCTGGGCTTCTGCCTCAACCTCCCAGAGTGCTGAGATTATAACTGTGTGGACTAAGTCCATACAGTTTCTCTGTATGCTTAGTAATAATGTTGTTTTTCAGGTTGCAAATAATTATGTTGAAATCTCAGAGACAGAAAGCATTGTCCCATAATGCCAAGCCTATCAAGAAATGATAATCATTTGGTGTTCGAAGATGTTATAATCAAGATAAGAAATTTCCCACTAGAGCTATCATTAATCGTATTACTAGAGTGTTAGCATATTTTTATTTCTAAATTTTGCTCTCTCAAAATGTGCAGATGGCCTGAGGATTTAGCTCAGCAGCATAAGCGCCTGCTTTGCAAGCACAAGGTCATGAGTTTGATCCCCAGTAACAAAAAAAAAAAAAGTGCAGAATTCAAAGAAGAATTATCTATGTGTTACTATTTTAATATCTATTTAATTGCATGTTATGTGGATGCTTGAATATTCTCAGAATAGGGAAAATCAGCCACCTAAAATTGTGTCAGTGCTATTCTGTAATTCACCACGTATTTAAAATCTCACAAGAAGTCATTTGTAGCCAACAAATTAGAAACTGGTCATGTTTCAGTCTCTATGTGTAACAATCCAAAAGCTACCTAAAAAAATAGAAGAAAATGCAAACAAAGTTTATTTCTGTACATATTCCCCTTTATAATGCATACTACCTAATTATATATATCTTCCCCCACATCATCCAGGTTTTTCAAACTATATTTATGTATCTCTCTTTGTATTTGTATCTCTGTATTGTGCTACACCTTAGTCCATTCTAACAGCCACAACTTCAGAAGAAAGTTACAGTGTCTGAGTACACCCACTGACATTTATCAGACTCTCCTTTGTCATCTCTTGTTGTGGTACAGAGTGGAAGAAGTGATGTTACAGCAGAGAATGAATCAGTGAAAATATTAATAAAAAGAATAAATGAAATTGCATCCTATGTTTGGTTATCATCGATTTGAAGTTGAATCTCAACCAAGAAAGTACATGAGATGAAAATGAGGCATTTGAGCTTAATTAGTTGAGTAAAATGGTAGTTATTCTACCATTAGAGTTTTATTGCAACAGCAGAGTTTTATTTGCTGGCGGCTGTGTCCTATAACCGCTACGTGGCCATCTGTAAGCCCCTGCATTACACAACAATCATGAACAGCAAAATCTGCATACAGCTTGTCCTCAGCTGTTGATTTTCTGGCTTTTTCATCATCTTCCCACCACTGCTCTTAGGCCTGAATCTGGAATTCTGTGCCTCTAACGTTGTGGATCATTTCTACTGTGACACCACCCCTCTCCTGCAGATCTCCTGCACAGACACTCACCTGCTGGAGATGATGGGTTTCGTCTCAGCTTTGGTGACACTCTTGGTCACACTGGTAATGGTGATAATATCCTACACACTGATTGCCCTAACAATTTTAAAAATCCCTTCAACCAGTCAGAGGAAAAAGGCATTTTCCACATGTTCGTCTCACATGATCATCATATCTCTTTCCTATGGCAGCTGCATTTTCATGTACATGAAACCATCAGTCAAACAAAGGATATCTTTTTCCAAAGGAATTTCAGTTCTCAATACTTCAGTGGCTCCACTATTGAACCCTTTCATCTACACCTTGCGAAATCATCAAGTGAAAAAGGCCTTTGTTGATTTGGTTCATAGGGTTGTTAGTTTCTACAGCAAATGATTATCCTATTTCATTACATAAAGGCAATAAATGAAAAAGACTCTATAATGTTAATAGTTTTCATGACATATTTCCCTCCTTTTCTTCTTCATCCTGTACTTTGATAGTTTGATATTGATCTTTACATGTTTTCAAAATAATTTTTTCTCAAGAATATTTGTTCTAGTGAAGGTAATTTCTAATTCTTATTAAATGCTTTTTCTTTTCAGTTCTCATCATGTTTTTCTTGTAGTCATCTGAAAAACTTTAGGCTAAGTTTTCAGTATGTGTCTTTTGTCATTTATAGCTCCAGTTAGTCATGAATGTTTAATATTTTTTTGTAATCACATTTTTTGACACAGAGTTATACTACCCTGTATCTGTGGTATATTGTGAACTTAAAGCTAATATATATTTCTATTTTGATTATGCTGCCCATTTCAGTGATGCTGAACTTGTGGAATGTTTGCTGCAATGATTGCTTGTATCACTGAAAACTTTAAAAGTTTCACCATCATTGGCTTATTTATTTATGTATTCTATATTTAAAGAAATGAAAATAAAACATAACAAAATGTAAACATTATTTTTGCTGAGTTATTTTTTGTACCAGCATTCGAACTCATGACCTTGTACTTTCCAGACAGGCACTGCATGGCTGAGCTGTATCCCCAACCCCTGTTGCTTTTATTTGAAAATATATATTAATTACATATGATAATTGATTTTAAACTCAATTTTATGAAACTAGTCATTTGTTTTATATGCAACAGAAGTATATTGCAAATAATCATAGTTAAAAGGAAATGTATTAATCTTATTGGTTTACTTTGAAAATTAATAATGAAATTAAATACTTAACTGATGTTCTCAAATATCTGAAGTTGTATTTAATAACACTGGGATGTTTTTGAAACTAATTGGAAAAATTTGTGAATGATTATTAGGAAAAATGCAATGCTAAGTCATTTTATTTATTCTTTGCAAAAATCATTTATCTAATATACATATGAGGTCTCCATGTATATTTTTATATAAATTTACATGTATATGCAGATATATATATATATAAGCATATACATTTATAGTCATATCTGCTAGTTAAACCTCCAAAATACAAAAATCATACTATTTTCTTTAAAAAATTCTTGAGAAGTAGATCACTATTAATTTTTCTGTGTGATGTGAATAAAAATAAATAAATAAAATAAACATATTTTAGCAATTGTATATATATATATATATATATATCCTATTTCAGAAATATTTTACAATAAATGTGTATGAGAGCATGTTACCATCTTTTCCATTATTTTGGATCTGTAATCCTGAATTAGAAGGGAATAACTTAAAAAAATTAGTACTTGATGGGGCAGAATAAAATAAACAGAAAATAAATGCCTTTATTATATACAAGGGAAAATTACACATTTCTGTAGAACTCAGTTAAAATATGACTCTAAGTAAAAGTTAAATGATTGATTATATCTTGTTATTCAAATATAAATAGATCTTTTTTTAATTTGATAAAAGACACGTAATAATCCTAAAACATGCTCTACATTGTAGAAATGTTACCAGTGTAGAAAATGAAAAAAAAAAAAACACACCTACCATTGTGAAACAGCATAATAAAAGTAGAGGCTACCTAGAGACTGACTAGTTTGGATTCTTTTACGTTTGAGAATCAGTTTGCTTACAACATACAGCTCATATGAAATCTCCTCTTTTAACTCTCATGGAATTATTCTGAAAAATTTTATGTATTATGGAGAATGTCCTGGACTCATCGAGAACCCAGTTCAACTATTATTTTTTTAAAGAATATTGTTTGTTATTTCAAGGTAGTTAGTTCTGTATATTACTTCTTTCAAACACTGAATAATTTTTTAGTAACTATGTGACGCCTATTCTACAAAAGCAATCCCGAATTCCATGGAGATTTATCAATAATGATAACAAGTTTCAATCAATCCTTAAAATCTAAAAGATGCACACTGCACCCCTATATCTACAGATGTCGTTTTTTGAGTCATTAAATTTGTTTTCTGGAACTGAAACAAAATATAAGCTATTGAACAAAAATTATTTTTAATTGAAAAGAACACTGTTAGAGGTTGATCTTTTGTCTCGATACAGATCTCAAGTTTTGGTCACTTTGCAATAATAAAAAATTCTTTCTCTAAGTAAAACTTTTCATTTTTAAGTTACTTAATGTTACTATAACTACAAAATTTTTGTAGGTCAAGTGAGGTTGAAGCATGTTAACATTAGTCTATATTTAGACTCTTTAAAAGATATAGGTTATGTTTATATAAAGCAAGTTCTTGGCAGAGAGTTGAAAACTTACAGTGAATTGTTTAAAATATAATTTGATATATTTAAACTATAATTTGTATTTAACTGGTCTTTTTCTAAACTATACCAAATTCCCTGCATTCAGATCTTAGGATGTCACAATATTTCATTATTTGTTTTCTAATGTTGGTTACGATTTGAAAACTTTAGTTACAAATGTCCTTTTTTCTTTATTTACTGAGATTTTTTTTAATACTCTAATCACAACATTAATTATTAAAAATTGAGTTGGGTTTTCTACTGTGAGAAAATTATTTCAAATATTTTGGCTTTTGTATTGGTGATGTTGACCTCATAAAATTAAGTTGGACTATATTGTGTACTCTTTTTTTTTTCAATGAGTTAAAAAAAATTGGTACTAGTTCTTTGAACATTTTTAGACTTCAACTGCAAAACCTTCTTTTCTTTTGTTTTTCAGTTGAGGGCTTTTATAGCATAATACTTGTTTGTTTTTTCCTATCATATCTTTCTCATATCCCAAGGTCAGTTAAAGTGAGAGATAAAGAAATCTTTGCAGCATATGTGATGAAAAGATGATATTATTGGCATGTGATGAACATTTCAAATGTATGACTAAATAGGGAAAACTTCTAAAAATTGAATTTGATAGGTATAGACAATTCATAAATGTGTAACTATATGTTGTGAACTTTTCAGTTCATGATATGATATTCAACTCCACACATACAGAGATGAAAACAGAAAAAATTCACAGCTACCACAGCTTACACAAGAGATAGCCACTCTCTAAAACCCACTCTTGTTTTAGAGGTTGTTAAGAAACAATAAAGGCATTATACACTTGGTGAGAATTGATGGAATACACATAGAGAGCAATTTAGTAATAATTAACAAAAAAGAATGGGCTTTGTTTTAATTCAGTAATTACAACATTAGCAATTTGTCTGTAGGGTACTTTGAGCATTATAATAATGTTTTAAAAATATGTATTGTCAAAATACATATGCACTTTATTATTCATTGGCATACTTTTTAAATGAAACTGCAAATAATCTATTAATGAGCTTTTAAAAGAATGATTACAACTTTCTATCAGAATAACAATACTTTAGAAATTGCTAACATGATGACCACAAGTGGAAAAAGGAGAAGAATCTGGCCATGTGTTCTTTAGGTCTTTCAGAAAACATGGAATTGTTCCTTTGGTTACTTATATGTGAATCAACAAAAAAAGTGATATAGTAGACAAGAAGTGAATGGAATTTTTTCTAAAGGAGTGCCACACAGATGTCACCATGACAAGATTGGGCGAGTCCACAATCTCACCAAGGATGATGCTGGTGTTATTGCAAGTAGGAAAGTTAAAAGCAAGATATTTGCCAAGAGAATTAATGTGCATACTGAGGATATTAAATGCCCTGAGAGTTGAGATAACTTCCTGAAACACAGAAAGGAAAAGGATCCAAAACAGAAGAAAAGTAAAGAGAATGATCTCTGCGTTCAACTGAAGCCAACTTGTGAGCTCCAATGAGACCAAGCCTGAGCTTCTAACCCTGTTTCCTATGAGTCCGTGGCATAAACAGGGGATGCTGCTCTGCTGTTCTGCATGTAATCAGTGGCTAAATGATCTAGGACCTGCTTAAAAGTTTATGAAAAACATCCCAAATTATAACCACGGTTTTCTTAAATGAACAGGTGTATGGTGGCCCTTTCCTCAGAGAAACACACACTTGTAGCAGATTCTTGTTACACCTTCTTAGTTATGTTGGGTCTTTATCCTTTAGCGTTTTTCTTGCTAAAAGATCCAAGGTATTGTGTAGGTGTATACAGAAATGTCCATACACTTATGAACTATTGATATGGCTTATAGATCCTATAAATCACCACAAGAAAAACATGCACCAAAAAAAAAAAATGGAAGTGTGTGTATGGTGTTTTAAAAAGAGAGAATAAACAAACTATGGCACATCCTTACATAGCAGGACTATACAACTATAAAATATTTGTAATTTCCATGAATCGGTGTTTTGAGTTTAAATGAATATACTGTTACATGAATACATGGAATGGAAAGAAGTTACAGTTATCTTAAAATCACTTGATTGATAGCAGTGTTTTTCCACTTTATAATTTCCCCTGTGATATCCATTTAAATATTTCTTCTGCCTCTTGAACTTTGTACCTGTGAGTATAAAAGACAGATATGTGGTAGGCATCATAGATTTAATTAGTTAGGTTTATTGTACATATTATGTATGCATAATAATTGCTGTAGCTTGGCATAACTGATGCCATCTTGAGCCCTGCATTTAACCAGTACACTGTATTTGACTCAGGAAAATAAAAAAATTACTCAGAGTACCATCCCATGAAAAAAGCAGAATGAGCTATACCCACAGGAGAAAATTAACCTGTTCAACAAAGAAGCAGGACATAGGTGTCAACCAAAAATTAATGTAAGATTCTAGCTAAATTGTTTCCAACAGGACGTCTTTTTGTGGCTCTCTGTTTTAAAAGCTCTGTAACTTTCCAGTTGGGTACCACTTGGTGAGACTCTAAAACAAGGGGTTCAATATTTGAGTGATCTTGAGCTCAGCTAATTAAATTTCAAATTTATCAGTTTGGCTGCTTGGATTCCTATATTGTTGTTCACAAACCCAGCTCAATAATCACATTATAGGAAATTTGTACCTGTACATACTATATCTTGATTCTTTTCTTCCACAATGCCGTTGCTTCCCTTCAACACCTCTCCCATCCCTGTTTATCAAAGCTCTGTTTCCATTTTTTCCTTCTTTTGTTTTGTTTTTCCTTCTTTTACTTCCCATGTCCCCTTTCCTGTTACCCTTTTAATTTGAACAGTGTCTTCCTATTTGACAATATCTAATTTTCATTTTGGTCCTTATTTTCACTTTCAGTTTGTTACATCAAAAAAAATGCAATATTTATACATGGATGTCTGACTGATTTCACTTAAAAGCCTAGTCTCAAATGCATCTATTTACCTAGAGATGTCTTAAGTTTATCTCTCTTTATGGCTTAGTAGTTTTCCATTATATAAAAGAACCAGGCTGGGGATAGATCTCAGCTGCACAGCACCTGAATGGCAAGTGTGAGGTTCTGAGTTTTATTCCCAGTACAAAAAACAAAAGCAAGTCTTCTTTATCCATTCATTAGTTGACAGATATTTGGGATATTTCCAAGATTTACCTATTCTAAACTTTCCTGTTATAAACATAGGTATGCATATATCACTGTGGTATGATACATTTAATTCTTTAGAGATTGAATGTGTCGCTATGGAAAACAGTTCTGGAACATAAGATATAAAATCCCTTAGAAATGATGCTCATTCACCCAGAGTATTCTTTGTTTATGTTAGATCTTTACCCATAAGACACAGAAGGTGTACATCCTCCACCATCTAAGAATTAGTTGTCATATTCCATTTTCTGTCCCAATGAGAAATGTTTACAGAGCCTTAGATAAAGAAATTGCAATATATGGCAGAAAAGAGGGTGAATTCATAAACTTTCCTAATAGTATGCAATAAATCAGTCAGTACAATTTTTATGAGCAACAATAAGTCAGTCATACATTGTAGTGTATGAAGAAATGGTAAGAAGAATGGAAAACTATTCACTGTTCACCAGGATGGTGAGCCAGGTATCGAACTTCAAAAAGTTTGCTCATGTCTGCCTATAAAATTTGTTAAAGAAAGCTGTTAAACTACTAAATATTAGTGTGTTTACTACTTTTTATGTTTTATTTATAGTTGATGGTGATTCATTACAAAAAAGATAAAAGTATTTTAAGGCTATAAAATGTTATATTTATGTGATATTTTATCAAATAAAATTAAACATAATTGTTTTGATTGCCCTGTATAGATATAGGATCATACTGTGATTTGTTTTTTCTTACAGTGCATGTTGTGGGAATAGATGGTGAAAGTGTTTGGTAAAGCAGAACAGATCAGCAGTTGACAAGAGATACTTCCTGTTAAATTTTATTTAATTAAGTATTTTTATCAGATTTGCCATGATTTCAGTAAAGAGGAATATTTTTGTTTCACAATCATCTGATTGTACTATAAAGCTCCAGACATTTGTGCACTAGTCTTTCTTCAGTTTATGGCTTTAGCAGAAATATACAAGTAGGAGGTCTCTAAAGATTGTTTCCATTCAAATCATGTTGATACCACTACACTTCTTTGATTTATGGTATTTTATTTGCCCTGTACATCTTTTCTCATATCTTCTTCACATCCACTGTTCTTTCAGTTTTAATGTATTCATTTTGAAGGTGTTTGTTCTAAAAAATAATTGGAAAGTTTGGAAATGATTTCATTAAAGCCTCAATTTAGATCACATGCTTTTAGATAGTTCTAATTTAAAGTTTATTTAATTATTTTTTTGATAAATAAAACCTAAGAATTTTTTGTATTTGTATCACTAATTATTTTCACAAGAAATTTCTGTAATTTGGTTTAAAGGTAGAATATGCATGAGAGTTTTTTTAGGAACTTGATAAGACTATATATCAATTACATTTATCTCATATGGTATACAAACACACTGGGAATAACATGCACACACACACACACAAACACAAACACACACATATGTACGATTGCTGTTAATTTCTTGTTTGTTTGTCTGACATTTAAATATTATTTTGAAAAATCTAATTTGTGTTGATTGCAGTTCTACAATTGTTGTGAGTATAAAATTTATTACATGCTCTTTCACTTTTTTCTCTAGATACTGCTGATTTAAAATATATTTATGCTTTAATCTAAACTTTAGAATATTAGCAAATGGTATGTGTAAGCAATGAAAGGTATGTGTTAGCAATAAGATAGGATGATTCTATTTTAACAGGTTTCTTTTATGATTTCTTTACTTATGTATTTATACAATTAGTTTCTATAATTTTTTCTTGAAGTTAGTTCATCATAATTTGAACTTCCATTCCCCTTTTTATTTCCTTTCACTTTACAATTCTTTTCTCAGAAGATGTCTTCAATCAATTCTGTATTTCTCCTTTATTGTGCATTTCTTTCAATCATTTCTTTCATATTATTTCAAAAGTGTAACTAAAAGAAAAAGCATTCAGAAAGAAGTAACAGCTCAAGTAAGTATAATCATAGACTAACGGTTGGGAATCCTTACTAGATGAAAATACAAATTATTTCCTCTTTGTTACTTGGAAATATCTGAGAACCAATATTTTTAGTCATTAAAATTTTTTTAAAACATACTTTCATGTTAGATATTGTGAGCACTGATTCATTGTATAAAAAAGCACAGGTAAATAAATTCTAGCAATTAACCTCGGCATGTTTTATTTCTCTTTGTGTATATTGTAAACCTCATTAACTATAGATTATTGTATTGCATAACTTTGAACCTACCTGACGTCATCTATCATTAATCAGGAAATTATATAATATCTCAAATCTTGTATATTGTACAGGAAAGAAGGGCATTTCCAAATTTTATCAGTCTTTTAAGTGTTCACATAGATACTCAATAAGCATTTCATTTATAGGATTCTAATCTATTAGAATATAAGAGTTAAGGCAGAAATATTTTAAGAAACTCTAAAAAATACATGCAATTTATATTACTATCATAATCATCTATAAAACATAAACTGACATTGCTTAATCCTACCTGAAACATCAATCTTCTAATTGTGATTTAGAAGTACTGTAATTATCACTTTTATATTTTTGTAGTTTTCTTAAGCATTCAGATAGGGTAAGTGACAGAAAACGTACACAAGTGAACCAGTGTTTATCACTGCATGTTTAACTGGTGAATCATGTTTGAAAGTTCTGTTATTTATCTCTGAGTTTCTCAGTTATTCACTAAGCACCATTTTGGTCTGCTTGTAATTATAATCACACTAGTAGATATTCATTATATGATCCTCATGTGTTTATTTTATTTTGTATCTTTCCCTTTTGGGGTATTTCATAGCATTCCTAGGTACCACAGTTACTGGGAATACATCCGTTTCTTAGAACTACAGTGTAACTCAGGTGACAAGTTATGTGAGGTGTTAGGTAAATTTATAAACTCAAAAATGTCAAATTTTAAACCAGCTTATTTAGACACAGTATTTGAAAGTGTCATAGGGCCAGAGATTTAGCTCAGCAGCTCAACCGCTTGTCTGAAAGTGTCATAGATCAACATTAACCAAAAAGGGAAGCTGCATTGCATGTAATTAATAAACTTCCTGTAAAGTAACAAATAGGCTTTACTCAACTTTGGACAAGCAAAGAATTAGAATTATTACAAATCTGAAAAAATGAAAATATATTCATTTTGATGACCATTATATTGACTTGGAAAAATATTTGCACATGAGGACATTTCTAACTATTAAATATTCTATGCATGTTTACTTGTGATTTTTTTTCTGTACATTTGACAAGAAAAAAAGAAATGAAAAACAAGTCTAGGGAGATAGAGTTCATTTTGCTTGGACTTACAGATGACTCTCTGCTACAAATGGTGATTTTCCTGTTTCTATTCTTCAGTTACATCTTGAGCCTAATGGGAAACTGAATCATCATTGTCTTCACCCCAGTGGATCACTGCCTCAAGACACCAATGTATTTCTTCCTGCAAAATATCTCCTTAGAAATCTCCTTCACCACAGTCTGTATTCCACGGTTCTTGATAAGCATTCTTACTGGAGTCAGAAAAATTTCCTACAGTGGTTGTGCAGCTCAGTTATTCTTTTTCTTTCTATTAGAAATTATAGAGTTATACCTCCTAGTTGCCATGGCCTATGACCACTATGTTGCCATCTGCAAACCACTGCATTACCCCAACGTTATGAACAGCAAAGTCTGCTACCAACTCATCCTCAGCTCCTGGGCAACTGAACTTTTAGTCATCTTTTCCCCTTTGCTCTTGGGACTCAAGTGGGATTTCTGTGCTTCCAAAGTGATTGATCATTTTCTATGTGACACTTCTCCGATCCTATAGATCTCATGTACAGATAAGCATTTCATAGAATTGATGGCTTTTTTTTAGCTGAGATGGTGCTTGTTATCACATTGTTATTAGTGGTCCTCTCCTATATGTTCATCCTTAAAACAATTCTAAAATTTCCATCCATTCAACAATGAAGAAAGACCTTTTCCACTTGTTCCTCACTCATGGATGTTGTCTCTATTACTTATCGGAGTTGTATCTTTATGTATATGAAGCCATCAGCAAAGGCAAGGGTGATGCTAACTAAAGGAGTAGCTGTGCTCAATACTTCTGTTTCTCCTTTACTCAACCCTTTCATTCACACCCTAAGGAACCAACAGGTAAAAGAAGCTCTTAAGTATGTGTTTCAATGTTTTTTTTTTCAAAATAATGAGATGAAATTTACCCATAAATAGTATGCTGTTGCATTTTGAATGATAAAACTGAACGCAAAGTTCAATTACACTAGTTTTTGTTTATACCATTTCTCTACTTGTCTTTATGTCACTTTAGATTCATTAAGTCTGTTTGTAACTCTCTCAGCTCATCTTTCTAAGATCTTCCTAATATCTAGAAGAAAATTACTTTTTTCAATATACAATGCCAAATTCTATCTTTACCTAGAAATGTCTCTTCTCATAAAGCATAGCACTGGGTGCTTTTATCAAATGAACCCTGCCTGATACACTTAGTTTACTATTTGAATGTATGTGTTAATGCATGGCATATGTTATTTTTGCACTGTTAAAATTACCAGAGGAAAACACAGAACTTCATATTCATTTTATTATGTAGTTGACATTGTGAAATAATATAAGTAGGAAATGTGGATTATTTGAAAGATCAATGTAGCCCTCTAAGAGTAATCATCATTTATGATAAACTTTTAAAGAAAGTATTAGATTCAAGGATGCTGTGATGACAAAAATAAACATGCAAAAATAGAATGCTCTACAGAAATGAGTCACAATGATAAATAATAAATTATTTGTAAATAAAGCAACTATCTCTTTGTGTACAAATAGTTCAACCTCTGGGAATTCTATCACTAGTTTTGATAAGAAATCTTTATATCATATTCCTTAGAGATTGTAGTAGTTTACATGTCCACCAAATATATTGGAGTATTCCTTTATTCCATAAAACCTCACCAACAGCATAATTTTAAAAAAATTTTTTTTCATAACAGCTATTCTTTGTGTAATAAGATGTAATCTCAGTATGCAGCTAATTAGCATTCCTTGGGTGGACAAAGATACTGAGCAGTTTTTAATGTACCCACTGGCCTTTTGTATTTGTTTGGATAAGATGTGTCTATGCATTTCAATTTCCCATTTTGTATTTTGGAAATGTACATTTTCAAGTTCTTTATATATTTTTTTCTAGTAGTCCTCTTTCCAATGCATAGCTGGAAATTTCCCCATTCTTTAGGTTGTTTCTTTTTCTTTTGGTTATTTACTTTGCTGGGCAGAAACTTTAGATTTTTTTCTGTTGATTTTGCATTTTGCTACTTTGCCCAAGTTATTAGTTCTAAGAGACTTTTCAATGAAGTTTATTGGCTCATCTGTGTAAAGAATCATATTATCTGTGAATAAGGTTAATTTGACTTCTTTGCTCATAAGTATTCCTTTGTTCTTCCTCTTGAATGATTGTTCTTGTTAAATTTTTTAGTATTATATTGAACAAGAGTAAGAGAGTAGATACCTTTGCCTTGTTCCTGATTTTCATGGATGTTATTTCTGTGTTTTCCCACATTTAGTATGATACAGTTTATTAGGATATCAGCAGTGGGTTTATCATAAAGTCTTTAATCTGTTTGAGATAATACTCTTGCATGCATATTTTTGTTTGTTTGTTTGTTTGAAACAGGGTTTTGCTATATGATTCAGGCTGACCTTGAACTCACTTTGTAGCTCATCCTTGTCTCAAACTCACAACAATCCTCCTGCCTCAGCCTTCCAATTGATGGCATTACAAGCATGAGCCACCAAGCCTATTTCTATAACTATTTTCATCAGGGTTTTTATCATGAAGGAAGTTGGTTTTATGAAGGTTTTGTCTGTATCTAATTGTTTTGTCCTTGTTTTTTTTTCTAAGATATGCTTCACCTTGTGTGATATATTACATTTATTAATTTAACTATGTTGGCCCATCCTTGAACTCCTAAAATAAAGCCAACTTGGTCATGATGCATGATTTTTTTTAAGATTTATTGCTGTTATATTTTAGATCCAAAATTCTCCACAATGTTGTTTTGTGTTTGGAAGCTAATTTTATTATGCATTAGTATTTGCACTTTATTAATTAGTGGATTTATTCATTGATGAGTTCAATCACTGAAAAAGTGATGCTATGAGGTGAAACCTGATTGGATGTGGATCACTTGGATTATGATACACGAGGATATACTTCTTACCAGAATTCTTTCTCTGCATCTCTCTGTCTCTCTTTGTCTCTCTGTCTCTGTCTCTTTCTCCCTCTTCCTCTCTCTCTCTCTTGCTTTCTCTGATTTATGGCTACTGTTACAGGCAGCTGAGCCAGTTAGAAATATTATAAGCAGTCAGACAGGGCTAGGCCCTCAAGAATCTGGCAAAGAGGACCCGATGTCTGATAACCTTGGAGGAGATACACACCTCTTGCTGCAGGCCAGATCTCAAAACAAAAGCAAGCACATCCTTAAATATAATACTTAGGGATTAAGTCTGGATCATTTCATGCCCACTTTGCAAATTTCCATTTTCCCCATCTTTGAGCCATCTAATCTCATGGTTTTACTCTATAAAAGTACCTGGAAAAGACAGAGTCTTAGGCAACCTGCTCAGGACCCCCTTCTGTCTCTCTTCAGACAGAAGCTTTCTCTCAATAAATATATTTTACTTTTCACCTCTGTTGTTCCTAAAATTCATTGTTCAATTTTAGAGAATACAAATTCCTGGACATAGTAGGTCAGGTGGTTCATTCACCTATATCATCCACAAAGATCACAGAACAGAGATGAGAGTTTGCTTTTGTTTCATAGACTCTGGACTGGGACTTGTTTAGGTAACAAATTTTTATGCTTTAAATCTTGCTTTGTCTTTGCCAGTTGTTTATAACCCATTGTGATAATTGCTTGCTATTTGCCCATTTTTTAAATTGCTTTGTCTCATATAGCTTTATTAAAATATTGTAAATCTAAGTTAAAACATGCAAAATTTGTAAGTTATAATATTTCTTTAGTGGTATATTATTTTGTTCTTGCACAAGTTAAATTTAAATTAGTTGCTAAAGTTGCTGATGCTCCTTGCTTGACTGTGCTTAGACAATAGCATTAGAAGAGATATTAGAACACCTCTGATTTCTGTAAAATGGTTCTCTTAAATGGAACTCTAGCTCAGACTTATACATGCCTACAATAAAAAACTGTGGCTCCTTCCACCATTTAAGCAGCACTAGGTTGGTGACTGGTCTTAAGACTTGGAGAACAGGTTAAACTGAGACAGAGTGGCTCTGATCCTTCTCTCTACTATAGAAGAAATGTCAAGCCTGTTCTGCTTCAGTTTCTTAACTTTGAATTTACCTCTACTCATTTCCCACTTTACACTTTCTTTATAAAAGCATGTAAAGTCAGAAAGAACTCTAGACTGTCTTAGTTAAGCACATAAAAAATGAGCATTTGGTAATGCCAAAGAGAGGGAAGTCATCTTACATAAAGGACACATACCACATCTCTGGGTAAGATGAGATGCTCATCAGAATTGTTCCCATCCAGGAGAACACACATTAGAGCCATGTCCTGGATCAGTGTTCTAGGTGAATTTCCTTTGGAGGTTAAACCTGAGACACAGTGGGAATAATGTAATGACAATGGAAGAAGCCTTCCCAAAAATAGCACACATAGGGAAACTAAACACATTAGAAGAAGGAGGCTCTCCAATCTCTCAAGTTGTGGACTTTAAAACCTTTATTGTAAAGTCATAGAGTAGTAGGTAATGATCTTGCTCAGGCTTTTTAACTATCCCTTATACAATTTTGATGAACAATGATTACTCTGCCAGCTAACCAATCACTCTTATAGAAGCTGCCACCTTCAAAAGCAGAGGACAGGTTTCCCTAGCATCTGTTTGGTGAATCCCCATTGAAGCCAGTGGGCAATGGAGTCAATAGAATGTTGACCAGACAGACAGCTGGATTCCTTTCTGGAGAATGGTCTCTGGTTATCTGAGCTGATGGAAACTGAGAACTGAGTGTTCCTGGCCAGTGCAAATCTCTGGTGGACACCCAAAGGTTCCCCAGTGGATATTACTCATGATCACTGAAAATCTCTAATTATTTATCATCTTTATTTCTCTGCTAGTAGATCAGGAACTCTCATTAAGCCTTTCAGTGGATCTTCAAATTACTTAGATTACCCCTATCTTCAGAGAGAAGACTGAGGTAACTTTCAACAGTTGTTTACATCTTACAACAAGTAATAGAAAATAATTTACATTTGTGTCTTATGTTAATTAAAGAGTAAGTTGTCATTTCTTTTCTGTGTGTCTAGAGGACTTGAGGTTTAACCTGTGAGCTTCAACAATTTAGACATTTAAAAAAAATGTAGGCATGTCCCTCCACTAGAAAAGATTACCTAGGTAATTAGAGAATACAAGTGCCTTTGAGAATTTTCCCAAGGACCCCGGGCAAAGTTCCTCAGATTTATTTGTTGTGTCTATTTCCAAAGGAATCTCCTAGAATTAAAATGCTTTAGCCCACCTTTTTGTGATACGCAAAAGTAGTAGTTTATGACAAAGTTATACTTCTTTCTTTAAGCATTCCTTATAGAAACTGTAGAACTCAGACAGTAATTTAACCTGATGCGCCAACATCTTGTTCTGTATGCGCCATTTCAAAATAAGTTTCTGCTAAGTTTCTGTTTCTTACATAAGTTTCTGTTTCTTGCTCAAAAAGATGTTTCCTTTTCCCCAAACTGACGCTCACTCGTGAACAACCAATCAGCTCTTCCTCTCCTATGACCTCGCCCTCCCCATACGCACTATAAAGACAGCCTCCCTTAGTTGTGAGGCGCGCAGTCTCAGGATCCATCCATAGAGACCGTGTCGCCAGGCTTGGCAATAAAACTCCTTTGCCCTTGATCAGTTGGCTTCTTGGTTTTCAATTTCATAAGCGAGCTATTACATTTGGAGGCCTGTTCGGTTTGAAGGCTTATTCCCCACTGACAAACTGAATTACTTTGTTCATCCAGACCTTCAACAGTGAGTAACTATTTTGTTCCTTCTGGAGAGTTTTGATGGCACGCCATACCTAGGTTCAAATTAGGAGAGGGGACGCCCTGGGTTTGGGAGTTGAGTCGAGGGACAAAAGGCCAGAACAGTTGGCTTAGGGCTGACAGCCCACTTTGTATTTGTGTTCTGCCTCTCCACCCTGACCTGCTCCATTTGTTTTTGAGCCCTCCGGTCAATCTAAAATCTAGCAATCTAAAATATAAAATTGAGGCAAGGAGTTCTCTTTTTGACTGCAGTCTGTTGTTTGTTGTTTGTCACTAGTCCCTTGTTTGTTGTCTATTGGTCACCGTGCTTGTTCCTTAACCCTTTTACTTTAAGGAAAATAAATCATGGGACAGACCAACACCAAGGAACCACCCACTCCCCTGACCCTGGTTCTTGACCATTTCAAAGACTTCAAAAGACTTGCCGCTGGCTATGGGGAAAATGTATATAAAGGGAGATTAATGATTTTTGTCACGCAGGAATGGCCAGCAGTGACCTTCCACTTCCTCCTCCCCTCCACCCAGTCCGATCCGCACACATGGCCACCCCGAGAAGAACCCCAACCGAGAGCTATCTAATCTCATGGTTTTATTCTATTAAAGTGCCTGGAAAAGACAGTCTTGGGCAACCTGCTCGGGACCCCCTTCTGCCTCTCTTCAGACAGAAGCTTTCTCTCAATAAATATATTTTACTCTTCACCTCTGTTCCTAAAATTCATTCTTTGATTTTAGAGAACACATAGCTGCAGACAAAGTAGGTCAGGAGTTTCATTCCCCTATGTCACTATTGTTTCAAATTGACTAATTTCATTTCTTGTCTTAAAGATTTCTTGCCTTCTATTATTTTTAGATATGGATTGTTCTTAACATTCTAAAATCTTGAAATGTATGTTTAGGTTTTTTATTTGTGATCACTCTAATATTTTATGTGTGCATTCAAAGCTATGATATCCCTATTAGGACTTCCTTCATTGTGTCCTATTGGTTGTTTTTATATGTTTTATTTGCATTGTCATTGATTCTAGAATTTTTAAAAATTTTTTTTCCATGATTTATTCTGTGATTCATTAATTATTCAATAATTTTTTTATCTTCATGTGTTTGTATATTTTATGAATTTACTTTTGGGCTTGATTTATAGTTTCATTAAATTATGACTTAATAGTGTAGGTCTTTGTTTCTATTTCTCTTTTTTTAATTAAGCATAATTTATGTTCTAATACACGATATATTTTGGAAAACATTCCATGTGTTGCTGAGGAAAATGTGTATTCTGTTCTTGCATGGTGGAACTCTGTACAAAGTGAGATTTTGAAATCTCTCACTATGATTGCAATTTTTCATAATTCTGTCCAGTAATTTTTTTATGGAGTTTGTTGCACCACGATTTGCTGCATTTTTATTTACTACTTTTATCTATTATAGTTGAATTATTTCCTCTGCAAGTATTGGTCATCCTAGACTTTTCTGATGAAATTTGTCTTGAAATATACTGGGTCTGAAACTAAAACAACTGCTTATGTTTCAGTCTATGAGCTTATTTTAATATAAGATATGCATTGCACACAACATGCATTTGGATATTGGAACCACAGTGTGAGTCTTTGATTGTTAAGTACATTAATGCTGAGAATGATTAATATAAAGAATTTACTGAATACTATCATTATATTAATTCTCCAGTGCCAAATCCCTTTTATTTTTCTTTTGTTTCACTACTGTTTCCATTAGATGCATCTATTTCTTTGGTTTTTTTCTTTTTGATACTGATAGCCTCCTTAAGAAGTCTATATTTCCCTAAGGATTTTCTCCAATGCTGATTTAATGGTCACATATTTCTTCAGGATTTTTTTATTGTTGTTGTTATGGAAAATCTACTTTTCAACAAATTGTAAAAATCAGCTTTGCAGGATATTCAAGTTTGACTTGACAGTTTCTCTTTTGCAGCTTGAAAAATTTTGCTCCAAACTTAACTGGCTTTTCAGTTGCATGTCAAAAATCCACATTATTTTAATAGGCTTGCCTTGATAGGTTATTTGATCAAAGTTCCTTTAGCAAAATTTTAGTATTTTTATACTTGGTTTCTGAAATTTTGATTTGGTTATGTTATGGTGTGATTTTTTTCTTGTTTTAAATATTTAGGGTTATATGAGTCTTAGAAATGAGTTATTCCTCTGAACTTGTATGTTTTTTCTATTATGACTTAAGTCAGTCTTTATTAATCTTTTCAGTTATCCTTTAATTTTCTCTTATGACTATAATTTTAACTTTCTGTCATCTTGAAGGATGGATCAAGTTTCCAATATATCTTGTGGATTTTAGGATAACACTGAATACATAATCTATAACATTAACCTGTCTTCAAAATTTTGTACATCTGTTCTTATAGTGGGCAAATCTCACTTCCATGATGTTCATTTAATTTTTCATATCTTAATATTTTGCTTGCTTTCTTTTCATAACCTCTAATTCTTTACAAAATAGTCATTCTTGTCTTGTATTGTCTTTTTTAATTCAATTTATGACTTGTCTCTTCTTTAAAACTTTTGAACATTTTATAAATTAAGTCATTTATCTGTTTTTTGAAATTATCTTTAGTCTCACTAAACATCTTTTGAATATACTATGCTTCCTTCTTTGACCTCAGGAATTCTATACTTGACAAACTATTCTTCAAAAATGAAAATAATCATGGACCTGGGGAACAGTCTTGAATACAAAACCCAGATCCTATCTTCATAAAAAGCTACCTTTGCAAAAACCAGAGAACCCTAGAGACAGTAAGCAGTCCCAGTGATAAAGCAGTGCTAACTCTAAGAGCACCACACAGTCATCATAAGATACAAAAATACCAATGAGTTTTACCCTGAATGTCACTCCTTCTATTGGCCAGGCTAGCATTAGAGAAGATATGTACTGAAATATTTGGGATTGATGTCTGGATTAATCTTGAGAAAGGGTTTATTGTATAAGAATTCCTGAATTATAGAAATATGCTTTTCTGGTATTTATTCAAGTTTTGTTTTTATATCTCTGGTAAATTTGTAAAATACCTTAATACAATTTGAAAAATTCATTGAATTTCAGTGTGAACATCCCAAACTGGAAAAAGATGTATCTCTATTATCAAAAACCTCTGTATTCTCCACTAAAATTTTTTATAGGAATCATATTATATGTTTATTTCCTATACTTATTATAGATTTTTTGTGTGGACAATCTTTTTTTTTCCTTTTCTCTTTTTTTTTTTTTGTCAGTACCAGAGATCAAACTCATGACCACATGCTTGCAAGCCAGGCACTTATGCCACTGAGCTAAATCCCCAGATTTTATGTGTTCACTTGCACATGGATTTATTATTCTTAACAAGACAATTACATTTTCACATACACTTGCTTTTTCTCTATTTTTTTTTTACTACCATTAATATAAGTTATTCCTAACATAAGACTTTTTGAAGACAGCAGATGTTCTTGTTATCTTCAGTTTACAATGCACAAAACTCCACAGTGCCTTAAGATTTTTAATAGATAAGTACAACAATCCTTTCCAGATCTAGCTAGTGGTCTCACTTTCATATGATATACTCTTTAGTAAACACTAGAAATATCATTATAGCAATGAAGATTTCTCATATTTATTAGCTATTGTAGTTTCCTTTTCATCCTCCTGCATAGTTATCAATTGTTTTATCTACTCAAAGTTATGTGAAGGTTTACAGGGATAACTAGTTTTATTTCCTGATTTATCTTACTTAAGTAACAGAAACTAATGTTACTGTGTCAGGAAATGTCAAAAATATTTTTAAGTTGATCAAAACAGAATTTATTGCTTGTGTTACTATCAGTACTTTCAGCAAGTTTGTATGAATCTTTAGCTTGTATGGCATATCATATACAGAGTAGGTACACGCTACACAGCCAATTATAAAATAGTCAACTAAACAGAATAAAAACAAATTACAAAGGCATCCAGAAAAGTATAGAATGTATGTTGGTCCAAAGAAGGTATAAAATAGCCAATATGTATATGAAAGGAGGTGCAACATCACTAACCATTGGGAAAAATTTAATCAAAGCATCATTGAAATATCTCATTCTCATCAAGATAGCTATTATCCAAGATATAATATACAATGAAATACTAGAACTGAACCAAAACTTTTGAACAAATGGACTTAGTAGATGTCTTTAGAATTTTACCCAACATCAGAATACACATTCCTCTCAGCTGCACACAGAACATTCTCCAAAATAGAACATGTACTGGCTAATAGAACATATTTAAATAAATGAAAAGAATTGTAATTATCCCATGTATATTATCAGACCACAGTGCATTGAAATTGGAGATCAATAGCAAAAAAAAAATCCACAAGAACTTCATAAACACAAGGAAATCAAATACCACCATCTAAAACAACCAATGGGTCAAAGATGAAACTAAAGAATTATTAGGCAATTTTTACAGTTGAGTAATAGTGACAATACAACATCCCATAACTTATGGGACACAATGAAAGCATCCCTAAGAGGAAAATTAAACCAGTAATTACCAATACAAGGAAAACACATCAAGCACATATAAACAACTTAATGATGAACCTCAAACTTCTAGAAAGAGAAAGATCAGAGCAGAAATTAATGCATTGGGGACCAAAAAAAAAATATAAAAAATTAATGAATCAAAGACTTGGTTTGTTGAAAGATTAAATAAAATTGACAAACACTTACCAAACATCAAAAAAAAGGAAATAATTCAATCAAGAATATAAAGGATGAAATCACAACAGATTCTATGGAAATCAGAAGATCATCTATAATTACTTTGAAAAATCGTATTCTAATAAGATAGAAAATACAGAAGAAATGGGCATATTCCTAGATATATGTGAATTGCCAAAGCTGAACCAGGAACTTATAAACATCCTAAATAAACATAAATAAACCAATCTCAATCAATGAAATCAAAGATATAATTGAAAACCTATCAACAAAGAAAAACCCACCCCATGGCAGACTCACTGCAGAGCTCTACAAAAAATTTAGAGAAGAGCTAGTACCTCTGCTTTTCAAATGCTTTAATTAAATTGAAAGGGAATCAATATTTCCAAATTAATTCCTAGTAGAAAGCATTACCCTGATGCTAAAACAAGAGAAAAACTCAACTAAGAAAGAGAATTACAGGCCAGTCTCCCTAATGAACAGACAAAAATCCTCAGCAATATATGAACAGAGTACAGCAAATCATAAAGAAAATTATACACAATGATCAAGTGGGATTCATCCAGAAATGCAATGGTTGTTCAACATATGTAAATCAATAAATCTAATACACCATATAAACAGAGCCAAGGACAAAAATAATATGATTATCTCAATAGATGTAGGAAAGCATCCATTCATGATAAAAAGAAACCCTACAGAAATTTGGGATAGATGGTCTTTATCTCAATCTGATAAAATGTACCTATTACAAACCGACAACCAGCATCATACCAAGAAGACAAAAACTGAAATATTTTATTCTAAAATCAGGAACAAGACAAGGATGTCCACTATCTCTACTTTTATTAAACAGAGTCCTGGACTATTTTCTACATGAGTATGTTATGTGTGTTTATCTACTTATATATTTGAGAGATTATTGGAATTTTATTGTGATGTATTTAAGACCACACATAAGGTATATTACTAACAGCTATTATTCTTTATGAAGAACAAATTTATGAATCAGCTGCTCAAACATTAACATTGGGCTAAGGAAGGGCAAAGGCATTGCACAGAATGTTTAAGGTAACACTGTCCCTTAGATGATACTTACTGTCCAGTAATTCATGAGAGAAGAGAAATTTTGAAAACCAAGTAGTGAAGAAAAGAGTTTTTACAGAAAGAGACTTTTTCAGCCTTGCTGTGAAGAATAAACATGCACTCATAGAAACCCATTCATAGAAACAGGTTACAGCATTGCAAATTACCTAAATATATGAAAAAATTAGAGTAATTACCTCTTACACCCTCTAGTTAGCTCACTAAGATTTTACAAATGAAGCAATTGGATTGCTATATCTGAAAATACCTCTGTGTAGGCATTTTAATTTCAAAAAGGGGAAATTCCCATGAAAATGAATGCTTACTGTAAGGAAACACAGCAGATTTCACTTCATATTTTGATAATGACAGTAAGGCATTATGAATATTTTAACTCAGTTATTGGCAATTGTACTTACAATGATGCAACCCCACTAGTTACTTAGGCTTTCACTGTGTATTGGATTTTTGTCTCTTAAGTGAAATGTGGATGAGTAGGAAAAAAATACAAAATATGTCAAGATGGACTAACCTAAACTCCTCTGTGTGTTTTGTTCTTAAGCACTGACCTTGTAGATATGTTGCTTAAGCTTCTGGAGCTCTTTTCTCACACACCTATCATCCACTCCTCATAGTGTTTACCAACCCCTTTTGGGTGACAAATAAGGTTTTTTTTTTTTTTTCAATTATATGTCATTTAAAAATGAATTGCTAGAGAAATTGCAAACAGTAAAAGATATTTCTAAAAAACAAATAAAAATAATAAATTATATATCCTGTGTTTAGCAAATAAGATATATTAATACTTATAAAATCAATATCCTGTTTCTGGATATAATTTCTGCTATTTCCAGATGGGTTTTTGTCTGAATAAAACTCAAGATATAATTTTATTTATAAGATTATATTGTTTAAGAGCTTGTAAGAAACAAGTGTCAAAAAAGTGGAGTGTCAGAAACACTTGAAAAGTAAATTGCACAAAAATATATCAAAAATATGCATGCAAACTGTTAGCTAAAGGAAGGAGTGACAAGAATGCTGAGGATCAAATTGACTTGAATGGGCTCTTGAAATTTCATGTTTTTTCAGTTTCCCTTCGGCATGAACTTAACTCATGATACCACACTATTTTATGCACTTGGGAAAAATACAGTCTTCCTCACCATGTTCACAAAAGCTTGCATGACTGATTTTGCAGGCTATAAATAAAAGGGTTCAGCATGGGTGCTACTGAGGTGCTTAGCACAGCAAATCCCTTGCACAAAGATAGTCTTTCTCTTGCAGAAAGTTCAATGTACATAGAAATGTAACTGTCACATAGGATGGAAATGATAATGATATAGTGTGATTGTGAAGAAGGCCTTTGTTCTCAGAGGAGTTGAAGGAAACTTCAAAATTGTTCTGACAATATATATGTAGGATAGGAATGTTAATGCTAAAGTAAACTTCATAGTAAACACAGCACAGGAAAATCCCATTATCACTAGGAATTTTGAATCTGAACAAGAAAGTTGCAGGAGGGGAAAATAATTATAAGCAAAATGGTCAATAATATTGGATGTGCAGTAATTAAGTTGTAAGTTGTAAGAGCAACATAAGTAGAGTGAAGATGATCAAGAATGAAGGTAACCCGGAAGCAAATAAAACAGTCATGGAGACTTTTGGATTCATGATGGTCAAGTAATGCAGAGGCTTGCAGATGGCAATGTAACAATCATAGGACATGGCAGTCAGAAGGTAAAACTCTGTGAATCCCAGCAGAATGAAATAATAATAATAATAATAATAATAATAATAATAATAATAATTGAACTATACAATCATTAAAGGAAATAGTTTTAACTCCTGAAACAATGGTGCCCAGAAATTTGGAAATACTGACAGTTGTAAATGAAACTTCTACTAAGGAGAAATTCCTCAGGAAGAAATACATGGGGTTCTGGAGGTGGGAATCCAGCAGGGTAAGAGTGATAAGGGTCAGGTTCCCAGTGATGCTGAGTGTGTAGGTGATGAAGAGAAACACAAATATCACAGCCTGGAGCTTCTGGTCATCAGACAAACCCAAGAGGATAGATGCTGTTATTTCTGAATGTTTTCTCATTCCTTAGTTATCGATGTTGTCCATGTTATTCTGTTGCTGAGTCTATAGATGATAGAACAGGCTTGTAGTGTAATCAGCATACAAAAGCAGAGCTTGAATGGTGCTCACATACTGTGCCATATCCACATTCCAGGGAAATTTAAAGTTATATGATAATGACAATAATGTTTTAATTTTTTTCTTTTACAGAGAAAAACTCTGTAGTTAATGCATATTAAAGAATAATTTAGTTTCAAAATTCCAAGCCTACATTTTTTCACTACAGTTAGAAAATGTACTGTTGAAAAATACCAAATTCTGGCCAGAATATGGAAAAAAGTATTTCTCAAACATTACTCGTGATAATGCAAATGTGTGTACTCATAGGAAGAAAAGTATGGAGGTTCACAAGTTAAGTAAAAGTAGTTAACTACCATATGATAAAGTTATCCTATTCCTTTGACTATGCCCAAAGGAAATGAGGTCAGCATGGGAAAGAAATATCTGTACACCCACATTTATTGTAGTGCTGCTAATCATATCCAAAATATTAAATCATCTTATGTGTCTACTGACAAAGATGAAGTTGAATGGACAAAGACAATGCAGTATAATACAAAATGGGGTGTCATTCATGAAAAGCTTTTTGCAGTTTGAAACAAAATGGATGGAGCTGTAAGACACTATATTTAGTGAAAAAGCCAGACACAAAAACACAAGTTGAGCTTGTTCTTTCTTGTTTGTGGAAACTAAAACATTAACCTGAATGTAGCATAGTTATTAATAGGCATTAGGAAGGACTGGTGAGAGAAAGGCAGTTAAATATGATCAGTACATGCTATGGAAATATTACACTAAACCTATTAGTGTACAAGTGTGGATAGTAAAAAACAAAAAAGTTCATTTATGTCCTCCACTTTGAAGTGGTAGGGAAGAAGTTTGTAAAAGGTATTTCTTTCTCCAAATATTATCTTCTACCATTAAGATTTTTTCTCAGAGTCACTTTTGTGTAGTGCTTTAGTCTCTACACATTAACTCTTTGTTATTTACAAAGTTTAATTACTTCAAAATTTACCCAAAATTGGAAAGATATATTATTTTTAAAAAGTGATCATTTTGTCCTTAGTGAACTATCAATTTTTACAAACTTACCACAGATTTTCTTGCTTGAATTACTCTCATATGAGAAGTCAGATATCCTGAAGCTCTTACTATGAGCACCTCATGTGTCAGAAAGAGGGGAAGGAAGACATACAAAACTATGTGAAGTTCAGGGTTTAGGCATGAGATTTATTGCATACATAATTTCATGATATTAATCTCCCAGGTTTCTGTCTCAATATTTCAACCTATTTTCACTTTCCTGTGTATTACATAATTATGATGTGTTTTAATGTAATTATGATCATGAATATTTAATAAATTCTTTCAGTTAAAGAGATAAAAAGATTTTAAGAAAACTGTTTAGTAGTTTCATTTAAATTATGTAATAATAACTTTTAATATGTTTATTTTAAAAACATAAACAAAATATAAGTACTTTCCCATAGTTTATGTTTATATGAAAGATTTAGGGTTTCTAGTTTTGAGTCCACTTCATTTACTGGGTCCAAAACCATTTAATTTTTTGTACCTAGTTATTTTGTGTATGTAGTTTCTTTCTTAAAGAGGTAAATGTCATATGATAGTTGAATTCATAAAACAAATTAATTAATGTGAAGCATTTGGGAAAATGATTATCATTTATTGAAAGCTGTTTAGACTTGTTTTACAAAGAATATATGCCTAGCAACTGAGCTAAATCTCTGGGATTGGTATAGTGTCATTCTTTAAAAGTAATGTTATAAATAAACAGTAATTAATTCAATAAAAACAACAAAATAGAATAGGAATTCCTGATTGTACAGGATCTGTCACATTTATACAATTCATTTTGCATTTTTTCTTTTATTCTGTCTAAATGGCACTGACCTGTCCCACTATGTATCTGCCTCCTGCACACATGCTCACGCCTTTGCACACATGCTCACACTCTACATCTACCATCATTAACTGAGATTTGATTACTGCATGTGAAGCATGTTAGATATCTATAGCACATGAAAATGGCCACATTGATCACTTCATTTCTCTGCTTCTCTTTAGTGATAACCTTAATCTCAGTGATATCATAAACATTAGTAATAATGTAAAATGTATGACTTTAATTTTGTGAGTAGGTCACTGTAATAACATCTCAATTCCTTCTTCCCCTATTCACATTACACTAGGGAAACTACTCACTATATACATGCATAGGAATCTCAGTGCTCTTGCCAAATCACCACATTTAGACTATAATGAAATCTCTGTGACCTTCTCTATGACACTCTACATTCTTGAAAGTTAGGGCTGGATCTTTAAGCTATTTTGAGATATTTCAGTTCATAGCATAGTTATATTAGATTTATATGAAATATTTGTTTAACTTATTCATGCTTAGTTTGTTGATGAATTTCATCTGTCACCAGTTATAGTTCTCTAACTTGTGACATATAGGATATAGCCTGAATATTACTTGATTTAATATATGTTTTGTAGATGTGTTTCTTCCATATCAGAAACTTTATAAATGGTATTTCCATGCTTTCCCTAAAATTTCCTTTTCTTGTATAAATTTTAAGCTAATGAAATATTAAAAATATTTTATTGACATAGATTTAAATGATACATGGTAAGATATTAGACTCAGTGAATCTTACTACACTTTGAAAGTGAGAATTTGCCTTCATTTTATTTCTGGTGTGTTGGTGTACACTTGCATGTTGGTTTTATTATTAATAATGTTTAAGTAAAGCACTACCTTTAAAGCATAGGTTGCTTTTCAATCTTTACTCCATTATACCTTCCTCCATTAAATCCTCTTGTAGATCATTAGAAATTTTTCACAAAATTTATCTGCTAAAATGTGCTTTATTGGTCAAATCATAATGCTTCTTTCTACCTTATGAATTTAAAAAGCTTTTAGAACTTTAATACATTAGAGAAAAGCATAATTACTTAATGAAAAGTGTAGGAAATATTTGGCTCAACGCCCTAATTACAGTCACCTATACTTCTGGCACTGCACAAGCGTTTCAGATCCTGGCTCACGACATAGGGGTTCATTTGAGAATGTGGCTCAGCCTGGATGAAGAAGACTCCTCAGGAGAGTCCACTGAGTAACCAGATTTATTACAATCTCTTTTTATTGGGGTAATTTTTCTTAGAGAAGAATGAATAGTTTACATTTAGTCATTATAGTAATTATGAATGGTTTTTACTATTAGTTTTTACTATTAGTATTTACCCCAGTGTATATAGAAACAAAGCAAGGGAAAAGCAGGCTTATCAAGTAATACTTATAGTAGTTTTATAAATAGGAACATATATGTTTGTAAGAGTTTTACAGAGCCTCATATCTTTATTCATTAACTAGCCATCAATTGTTTAATCAAGAAACAATAAATAAATTAATAAGAAAATTATCCATTCAAAAACCTCATCAGTTTCTTATTTGTGACACCATAAATTCAATTTAGTATCACAGAAAGCACATGGGCTTTACCATTAGAAAGACATATCTTTAAAATGCAAATAGGTCATATAATGGACTTGAAACTTGGGATGAGTTACTTAAATAATTTGATTTCAATTTCTCTGTTTAAAATGCAGTGTAAATTTCAAGACTGTTCCTGAGGATGAAATAAGATAAGAAAATGAAAGTCCTAAATTATGTGGTATTGATGTCCTAAACATAGCTACATTAATTTTTTCTTTTAATTGAAATCATTTTTCAGCTTTGAGTAGGACACACATACTTTTTTGTGATTTATTATATTATGTCCTCCTGTGTGTAACATCTGTTACATTATATCTCACTTAGCTATTAAAACACATCTAAGAAAATTTAATCCTTATTTCCTAAAGAAGCATGGAAACTCTGACACTATGTAGCTTCCTTTCATTCCTATGGCTAGCAAATGTCAGTCCTCCTAAAATTAGTTTTCTGTTAAAGACAGAACTTCATGAGCTGCAAAATCACAGAGACAGAGATAGTGCATTTCTCCTTTTTATGATCAAAAAATAAAGGAATTTATAGAATGAAAGAAAAGCTAGTAGTTATTCCATATATTTTCATATATCATGTATGAAAATATTACCCCAATAGATCTTCTTTAGTAGGCTCAGAAGGTGAACTGTTAACTGTTGAATCAATGCAGAAATTCAAGAATTTTCCACTATTTTATAAACATCTGACTTACCTCTGATTTTCATATAGTTTCACAATTACTCAGAATGGCTAGGCTTGTAAAAGTATGAGTAAATGCCATCAATGAACATTCTCTTTCTTCAGTTGATCTAGTTAGCCACTTACATAGTTTTGGTCATAATTTTTTCATTTATCCAGCGTGGATATATTTCTTTCACTGTGGAGATGAGGAAATAAACATTTATAAAATATAAATAATATCACAAATAATTTTAAAATTGTTTGAAATCATTTCTACATACCCTTTATGTATTGTGAACATCTTAATATTTTATCTATTCTCAAGGATTTAATTCAGTGGATCAAAGTTGCCAGAAGAATACAAAAAAATTGCCATAAATGAATAAAAAATCCCCACATATTGGTATGGAATTGGAAAGAGAAACATGGGGAACAGTGTCCAATGAGACAGAAAAATATAACAAATGACAATTTTTTTTAAACTTGAGAATTATTTTGAGGTACAGTGATGTCAGTCAAATTAAGAACTGTAACACTTAATATAGATCTATCCCAAGTATTGCATGACAGTTTTCAAACTGAAAATCTGTTAAATTGTAGTATTGATTGATTATCTTCATTGATTCTAATTTAACTTCCATTAAGAAGTTTTTCTACTGTAATAGTTCACATTTTACAATTTTTAACTTAACAACAGCTTAACAATTGCGGTTGATGAGTTTCTTGATTGGGTAGATTGATGATATAATTTACATTCCAAATATAGTATCAGGAGCTAATATTTTCTCTGACAAAAGCTAATGTGACTGAAAGCATCTGGTACAATAAGGAAGACTGTTGGTAAAATATTAGTAAAATTAGTAAAGTAGAAAAATGTATCAAAAATTATGTTTTACTCTCTTCTAAAATTAGTATACCATATTAACTACAGTTATTCAATAAACTTAGTGAAGCTTTTTTATTTCCATGACAATAATTTTGTTCATTAATACACAAAGTATAATTACTTGCTTTATAATATAACTGAAAATTAAAGAAGGCAGAGCACAGTGTAATGGAAAAGTGGTACAGAATAAGTGCTTTGACTGAAAACTTTATTTTTACCTAGGATATTTGTATCAGATTTCCAGGTTATATAACAGAATTAGAGGCTACCATAACATTTATATTTATATAATAAGTAGATATAAAAGAAGATAACATACAAAATCTGTTATAACAGATACTTTTAGTATATCTTAATAATATAGAATATTGTGAATTGGAAAGTATTTCTAATTAGAGGCTTTCAGGATATAGCTCATTGGCATAGTACCTACCTGGCAAGCATGAGATCATCATTTTGATTCCTGATAGACAGAAAAATACTTTAAGTAGAAAGACCTAAGATCATCACACAAGTACAAAGAATTAGAAAGTATACCATATAGACATCTACAAAAATGTGCTATAGATATTTATTATCTCATAAAATATCAAAAGGTAAAAGGTTATAACAGATACTACACAATGTAAGTCAACTTATTAAAATGGTGTTTATTTCTATAAGCCAATACAGTAAATATTTTTATTAATATTAATCAGAAGCCACTGATATGCTGATTTTCTATTCATAAATAAAATGATTCATTACATGAAAACTATACATACTTCTAAAAACACACACACACATAGCCATTTTCAGATTACAAAGAAATGTGAACCCAATGAGTTCAACATGGCAGGTAATTGTGAGATGGTTACCAGAGGACAAAAGAAAATTTAATTTCTTTATTCCATTATTGATTTTAGTGGTTACATTCATGCTTGTGAATAATAAATTTCATTTATAAGAGATTGCTTTATGAAGAAAGTTTCTAAAGGCTTGTTTTACTTGCTTATTCCTCAAAGTGTAAATAAAAGGATTCAACATGGGAGCAATTGAAATATTAAGGATGGCAACTCCTTTGGTCAGTGATGCTCTTTCATTTGCTGAAGGCTTAACATAAATAAATATGCAACATCCATAGGAGATGGAGATGACAATTATGTGAGACGAACAAGTAGAGAAAGCCTTTTTCCTCTGACTGGAAGAAGGGATTCTCAGAATGGTGCGAATGATACATATGTAGGAAAGAATCCCCAGTGCTAGTGTGAAGAGCAGAGTAATGAAGGCAAAATAGCAGCCAATCATCTCCAAAAACCGTGTATCGGAGCACGGGAGTTGTAAGATGGGGAAATAGTCACAAGAGAAGTGATCAATGACATTGGAAGCACAAAAATCCAACTTGACAATAAGCATAAGTAATGGGAAAATGGTCAGAAAGCCTGCCAGGCAAGACATGAAGACCAGAAGCACACAGATTTTCTGATTCATGATAGTGGTGTAGTGCAGAGGCTTGCAGATGGCCACATAGCGATCATAGGACATAGCCGTCAAAAGAAAAAATTCAGACACACCCAAGGAGATGAAGAAAAACTATTGAGCTAAACAGTTGTTATAGGAAATGGTCTTGACTTTAGTAATTGTTGAACACAAAAATCTTGGAATGGAAACACTTGTGAATGTAATTTCCAAGAAGGCGAAATTTCGGAGGAAGAAGTACATGGGAGTCTTTAACTGTGGGTCTAACAAGGTGAGAATGATGATGGCTAAGTTTCTGCTGATGCTTAATATATAAGTTATAAATAAAAAGATAAAAATTACGGCCTGAAGTTTTGGGTTGTCTGATATACCCAAGAGTACAAACTAGGTAATCATTGTGTGGTTTTTTTTCTTTCAAATGTTTCATTTCTGTGAAATAAATCAAAAAGAAAGATTAATTTCAAGGAAGGGATTAAAATTTTAAGTATATTGTGAACTGTCTTCTGTGAAATGAAGCAGTAGTTCTTTTTCTCAATAAGTATTTTTTGCTATGTCATCTCATTCCTTTTAAAACATAACACATGTACAGTCTTGTCCTGTATTGAAAAGAATTCTGTATTTGCAGGTCTATGTTTAAAGACCCCTAGTGAGTGATCACACTTAATACCTCTACACAGTAAAATTCTCTATATGGGCAATACATGTGTGAATTACTATCCCTACAACAGTATTTGTTAACTATATTTGTAGTTTGAATATGAAGACTTTCTTCTCCAAAATCCTGTATATGTAGGACTGAAATATTTAATTTTGAGCTTCAATTCTATCATTTAGAAACATACAAAATGTATTATTATATGTTGATACCTACTCACCATTCTAAGATTAATATTAGTTATGATAATTGTTATATTTGTTGTATACTCTTTAAATTAGATTGTATAATTAGATGCAGCTTCAGTCACAGAATTACAGAATTAAAAATGCCTTGGTTGTAAACAAGATTAAAATTGATGTATTGAAAAGAAGACATAAACCAGACCAATTAATTCACACTCACAGGGCCAGGGCTCAGTAATATGTCTGTGATATACCAATGTCTTTATATCACTTGCATGCCCTTAAATTAATAATAGAATTTTACTTTTAATTTTCATTTCCTTGCATTATTCTTAATTTTTTTCAAGAAAAAACTCAAAAAGGAGATTGTGATGTCAAGATATGTCATTGCCTCCTTTCTTAAACACAAATAAAAATAAATAAATATTTTATTATAGGTTTTAGTTTATAGAAACCACAAAGCAGTAAAATGTAATTTACAAAAATTTTGCCTCCTGTTCATTCTTTCTTTAGCCTTAACACCTAGTATTCTGGCTATGATACAAATTCTCAAACAATATTTGTTGTATCACTTTCTATAGGATATGTATGAAAGTTGATATTGTGCATTTTTTCTTAAAAATCTCTTTCCTTTAGGAATATGCACACTTTTGTCATTACTATACTTGAGAAAGATCTGAGAGTTCTTTCAGTAAGTTTCCACGGAAAATTGTATTAAAATACTGGAATGGAAAACATTTTGAAGTCTCTGGATAAGATAATGAGAACACTACACAAAAATCACATAGCTTTAACTTTCTTGTCATTGTATAATTAATTCCCCAAGAAACTAAACTGAAGAAAGGAAAGATGCAAGCAAAAATAAATTCAAGAGACATAATGAGATTATGACATATCTTTCTTCAATACCAAAACACAAAGTAACATAAAAAGTAAAAGTGTACTGACTAATCAGCTTATATATAATCAACCTGATTTCCCTTTGACTGTACTTAATTTTCTTAATTTATAGTTAGACTATGTCTATACTCAGGAGATACTTTATTCTGAATTCTTTAGGGGTTGGTTAAATCCAGGACTGAACTATTGGTCCACTGCGGACAATACTTTGAAGATATTACTCATATTTTATTCACTAATACATCTTTTCCAATAAAGAGTAAAATGGATGATCAAAATATCAATATCTAAAAAATCAAAAGACTAGTTTAAACCTTACTTTTTAATTATTAAAATCAACATATGGTTAATTTAATGAGATTTAAGGGTCAGAGTAATACCCAGTACCTTATAGAATAATCATGATGTTTATATATTAGAGCTGTGTCTTTGTATGAAATAACATCTTTCTATCATGAATTTGCCTTTGTATATGCATCTGGATACAGAGTTGGATATGTATCACTTCCTCACTACCCTAATAGTATGGGTTATGCATTCTCTGCTCTGTGTGCATTCTCCCTCCCTCCCTCATCCATCACTGATTATCTTCATTTTTCTTTTCTCTCCTCTTTTCACATTCTTGGAACTTTGTCTCTTATTCTTCATGACTCTTTTTTGCACATTATTCATTGGTAATTTTTCTATTATCTATTATTTAAAACAAAACAATGATTTAACATTCTGTGTTTAAAAATTATATTGTGTGCTTTCTGTATTGGATTGAAAACATGAAAAGTTGGAGCATTAATTGTGTAGAATTAGGATTATAGAATGGAAGGAATATCCTAAAGCTGAGTAGTCTCTTGTCTTCCAGATAGCCCTAGAAGATTTTGTGAGTTGAAATCATTATCTATCTGTTTAAATATAAAAGTGATTCCAAAATAAATAGCACTGTGTAACCTTTTGGTGACTGTCTAATAACTTCCATGTGAATAATAGTCTAGATATAAACAAACAAAACACATAGATTTCCATTTCATTAAATTGCTCTTTTGGATATAAAAATTAGATATCTTTTCTTTTGAGCAAACTATATTTTGTTTTCTTTTTGCCCTGTTTTCTGAAAGGGGTTCTACATTTTAATATGAAACTTTCCTATGGAAAATTGGCGATTGCACAAAATAAAATGTGTACATGTTCTTTCACAATTATTTATATGCCTACTTTTGATTTTAGTTAATTTATGAGTAGTGTATGTTATGTATTCTCAATAAATCATAATGATTTCATTATATTGAATTAATTTAAATTTTGTGTGATAGTTGATTATCTATTTGTAAAATGACTATTTCAATTTTTAGTGCCTGGGCAAAATAAAATAGTACGAACTAAAAGCAAAATATTTGAGACACAATAAAGAAATTTTGGGCCTGGGATATAGCTCAACAACACAGAACCTGCCTGGAAAACGCGAGGTCCTGGGTTCAACTCTCAGTACCAAAAAACAAAGACGCACCTCATAAAGGAGAGAAAGATAGTGATGGGGATGTTTGCTTTTTACATACGCGTCCAGCTACCATACACAAATATATTGAAAATAACACAGAATCATGTCTTTGTGAAGATTATAGAATATGACACCCAGAGAAAGAAACACAGAGAATAACTTTCATATTTATACTCTGAGGACCATGTCAGTATTCTTTTTTTGTTAGCAACTATAAAGGCAAAAGCTATATATTAGATAAAAATGAGGCTATTACCTCAGGATCCTTATCTGGAAGTGTTTATAATTTAAGTTAAGGGCTATTCAGCATATTGAAACTTTTTCTCCAGCTTCCAAATTTATAAATTTCAGAAGTGAGGTATATTTTTGAATTTGATGTCACTTAAAAACTTACACAATTTATTGGTGAAAATAGATTACAAAATTACAATAACAGCTTAATACTAGTGATGATAATTTTTATTCTTATCATATATTCCTTTAAACATGACCATGGGAATAAATGTGGTTGAAATAGAAAGATAGAATTAAAATTGTCTTGGTTGTAAACACTAGTAAATTTATTTTATTGGTAAGAAAACAAAGACTAGAGACATTAAAACTAACAAGCTCATTAATAAAATTACTGCTGTAGTTTTATGTCCACTGTTGAACAATTGTCTACTTTTATTATACTCAGTCATTTTCTTTTTAAATCCTTCTGAGAACAAGAAGTAAATTATGGAGTAGTTTCTTGGTGTCAAAATATATAATTGCTTCCTTCCTGAAATTAGCTAATAAGAATAAGTAAGATTTTCTTCATATAATTTATTTTATAGAAACCACAGAGTCTAAACTATAACCTTCAGGACTTTTACCTGGTCTCTTTTTATCATAATGTATTACAGACAGATGTTTTCTGTCTGTAACATAAGTATTCAGTTTCTACAGCAAGAACTGAATGGTTTCGTGGTTGATAAGTAATAAACATGATTTTGTGCTTTTGTTCTTTTATTTTTCTTAATATCAGCAGTCCTTCATTTAGGGATATACTTATTTTCATTAATACATCAGAAAATGGCACAGAAAAAGGTAGAGTGTTGGAGTGGTTGGAAAATAAGTGAAAAATATTAAAGTTCATACTAATAAATATACTATCATGGTAATTGATGGATCCTTGCAAATTTTTTGATAAAATTAACTTTTGTATAAACTTTTGGATAACAGACAAAAACACACTTACTGACTAATATGAAGTGTATTTTCTGATGTGTCTGATAATACATATCAGAAAAATAATCTTATTTTTTTCTTGATTTAATTAAAATATTAATGTTTGTATTCATAATATTATTTGGAGGTTTTGCTATTTAATTTAATCTTTCTTCATTCTTTTACATAAAACATCTCACATACAAAATATACAGGCTGAATTTCACAAAGGTGTTCTAGCAGTGTTGATTAAAAATTTAAAAAAAAATCTTATTTATTTTATCTTTCCATATAAACAGAATATTGCTCTAACATGAACTGTAAGACTCACTACTGTAACCCTTAGATTTCAGGAATTCTTAGAATTTCCTGGGATTACTGTTTTAAGATTCTTAAAGATAAAATATTGAGAAGTTGTCTAAATAAAGATCAAATGGTACATGAAGATAACACAAATTTACCTTCTCTTCTCACTGAATGAACCAAAAAGTAACTAGATTGATGAAAGGAAGGATGCACATAGAGTAACTTCATGAGACACAGAGATGCTATGACATAGCTTTCTATAAAGCCAAGCTATATAGTGTGGTGAAAGCAAAAGTACACCAACCAGCTAATACAAACAGTCTGGCTCCCCTCTGGCTGTACTTAATTTCCCTAATATACACTTGGACTCTGGATATACACAAGGGATAATTGACTCTCAGTTCCTTTGGGATTGGTAAAATTCAGAATAGAACTATTCCAGAATTGGACTCCTCTTTGAGGGTGATGTTTACTCATATGTATATCTCTGGCAGTGCAGTACAGAATAAATGATTCCTTTTTTAAAAAATCAAAAAAGTAGTTTAAGCTTCAGTTTTTCATTTTTATTGTTCAAATTGATGTATGGTTAGTGTTTTAAGATTCACATGTCACAGCAATGCATACTGTATCACATAGAATAGTCCTTGAGTTTCCAATCAAGCTTACAGTTTCATTCTTATTCTCAAATTAACCAGTATGAAACATTTATAGTATGTTTCATCTGATAGTTTTTCTATAAAAAATCATACTTACATTTATACTCTTAGGAAAAATTGTGAGTTTCTAAATAGAATTCATCCTTTTGTAACAATTGCATAAAATACCATAGAAGACTGATACATAATTTAAAAGTTTGTTTGGACAAACGTTATGCAATTATATTATTGTCACATCATTAGATATAATACTGCTGTATATTCCTATAGATTTGTTTTGCATATTTATAGTTATTAGCATAACATATATGAAAAAAATTTTAATAGATGTTTTAATATATTCTTCTTACAGACAAGAATAAATAACATTCATAGTATGCTAACCAATATAGAATATTAAAAGTCTATTAAAAGTTTCAAAGCTGGGATAAAAATAATAATCCAATCCACTTAGTGATAAAGATAATATCATCAATCCCATGTTATAGTGTCTAGATTTTGATGCTAAGCAAATGTAGTTTTTTATAAACATGATAAATTTATTTGACCTTTCTGAAAATTATTGTGCCATCTACAAAATGAAAAGGCTGATAATTCACTCATAAGAGATTGCAAAGAATAAATATGGTAATGTATAAAAATCAGTGAGTTTATTTTCTCATTTGTTAGTAAGACATTTAACCATATTAGTATCTTAGGTGTTGCAATATATTTTCAGGGAGTTTCTTATTTTTAACTTTTTTTAAATGCTGTGATTCAACTCAAGAAGACTGATACATACTTTGAAATCTTGGTATATTATCCTTCTGTGGATTTCCTTTTTACATACCTCAAATCTAGATAAATATTTCTTTATGCTTAATGCTTCTATGATTGTGCTTTTTACATTTACATCTATAATTTATCTGAAGTTACTCTTTCTTAAGTTTGTTGGCAAAATTTAGATATATGAAATGAGCATATTTGTCATAGAGAGCTTGAACTAACTCTTTTTCTTTGTATTTGTAGATTAAACTCAGTACCTTGCACATTCTAGGCAAATGTACTACTGCTGAATCATGGTCCTTCTAACTCCAAAACTTATTATTGTGGGAACATGGATCTAGTTTCTTCTGCATTTTGACCTGGTGGCCAACTTTTTTAGCACAATAATACTGGATGCAATATAAGAATCTGGGTAATGAGCTATCAGCCACCAATGTCATGTTAAGCTCTGTTAATAACACTTGGAACATAACATTCTAGTAAGATCCATGTGAAATATTTCACTGGGAATAGAAGTGAATATTATAAATACAGCCTTGATCTGATATACTTAAATTTTTCAGTACAAAATTTTTCAGTACAAAAGCAGAGCTGTTTTTTGCAAAGCTTGTGATGTCCTCCTAAACATTTCAGTAACACTTCATATTACTTATCCTCAATCTTTACTTTCACATTCCAAAATATCTGTAAATTTTGTTAATTTATTTACTTTAATATTCTGATACTTTCTTTTCTACCCAAGCACATTCACATATTTACTTCAGCCTGTTAGGAGTGGTAAGAATTTGTGTGTGCCTTCATTCACTGTTACATATCGATCAGTTCTATTTCAATTTTATTCTTGTTAGAGCAATATTCTATCATTCTTTGGTTTTCTTCAACTCAAATTTTCTATACTGCTCTATGGCTAGTGTCTAATGCATTGGATATCACAAGTTATACATATTTTCCATTAATGAAAACATTATTTTAGAAAGTTTTAGGGGGAAAGTTGTTTCTTCAGGCCTTGTGTCATCATCACTTTGATCTCATGGAACTGTCATCATTTCTTGTGGGTGATAATCTTTATTCTTTCTCTCCACACACAAAATCAACTTTCTCTTTCTCTTTCTCTTTCTCTTTCTCTTTCTCTTTCTCTTTCTCTTTCTCTTTCTCTTTTCTCTTTCTCGCTCTCTCTTATGTCTCTGACACACAAACCACAAATACAACTTTATCTAACATTTAGATAATCTTCAAAATATTTCATTTGCAAGCCAAGTTTAGGTACTCACCTAAAGCTTCATACTATCTTATTCATTTTAATTGACTTGTACACAATTGCTTATACATGTGAACATTTATTTTCATTTAAAAAGCTGACTAACCAGACCACGGATTTAGTTCAGTGGCACAAGCACCTGCCTGGCTTACTTGAGTTCAAAAGTATGAAAAAAAAAAAGCCAACTAACCTTGGTATAGTGGGCTTCAAATAATTCACATATTCAGTGCCAAGTAGAGAGTCACGGCAATGTTAAGCCTAATCATGATGTATTACCTATCTTAGCTATTAGTGCATTTCAATTGTTGATGAAATTTTCTTTAAAATTTTTGTATATATGCTCATAAGATCTGTAGGACTATGTATATTTTTCTGACTTTGTCATGGTTACTTTTTTCTCCTTGTTGTGATAAAATACCTACTGCCCAAAATGAAGGAAAGAAAGATTTCTTTTACTTATAGTTTTCGGAGGTTTCAGTCCATATTCAGCCAGCTCTAAGGCAGGGTGGCATAACTAAGGGGTAGCTGCTTATGGTGGCCACAAGCAAAAAGAACAAAGAAAGCAAAAAAAGGGAAAAAACATAACTCCTTTCTTCCCATATATTTTATGCTGTTTTCTCAACCTTGAGTGGGTGCAGCACTCACACCACCAGTCCCAGCACTAGACAACAAACCAATCACAAATGCTAGACTCAGCAAGCTCCATGTCTGCATGAGGATTTGGGGCAACACCTGACACAAATCATAGCATTTCACGCCATCCCCCAAAAGACTCATGTACATCTTTTATGTAAAAGACATTTAGTCTATCTCCAAGTGTTACCAAAGTTCTAACAGTTTCAGCATTGCTGCAAAGTTCAAGTCATAAGTGCCTACAATCTAAGGCAAACTGTTAGTTGTAACACTCTATAGAAATGAAAAGAAAGTTAAGCCCTTCCAACATATAATGGTACAGAATAAACATTACCATTTAAAAAGGTATAAAATGGGGGATACAAAGAATTGAATCCAAAACAAGTCCAAAATGCAGCAGGGCAAACATTAAGTCCTGGAGTTTCATGCTCAGCATCTGAAGCAATCTTCTTGCAAGATACAAAGGTCTTGAGTGACTCCTCACCCACAACACTTCCAGGAGTTTTAGTTCCTGTGGCTTCTCTCTTAGGCCTGCTCTACTCCATCCTTGCAGCTTTCTTTAAATAAGCCACACTCCTGGATTTTCCAAGATCTGGGTTTTCTATTGCACATTCACAGCTGCATGCACTGCCTTCTTAGGGGCACATTGCCTGGATTCCTAGGCCTTCTGAAAATGGGATGAAAGCCTTTTTAACCTCAGAACTCTTGCATTTTCCATTTGCCTAAAAGCAGCATCATGTGGATGCTGCCAAGGTCTGCTGTCAGCTGGAAAAGTAGGCAGGGTTTTTTTTTAATCTTGGCTGTAAGTGTTGAGTGTCTGGAATGCTAAGCACTCTGAACCTGATTGTGAGGAACAGATTTTTTATGTCACCACTATTCTGGAACCTGGTGTGTCCAGTGCCATTTTGGAACCCCATGGGGCCTCTGTGACCATTGTGGATCATGGTGCTCTGTAGTTTTTTCCTCCCAGCACAGTCTTTTTACTTTATAGTTTTGAGGCTATAAAAGGAGGAAATCTGCTGCCTTTTCTTGTGATGCTTGCAGGCTACTGTTTGTTTGTTTGTTTTTGTCACAGCAATTGAGATCTCAGCTGTATCTTTATAGTCCACAGATTTTTGGATAAACTCACAGTGTTTAAAATCACTCTGCTGATCTCTTTGTCCTTGATTCACAACATAAATAAAGCTAAAAGCCCCCAAAATTGCAATGCCACCACCTCAACATTGACTGCCTTGAGATTTCTTCTGCCTGATTAGTCCACTGCCCTTACTTTCAGTCTCAGTCAAAGTCTCTGGACACAAGAAAAATACAAACAAACTTTTACCAAGCCATAGCACACATCATATGGACTCCAGAAGTGTATGCGGTACCTTTTTCTAGCAAAAAACTCCCAATCCTGGTCTTCACCAGCAGTCTTTTTATCACACTTTCAGACTTCTGAGCTCTGATCAGAATTTCCCATACAGAAAAGCCTAAGGTGTTCCAGCACTATTCTTTAAGGTGACTACTCCAAACTCATCCAAGCTCTTCAAACATGCCATTTCCAAAGGCTGTTGAATCCCATGGTCAGATACAGTCAGAGAAACAATCCTACTCCTGTTAACAAATTCTGTTTTGGTTATTTTTCCCTCATTTTTGAGACAAAATATCTGATGTCCAGAATGAAGGAGGGAAAGGTTTATTCATCTCACAGTTTTTGGAGGTTATAGTCCATATTCAGCTGGCTCTAAAGCAGAGTGACTTGACTGATAGGCAGCCATTAATGGCCACCACAAATAATAAAAGCACAAAGGGAAAAAGGGGCATAGCATATGTTCCTTCCTTTCCTATATTGTATCCTGGCAACCTGATTTTGGGTGGGTACAGGACTCATATAACCAGTCCAAGCACTAGACAACAAACCAATCACAAATGCTAAACTCAGCAGGGTCCATGACTACATGAGAAGTTGAGGAGTCACCCAACACAAACCATAACAGACTTAAAATTCAAATAATGCTACTCTTATAAATGAAATGACAAATTTTCTCTAAATTCTAACTACAGTATACAAGGGCCCTTGACTTGATGCCTTGCCCCCAGTCCAGATCCTATGGCAAGCCACAAGGACTGCTCACAAGCATGTCAAGGGCCAAGGGCAGGGTGGCGTGCTGAGGTCAGCATGGTGGTGGATGGCCCCACAATGGTTGGCTGCACCATACTAGCTACACCCTGATTGGCTATGGGCAACAGGCTGGTCAGAAAGCTGAGCTGGAGTCAGAGTTTGGGCACAGGTCAGGCTTGCACAGTGCTCAGCTATGCAGCATTCTGGGTGGGAAGAAGGGCATGGCCACACAAAGATGGCAGGGAGGGAAGGTGGTGGCACTGAAGGGGGAAGAGTGGTGCACGGACCCCAGATTGTGCATTGCTGGGACAAAGCCCAAGATGTCAGCCTAGACCAGGATGTGACACAAACTGCTGGGGCTCACTACCATGAGGTGGCCAAGGGCTGGTGCTGATGACCAAACAGCATTCATGGGCTGGCATGAGGCAGTTAGGGGCCTAACAGCACCATGTTGGCCAAGGTGCAGCTCAAGAAGCTTGTGCAGCTGCTCTGGGATGGGCCATGACACAAGAGTTTCTGGAGTGTGCAAATGTGCCTCTACACTGAGTGCAGTCAGTTGGCACTGCACTGCACCACCACAAGTATGTGACCAAGTTTCTATGTAGATGGCTAAACCATTTACATAGCTGGTGAAGGAAATGCAAATTCATTGAGAGGAGCTTGCAATAATTAATTACCTGGAAGACGTGCTTTTGGAGAGGTTGCTGTTGTCAAAATGAAAAGCGCTGAGCAAGTTTATGCAAAGAAAATCTTCAACAAGTGAGAGATGCTTAAAAGAGCAGAGACCATGTGTTTCCATAAAGAGTGCAACATGCTGGTCATTGGTGACTGCCAGTGGATCACATCACTGCATTACACATTCTAGGATGAGAACCACATATATTTGGTCATGGATTACTACATTGGTGGCAATTTGCTGAGCCTGCTCAGTAAATTTTAAGACATGGTGAAGTACTGCCCTGATGAGATGCTGTTTACCATTGACTCTATTCACCAGCTTCATTACATACACAGAGGCATCAAACTCGACAATGTCCTTTTGGGCATGAGCAGTCATATCCATCTGTTTGATTTTGAATCATGTTTGAAGATGAATGATGGTGGAACTGTCCAGTCCTTTGTGACCATTGGCATGACTGACTAAATCTCACCCAAAATCCTGTAGGCCATGAAGGATGGCATGAGCAAGTACAGGCCTGAGAGTGACTGGTGGTCCCTAGGCAACTGCATGTATGAGATGTCCTATGGGGAAACACCTTTCTGCACTAAGTCCTTCGTGAAGAACTATGGGAAGATCATCAACCATGAAGAGCAATTCCAATTTCCTTCCCATGTCACAAATGTCTCTGAAGAAGCCAAAGACCTCATTCCGAGGTTTATTTGTAGCAGAGAGCACCAGCTAGAGCAGAATGGAATACAGCACTCCAAAGAACATGCATTTTTTGAAGGGATAATTTGTGTGAAACCTCTAAGCACCTTACATTCCAGGTGTGAGCAGTCTTTCTGACACATCCAACTTTAATGTGGATGATGACATGCTGAGAATCACTGAAATCTTACCTCATGTCTCTCATGTAGGCTTCTCTAAATTGCATTTGCCTTTCATGAGTTTCACGTTTACAACAGAAAGCTATTTTTTGGACTGAGGCTCTGAAGAGCACAACGCTGTTGAACATGCTCACCAAAGATGAAGATGTGCAGCAGGATTAGAACAGCTTACAAAGTGAGGCCTGTAAGAGGTGAATCTGCAGGCTGGAGCAAGAGAAGCTGAAACTGAGCCACAAGCTGCAGAAGTCCTCCCAGATAGCGCAGTCCTTCCATGGCGCCACATGTGGCCTGGGTAACTCAAACTGAGACAAGGAGATCAAGAGGCTGAATGAACAAATTGAGCATGTGAAGAACAAGACAGCAGATTTAAATGAGCTTCACCAGCAGGTGGAAGGTACCATGATGTTGCATCAGGAACACAAAGACTCTGTACACTACTTGAAGGGCCTAGAGAAGCAGTACCACCTGGCTTGGCAGGAGAAGGAGGACTTCACAAGCAATTTGTTGAAGTTTTAGAGCAATTGACATCCTGACTAAAGAACTCAAAGATGCTCATCAGCAGCCGAAGTGGGGCCTGCAGGAGTATTTAGAGCTAAATGAGCACATGGTGGAGCTCCAATCCCAAAAGCAGAAAGAGGAGAAGGAGAAGGAGGAGGAGGAAGAGGCAGAGGAGATGAAGGTGGCCATGCAGAATATTGACTCCATGCAGCAGGACATGTGCAAATCCAAGAATCTCAGGAAAAGATCTGGAAATTCAGCTTGAGGATGCTGTTGCTAAGACTTCAAAGGAGTGCAGGCTACACAAGCACAGTAAGAGCTTCTGCAAGCAGATGGGGAGTGAACTTGAGACTCTCAAGATGAAGCAAAGAAGCTAGGGGCCAGGGGGCTGTTTTGGAACACCAGCAGAATATCTACAAAATCAAATTAGAACTTGATAAGTTTCCTTAAATAAAGAAGGCATGTAAGGCCCATTCACCTAAAAGAAGGCAATGAAATACAGGCTTAAAAATATATTCAATAAAATTAGAATGGAAGATTTCCCATTGATCAGGAATGAGATGAATATTCAATTAAAAGAGGCATATAGAACCTGAAAGAGACATGACAGGAAAAGAATGTCACCATGATACATAAAAATTCAGAACAAAGTCAAGCCTGGGAGGAGTAAAAAGAATTCAATTGACTTCCAGAGCCAGCTGGTATGTGGGCTTGAAGACAAGAACATCTCCCCCTAGTAAGCAATTGGCTGATTCAGAGAAATGGCAGAGTTGATAGCAACTGAGGTGCAAACACAACTTAATGCTTGTACTGTTTGATTGACTTTGCAGGCCTAAAGCCAGCAATCTGAGCACCTATTAAGAGGATAATAATATGCAATATTGCAAATACAGACAGTTTCCTTCTGTCTTGTTTTGAAATCCAATATTGTTCTTACTGTTTTGTTTTGTTCCATTTTATTATTTTGTTTTATTCAAAAGTAAAATAAGTGTTCAGTTTTTATTGGTTTTATTCTGATCTGTTTTGTTTAATTTTATTATGCCTTGTTGGTATGGGAAGCAACTTTGAAGATAACAAGAGACATTATGGTAACAACCATTGTTGATTTCCTATTATCTTGTTTTGAAATCCTGTATCACTTTCACTTTTTTAAAAACTTATTTGTTATATTCATTACCTCTTAAAGCAGAATGTGACCTGGGCACTCCATTTCTATTCACAGGCCTTGTTCTAAATTATTTTTCAAGCAGCAATGCAGTATACCTAGTGTATTCCTCTCAACAATACTTCTCTTTGGAAAACAAGCTCCATGGAGTTTCTGCCATCACGTTCTCTCACGTACTTATTTCTAGAAGCTTAGGACATGCAGATTTGAAACTACAGGGGAAAGTTTTTTTTAAAAAAGTGGATCCTACAAGATGAAAACTCAAGTTATTATAACAAATATTCCCTTAAACATCAACATATCTCAACACTTCAGAGACAAAAGATTTGGTCTACTAAGGAATCTGGCCTGATAACTAAACATTTTAGACTTCACAAAGTAAGTTACATCTTACCACAAACTTCTCAGCCTGTTAAAATAAAGCAAGGTGAAACTAGAAAAAGCATTGCTAGCTATGCTTTAGTGCCCAAAGTATCACAGTATCCCTTAAAGGTAGAAAAAAAACCACTTATCTTCCCATTAAACAGTTATCATGCCATACAGACTTATGTGTTAACAAAAAATCCTCAATATATATATATATATTATCAGACAGAATGAAAGTAAAGCACTGAGCACACATCTCAGTCATTCTTCCAGCAGAGTTTAGTCAAGTTCTTCCTTGTGTGATGTGTCATCATCTCCTTCAAGGGGTGGCATCTCTTCATTGATAGCAGCAGTGGTGCCATCAGCAATGGGCTCATCCTAAGCTATACCTAGCCGCAGTTTGATCATCCTGTAGATCCTGTTCACATCTGTCTAGGGGTCTTCCAGACTAAAGTCAGAGGACAGCAGGGCAATTTCATACAGCAAGGTGACCAGATCCTTCATGTACTTGCTATTCTTGTCAACCTTGGCCTTCTGTCTCAAGGTCTGAATGATGGAGTGGTCAGGGTGTATCTCCAGGTGCTTCTTGGCTACCATGTACCCCTTTACCACGTTATCTCTTAGGGCTTGGGCTTTCATGATTCTCTCCACTTTTGCCACCCAGCCATATGTGCTCATGATGATACAGCTTGGGATGTCACCAATCAGTTCGACACAAACACCTTTTCAATTTTTTTTTCTCCAAAATGTCTTTTAAGAGGTTTGCAGAGGTTTTCAAACTTTATATTTTTCACTTTCTGTTTCTTTTTCTCCTCTTCATCTTCTGGAAGTTTTAAGCACTCTTTCGCAACTAGCACTAAAGTTTTCCCTTCAAATTCCTTCAGCTGCTGGATACAGTACTTGTGGGTGGGCTCGATCATACAGATCACTTCTAACCCATTATTCCAATAATGTTCCACAAAGGCCGAGTTAGCTACCTGGTCTTTGGTTTCACCTGTGATGTAATAGATGTTCTTCTGGTTCTCCTTCATCCTGGTGCAATAGTCCTTAAGAGAAACCATCTGATCCCCAGAAGCAGATGTGTAGAAACATAACAGTTCTGAGAGCTTCTTCTCATTCTGACAGTCTTTGTGTATTCCAAGCTTTATATTCTTAGAAAACTAATCATGGAATGTTTTGTAGTTCTCTTTATCTTCTGCCAATTCATTGAACAGCTCTAAACATTTTTTTTGACCAAGTTTTTTCTGCTGACTTTTGACATTTTACTTTGCTGCAACATTTCCCTGGAAATACTTAGAAGGAGATCCTTGGAGTCCACCACCTCTCTAATGAAATTCAGGTGCTTGGAGACCAGCCCCTCACAGTTATCCATTATGAAAACTCTTTAGACATGCAACTTAATGTTATTCTTCTTTCTGTTTTGAAATAGGTCAAAAGGAGCTCATTGTGGGACAAAAGAGAAGAGTTCTGAATTCCAAATATTCTTAAATGGAAAAATGCTTCACTGCCAAGTTATCCCCCCAATCATTGATCAGGATTTTGTAGAAATCCCTATTCTCCTCGTTAGTAATATTGTCAGGGTTTCTGGTCCAAATGGGTTCCAAGTTGTTCAGTTTTTCTTGATCAATATACTTCTCCTTAATCTTCTTCTTCTTTTGCTTGTCAACATCTTTCTTTTCTTCCATTTCTTTATCAGAACCAAGGCCAACTTGATCAATAACCATCTATGTCAGGTTTGACTTCAGACTCCTTTTCTTTTCTTTGTCTTTCTCTTTATCTTCCTTTTATTCAGCCTCATTATTACTCACTTTCTTTCTTTCCTTCTCCTCAAAAAAGAGAAGTGAGATAAAAAATAAACTAAAAATGTTTCTTCACAATCTCTTTTATTCACCTTTCTTCCACGTATCTTGCAGATGCAGGGTAACCTTTGTTACTTGACCCATAGGTTCACCTGTGTCAGTCCTCACTGTGAAGGACCCTTCTGCTGAAGATTCCCAGGCATACTGTTCATAGTCATTGTTCTTGGTGACCCCACAGTCACTTTCTTAGCCACCAAGTACAAGAGTAAATCTCATACCAAATTGGCCAACCATGGAGATGTTGGTGCCAGCCTGCAAAGCCTCCATGAAAGCCTTGATCTCCGACTTGGCTACAGTGCCAAGGTAATTGATCAATTTGGCCTTGGTCATTTGGAAACCAGTATCCACAATGGTGAGGGTGTGATCTTGCTTGTTGGGAATAACATTTATGTGCAGCTTCTTGCCTGAGCTAAGTTTACAGGGGTTTGTCAGGCTTTCATACCTGATTTTGTCCAGGGCATCTGACAAATTGGAAATCAGCTCCCTCAGGAAGATCTCTTTGTCTAAGTAGAAAGTGTTGATGACCAGTGACATCAACTGGAAATCTTTGCCTGGAAGGTGAAGGTTTCCTCCTCCTCCTCCTCCTCCATGGGCTTTCCTGGGTCTGGGTCTCCTCCAGCATCTTGGCTAAGCAGCATGCATGGTCCAAGATGCAACACTTCTGGACACTGAAGCAACTCTCACTATTTTTTTTTGATTGGTTTCATTGCTTTATTTTGATTGGTTTTATTCTCTTTAAAATATACTTTCATTCTTTTGATTTATTTTATTGTTTTATTTGGTTTATTTTTATTATGTCTGATGGTATAGACAGATATTTGGAATAAAACAAGAGAAATTATGGTAGCCATTTTTGATTTACTACCATCTTGTTTTGAAGTCCTGTATTACTTTCATTGTTTTGTTCTAATTAGCTTTATTATGTTTCATTTCATCTGGTTTTAATCTCTTTAAAATAAAAAAATAGAACAAAGAAACAATATTCATACTTCCAGGAAGATGGCACAGTGGTAAGCAGCAGAGAAAGAGCCTCTCTGAGATTTCATGCCCAGGCACTAGAAAATAGCAATATGAGGAAGAGAAGAAGAATGGAAGTATCTGAAGTGAGAATTAAAGCCCACAAACAGAGCAAATAGAAATTTCAATGAGGAAAAGGAAGAGGAAGAAGAAGTAGGAGGAGGAGGAGAGGACAGATGGCACCATCTCCCTGAGTCAGGACTCACTAGTTGGGAAAAGCAATTCAAACCTGTAGACACATGCTGACTGCTGTCAACCCCCAGAGGCATTCACAGAGAAACGCAGCAGTGCAGCTTAGCAGTGGATACTGTGGATTCCACTAGCTGGGAGTGGCACAACTTTGTCTGGGAGCCATCTTGGAAGGGGCCAGGATATGATGTAATGGTGGGTCAAGCTTGGTCTTTGCTGCTGCCATGTCACCTTGCATTGCAGCCAGCTGAGTATGGGCCAAAACCTCCAAAATTTTAAGAAATAAAACTTTTCTTCCTTCATTTTGGGTATTTTGTCTCAACAAAGAGTAAAAAGTAAATAAGAAATGTGGACCACCTAAGGAAAGCTGCAAGGAGGGAGCAAAGCCAGTCCAAGAAAGAAGTCATGGTAGCTAGAACTACCATAAGTGTCATAGGAGTGGAGTCACTCAAACTCTCTGAAGCTCACAATTTGCCACAGATTTCTATAGATGCTGCACATGAAACTGCAGGACTTATTGTTTGCCCTGCTGGATTTCAGATTTTCTTTAGTCTCATTCCTTTGTATCCACCTGTTTGTAATTTTTGAAATGAAAGTGTTTATCTTGTTCCACTGAATGTTGGAAGAATTTAACTTTTCACTTGTTCAGGGATGTGGAGCTAAAAGTTTGCTTTACATCTCAGAGGAGACTGAGGTCTTGGACTTGTTTTATCAATGCTGATACTGTTAGGACTTTTGCAACTCTTAGAGATGGACTAACTGCCTTTTGCATAAAGGAATGTGTATGCATCTTAGGGGACCAGGGGCAAAATGTTATGGTTCCAATATAGTATAATATTGACAGACTTAATACTGGTTCTTAAGGATTGTTAAATCTGTGTTGTTATTCAAGTTGCAAAATGATAAGAATAACTTTTCTTTACATCTGGAGACAAATTGAAAGAATTATAACTTGCTGCCATGTTGACAAGGGTTGGATTGTAATGACTGATACATTGTGTCAACTTGAGGATTGAGAAGTTTAGGAGCTTAAACAAGTGACTCAGGAGAGGGCCAGGAGCTTCACCTTGTAAACATATTGAGCCTGTACAAGGAGAGGCCACAGAGTATGTGTGGATGAGTAGCCTGCTTAAAATACAAGGGAAGAAAAGAAGCTTGCTCTCCATTTCTGCTCTTGTTGCTTTGGCTATCTTCAGCCACCTTGAACTGTTGCTCCTGTGCCATACCACCCTGCCTGAGAGCCAGCTGATTACTGATGGAAACCTCCATAAACTCTGAGCTAACTAAATCTTTAAACCTTTAACTTTGGATGTCAAGTACTTTGTTTTAGCAATGAGAGAGTCAGATCTCCCAAATTAAAAGACCCAATGTAAAAATGAGAATCTGAGATAAATACTTACTTCTCAGATGAAGAAATACAAATAGCAAATATATGTATGAAGCAATGTTCAGGCACCTCCCCCATACCTGGACAACCTCAGCAACTGATGGGATCATTGGCCACCACTCTTCAGCACCCAGACAACCTCAGCAACTGATGGGGTCATTGGCCACGCATCCTCCATTACCAAATAACCTCACCAACAAAGCAGAGCCTCAGCTACCCCTCAGCTACCCCTGTCCCACACCCAGATAACCTCAGCAACTGAGGGCAACAAACTAATAAATGTAATACACCACATCAGCAGATCCAAAGGAAAAAAAAAATCACATGATAATCTCAATAGATGCATAAAAAGCTTTTGATACAGCACAACACTCATTCATGATAAAAAAAAAGTCTACAGAAAATCAGAATAGATGGTAACTACCTCAGTCTGATAAAAGCCATCTATGACAAGCCAATAGCCACCATCATATTAAATGAAGAAAAACTGAAACCTTTCACTCTAAAATCAGCAACAAAACAAGGATGTCCATTATCATTACTCCTTTTCAGCACATTTTGGAAATGTTAGCCAAAGCAGTTATATAAGAGAAAGAAATAAAAGAAATAAGGACAGGAAAGGAAGAAGTTAAATTATCATTATTTGCAGGTGACATGAAATCTACATAAAAGACCCCCAAAAACTCCACCAAAAGACTTCTATAATTACTAAACAAATTCATCAGCAAAGCTGGATAAAAAGTCAACACTCAAAATTCAATAGCTTTCCTGTACACAAACTACAAACTCACTGAGGAAGAAGTTATAAGAATATCACCTGTTACAGTGGCATCCAAAAAAAGAAATATTTAGGAATCCGTCTAACACAGGTTGTAAAATATCTACACATTGAAAACTACAATACTCTTAAAAAGGAAATTTAAGAGAATATCAGAAAATAGAAAGATATACCTAGGTCTTATATAGGAAGAACAAAAATAGTGAAAATGACAGTACTTCCAACACTTGTATATAGATTTAATGCAATCCCAATCAAACTACCATTAACATACCTCACAGATTTAGAGAAAATATTCCTAAAATTCATTTGGAATCATGAGAGATCTAGAATAGCAAAGACAGTTGTCATCATCAAAGAAAAGGCAAGAGGCATCAAAATCCCTAACTTGAAATTGTACTACAGCTGGACTTGCCTGCCACCTCCAAGTCCTGGGCCACTCTGGACAATGCAGCATGGAGGAAGAACACCGGCCCAACCCTGTTCAGCCGCTGGGCCTGCCTGTCTCCTCTGCACCCCACACCCGTCTGCTCTTGGCCAAGCTACTGTGTGGAGGAGGAATGCTGGGCCCACCCCTGCTCAGGCTTCTGGCCCTGCCTGCCACCTCTGCACTCCAGGCTGCTCCTGGCACACTGAATGAAGGAAGAACACTGGGCCACTGAGCTCCACCCCTCCTTGTGCCACTGGGCCCACCTGAGTACCTTGGTGACACTACCACGGGGAAGAGAAACACCAAGCTCCACCAGGCATGCCTGAGTGCCTCAGTGTCTCCCCACAGCTGCCACACAAAGGAAAACCATGGAGCTCTCCCCCAGCTCAGGCAGCCAACATAGCTCTGCCCACATCAGTGCCTTCCCACTGCCACCACACAGAGGCTGACCACAGTGCTCTTTTCAGGCTCAAGCCAGTGAGCCATGCCTGCAACCCATCATGCTCCTCCCTTGTGCTGACCCAGAAGACTGCTGCACCCACCCTGGCTGGATCCACTGCCTTTGGCCACCCTCCCTATTTCTTAGACCAAGCACCACTGTGAACATTTGGCTCCCACTCTCCCTCCTAGAACCTATGGGGATTGACTATTGGGATTAAATAACCAGATATTGGCCCAGAAGGTGAAAATGACAAGATGAAAAACCAAATGAAATCTCAAACATCTAATCCATCAGGTGCAAGAACAGGTGACAGAAACAGAGGATTCTAAAATTCATAAACCAGAAATCTCTGAAAAGATAGCAAGTGAAATAAAAAAAAACAAATCTGTGAGGCTATAGAAGAAATCAAATTAGAAGTAGTGTCTTACATAAAAACAGAAATAACAACCTTAGTAAAGGATTTGCTCAACATAGCTAGGGAAGAAATAGATAAAAAAAAATACAGGAGCATGGGAAATTGATTGATACTTTGAATGAACAATGTAGAAAACAAGCAGAATCCATGAAACAAATTCAAAGAGGTGTCCAAGAAAGAAAAACTTCTATTGAAACCTGGCAAAACCGTTTAAATGAAGCTGATGATAGAATTTCAGACCTTGAGAACTGGATCACAGATAGCTATCATGAATGGGTAGAACTTATAAAAACAACAAAGCACCATGAAATAGCAATTCAGCAGCTTCAAGATGATGCCAGGAGAAACAATGTAAGATTAATTGGCATCAGTGAGGAGGCAGGAGACCATACAAAGGACATATCTAAGCTGTTTACAGAAATAATGACAGAAAATTTCCAAAATGTGCGGGAAAAATCTGATATACAAATAAGTGAGGCATATAGGATGCAGTCATAACCAACACAGACACATATAATAAAGATCTCAGACATACAGCATAAAAACAGAATACTGAAAGCTGTCTTAGAAAAGACACAATTCACCTATCAAGGAAAGCCTATTTGAATCACTGAAGACTTCTCAGAACAAATGTTCAGGTTAAGATGAGCTTGGAGTAGAGTATTTCAAGCCCTAAAAGAAAACAACTTTCACCCAGACTGAGGTACCAAGCAAAACTGTCTTTCAAATTTAATGGAGAAACAAGATACTTCCATGACAAAGAACAACTGAAGAAATTCCACCAAACCAATCCTACAAACAGTACTGAAAGACTTGCTAGATAGAGATAAAAGGACCACAATCTCCAGAAAAAAACCCAAGAAATCACCAGGCTGGACAAGAAATTAAACAAGGAAATAAAGCAGGAAACCAATAACAGAAACAAAACATGGGAAAGGCAAGCCAGCACATATTGGGGATATCCAAAAATGTAAATAGGCTCAATTCACCTATAAAAAGAAACAGGTTGACAGAATGGATCAAGAAACAGGAAGCCACAATATGGTGTATATAAGAAACAAATCTGACTCAAAAAGAAACTCATAGATTAAAAGTCAAAGGATGGAAAACAGCATTCAGTTCAAGAGGAACCAGAAAAAAGCAGGGGTAACTTTTCCATTTGCAGACAAGTTGAACTTCAAACCTAAAAGGATTAAAAGAGATAAAGAAGGCCACTACATACTTTGAAGTGGAAAACTACAAGAGGAAGAACTAACAATTGTAAATGTATATGCACCAAATACAGGAGCACCCAACTGCACAAGATTAATATTAATTAATGTGAAAAACCAAATACACAAGAACACAATTGTAATAGGAGACCTTAACACCCCACTGTTCAAAGAGATAGATCAACTAGACAAAATCAGCAAAGAAATAACAGAACTGAATCATACCTGTTAACAAATGGACTTAGTGGATATTTACAGAGTATTCCACCCAACCATATCAGAATATATATTCTTCTTAGCTGCACTTGGGACATTCTCCAAAATAGACCATATATTAACTCATAAAAAATTCTTAATTAAATGCAAAGGGAGTGAAATTTTCCCATGCATAATATCTGATCATAGTGCACTGACATTGGAAATTAATGACAAGAAAACTGCAAAACCTGCATAAATACATGGAAATGAAATGACAACCTCCTTAATCACCAGTGGGTTACAGATGAAATTAAAGAAGAAATAAAACAATATTTACAATACAATGAAAATTCAGATGCACCATACTGTAACATTTGGGACACAATGAAAGCAGTCCTAAGAGGGAAATATATACCAATAAATAGTCAGATCAAAAAAATGGAAAGAACACAAATAAATCACCTAATTCTAATCTCATGCTTCTAGCAAAGGAAGAGCAAATCAAACACAAAGCTCATAGAATAGAGGAAATTGTAAAGATTAGACCAGAAATTAATGCAATTGAAACAAAAAAAAATGAAAAAATAATACAAAGAATTAATGAATCAAAGAGCTGGTTTTTTGAGATGATAATTAAAATTGATAAACCTCTAGGCAATCTTGTCAAGAAAAAGAAGCAAAGAACCCAAATCAATGCAATAAGGACTGAAAAGAGGGAAATCACTACAGATCCCATGGAAATTCAAAAGATCGTGAACACCTACTTTGAAAATCTCTACTCACATAAGGTGAAAAACACAGAGGAAATCGACAGATTCCTAGAAAAATATGAACTTCCAAAGCTCAACCAAAAAGATGTAGTAATTTTAAAAACCCAATATCAGCTACTGAAATTGAAAATGTGATTAAAAACTTAGCAACAAAGAAAAGCCCAGGTCCTGATGGATTCATGGCTGACTTCTCTAAGACTTTTAGAGAAGATTTAATGCCAACACTCCTTAAACTCTTCAATGAAATTCAAAGAAAAGCAGTCCTCTAACTCATTCTTGGAAGCAAGTATTGTACTGATACCAAAACCAGAGAAAAACCAAACTTAAAAGAAGAACTATAGACCAATTTCACTAATGAACATTGATGCAAAGATTATCAATAAAATACTTGCAAATAGAATGCAGCAAATCATCAAGAATATTATACACAATGACCAAGTGGGATTTATTCCAGGAATACAAGGATGGTTCAACATACACCAATCAATAAATGTAATACACCACATCAACAGAGCCAGAAATAAAAATCACATGATCATCTCAATAGATGCAGAAAGTTTTTGATAAAATCCATTACTTGTTCATGATAAAAACTTTACAGAAACTTGGAATAGAAGGCATGTACCTCAATCTCATAAAGACCATTTATCTCAATCCAACAGCCAACATGATACTAATGGACAAAAACTGAAAGCTTTCACTCTAAAATCAGGAACAAGACAAGTATGTCCACTATCACCACTCCTATTCAATATAGTTCTAGAAATATTAGCCAAATCAATCAAAGAAGTGGGAGAAATAAATGGAATAAAAATAGGAAAAGAAGAAGTTAAATTATCATTATTTGAAGATGACATGATACTCTCCCCAAGACCCCCAAAACTCCATTAAAAGACTACTAGAGATAAAAAACAAATTCAGCAGTGTAGTTGGATACAAAGTCAATGCTCAAAAATCAATAGCATTCCTGTACGTAAACAAAAAACTCACTGAGACAGGAATTATAGAAATATCACCTTTCACAATAGCATCTAAAAAAATCAGATATTTAGGAATCAACCTAACCAAGAATGTTAAAGTTCTATATACTGAAAATTACACTACTCAAAAAAAGGAGATTAAAGAGGATTTAGAAAATGTGAGGATATTCTTTTCTTGGTAAGGAAGAACCAACACTGTGAAAATGGTCATACTCCCAAAACTGTTATACAGATTCAATGCAATCCCTATCAAAATACCATCAACATACCTTACAGATCAAGAAAAAATATTCCTACAATTCACCTGGAAACAGAAGAAATCTGAAATAGCAAAGGCACTTTTGGGCAACAAAAGCAAGACAGGAAGCATCTCAATTCCTGACTTGAAACTATACTACAAAGCCACCGTAATAAAATCAGCATGGTACTGGCAAAGAAATAGATCCAAGAATCAATGGAACAGATTAGTAGAGGCAAACACTACTACAAAGACAATCAATGATCTTATATTTGACAAAGGGTCTAAACATGTTCACTGGAAAAAGATAGCCTCTTTAAAAAATGGTGTTGGAAAAATTGGCTCTCCACATGCAAAGACTGAAACTAGATTCATGCTTATCACTGTGCACAAAATTAAAGTTTAAATGGATCAAAGATCTAAATATTAAAATAGAAACACTAAATCTACTGGAAGACAAGGTAGGCAGAAGTCTGAGAGACATAGGAGTAGGCAGAGAATTCATGAACAAAACACAAACTGCATGGGAAACACTTCAAAGAATCAAAACTAGGTTCTCATATTATTGAAGAGTTTCTGCACTTCACAAGAAAACCCACAGAATGGGAAAGAATTTTAGCCAACAACCCCTCAGACAAAGGGGTTATATCCAGAGCATATAAAGATTTGAAAAACATCAAGCCCCCCAAATTCGAAGACTCTCTCCAAAAATGGGTATCTAAGATGAACACACAGTTTTCAGATGAAGATATACAAATGACAAATATATATATGAAGAAATGTTCACCATCACTGGTCATTCAAGAAATGCAAATTAAAACAGCACTGAGATTTCATCTCATCCCAGAAAGAATGGCTGTCGTCAAGAAAACATCTAATAGTGAATGTTGGCAATGATGTGGAAAAAAGGAACAGTTCTCTGCTGTTATTGGGAGAGCAGACTAGTGCAGCCAGTATGGAAATCACTATGGGGATTCCTCAAAAAACTAGGATTGGTAGTTCCATTCAATCCAGCTCTTCCCCACCTGGGTATTTTCCCAGAAAAAATGAAAAGGTCATATTGAAGTGATATATGTGCAACTATGTTCATAGAAGCACAATTTGTGTTAGCTAAATCTTGGAAACAACAAAAATGCCCATCAACTGAAGAGTGGCTGAAAAAAATGTGGTATATTTATACAATGGAATACTACTCAACTATATAAAGGATGATCTTGATGTCTTTATAGGTAAATGGAGGTAACTTGAAAATATCCTCATTAATGAAATGAATAAGACTCACATGAGTAAATATTACACTGTCTCTCTAGTTCAAAAATAATAAAAATGGACAGAATAATCAGACTCAAAAGGTATAATATATATTATGAAAGTGAAAGGAAAGTGTTCTAAAGAGTAAAATGGTATGTAGAGTGTGTAATACAGATGACCATATTACTGAACTTCTGTTGGAATATTGAACAGAAGGATTTGCACTGTCAATGTGTGAGTGTCTAGCCACTATTTATGCTCTGATTTTGTGACTTTGACAACTATTCCTTAGGATGTCAAGGAGTAATGTATCAACTATTGATTCTATGATGATAATATTTTTTAATTTTGCATTGTTGTACCCTTCTTTTCTGTTTGCCTATTTTGTTTAATTCTCTTTTCTTTCTTTAAAAAAAAAGAACAATATGCAATATAACAACCATTGTTAAATTTCTTTCTTTCTGTTTTGAAAACATATTTTTATTGTTTTGGGTTTACCATTGTTGTTTATGCCTTTTGCTTTTAGTTCTTCTTTTCTGACTTTTCTCTTTTTTAAATAAAATTTAAAAAAAAGAAATTATGCTACAAATCTATTGTGATCAAATCAGCATGGTACTGGCAAAAAAAAAACAGACTTGAGTATCGGTGAAACACATAATATGCAGGCCCAACTACAAAGACATTCAGGCACCTTATCTTTGACAAAGTGGCCAGACATGTTAACTGGAAAACAGCATCTTTTAAATATGGTGCTGGAAAAGTTGATCTTCCTCTTCCCAAAGACTAAAACTAAGCCTATGTCTATCACAATGTATTAAACTAAAGTCAAAATGAATCAAATATCTAAATATTAAAATAGACACATTAAATATACTAGAAGATAAGGTAGGTCGAAACTTGAAGACATAGAGATAGGCAAAGTGTTCATGATCAAGACACAAACCACTTGGGAAGTACTTCAAAGAATCAACAACTGAGATCTCATCTAATTAAAAAGTTTTTGCTCTTTAAAATAAGTCACCAACAGAGTGAAAAGAAAACCTATGGAATGAGAAAAAAAATTATCCAACTATCTCTCCAATAAAGGTCTTACATCTAGAACATACAAGGAATTTAAAAGCATCAGGCCCACAAAATTCAAGGACCCAATCCAAAAATAGCAATCTAAGATAAACATGCACTTCTCAGATGAAGAAATACAAAGGGCATATAAATACATAAAGAAATGTTCAATATCACTGATCATTCAAGAAATGCAAATTAAAACAACACTGAGATTCCTTCTCACTCTGAAAAGAATGGCTGATGTCAAGAAATCAACCTATAAAAAATGTTGGTTGGGCAGTGGGGAAAAAGGGATGCTTCTTCGCTGTTGGTGGGAATGAAGACTGCTACAGTCATTATAAAATCAGTGTGCAAATTTTTCAACAAACTAGAATGAGAGGTTCCATTCAATCCAGCCATTCCCCTTATGGATACTTTTTCAGAATTATTGAAAACATCATGTCTCAGTGCACCCATGTTTGCAGCAGTACAATTTGCAATAGATAATGTTGGAAACAACCCAAATGCCAATCCACTGCAGAATGGATAAAAAAGATGTGATATTTTTATACAATGGATTATTACGCAGTTGAAAATAAGGATATCATGAGGCTTTTATAGGTAAATTCATGCAACTGGAGACCATACTCATAAATGAAAGAAATCAAACTCACATGTGTAAATATCATACTCTCTCTAGTGTGCAAAAAACTGAAAGAGTAATAGCATCCAAAATATACAGTCGATATTGCGAAAATAAAAGAGAAAGAAAGTGCTCAATAGGAAAGAAAAACTAAGATAGGAGAAAGGAGAAAACAAAGGAGGGAAAAGATTTTATATATATCGGTATAATATATATGTGTGTGTGTGTGTGTGTGTGTATATGATAGATAATTAAACTACTAATCTTTGTAAATTCATCAAAAAGAACAGTTTGTGTGCTCATTATTTAATGTTTCATCATTGTTTATGCCTAAATCTTGAAATCTGAACAACTACTTTGGAAATAACAATATGCAATATATTAACTAGTGTGAATTTCCTACTTTTTAAAAAAATTCTGTATCATTTCTATGTTTTCTTTTGTTTTGTTATTTTAAAAAATAATAAAAGGATGTGGTATTTTTATACAATATAGTACTACTTTGCCATTTAGATTGACAAACTGGAGACTTTATAGGTAAATGGATGCACCTGGAGACCACACTCATAAGTGAAATAAACCATATGTTTATATGTAAACATCATATTGTTTTCTAGTGTAAAAAGCTGAAACAGTAAATAAGATCCAAAATGTACAACAGATATTGTAAAGCAGAAATAAACTTTAAAAGAAAAGAGAAACTGGGATGAGGGAATGAAGAAAAGATGGAAGGGAAAAGCAAAAATACAGACACATAAATGATATAGCTATACATAGATATGTAGACACAGATATATAGATGATACAGAGATAGATATAGTAGTAGATATAAAAACAGATACAGATATATGATAGTTAACATAGTTGTACTACTAATTTCTCTTAGTTCATTGAAAAGAAAGATTTGTGCTAATGTTGTTTGGAGAATTAAATACCGCTATCTTGTAATCTGAGTAACTAATTTAAAGATAATAATACACAATATATTAACTGTTGTTTCCCTCCTAAAATCTTGCTTTGAAGTTTTTTAAAACAAAAATTTCCCTTAAAATAAAAAAAAGAACTAATAGTAGAAAACTTTGTAAGTACGGGGAAAGAATTCAACATACAGGTCCAGTGAAGCTTATGGAATGCTGAATAAGTACAGTGAAGAAATAATCTTGCAGCAAGACATTATGCCAGTGTTCTAGGAATTCACTATCAAGTAAAAGTCTTAAAAGCTACCAAAGAAAAGCAAAAAACTCACTTATAAAAGTAAACCCTCTGGGATTATACAAAAATTTCAACACAAACTTTGCTTAAACTCAAGTTCCAAGTCCTAAAAGAAAATTTCCAACCCAGACTGATATATCCTGCAAAATGTTTTTCAAAGGTTGATTGAGAAATAAGGATATTCTATTGTAAAGAACACCATACAAAATTCATTAATGCCAAACCACCACTTCAAAATATACTCAAGTATCCTTGACAGAAATAAAAAATCTAATGAAAAAAATCCATATGGAAAGAGTTAATCAAGTGATGTAAATAGTTAAACAATAGGGAGAAAATAGTGGAGTTAGTAATAAAAGGATTGCAATAACAGAAATAAGTCTATACCTTTCAATAGTAAAAGACTACAGGAAACAGAGTGGAAAACCTTTTGCAGATGGGAAGGGGATCTATGGATAGAGGGAGAGGTGAGTAATATGAAGGAAAGGGAAAGTTAAAAAGGATTAAGATGCAATATGTACATATACTAGTTCCCAACAACGATTACTCATTATGTATCACAAATATGTGATAATAAAAATAAAGTTAAAAATTAAAACCAAAGCATTAGAGTCCTAAAATCATTGGAAAGAGTTTTCTCTTTATTTGACCAGTAATGAAAAGATACTTGGATATTGGAGTGTGTAAAGGAGGAAATTATAACACCTTACTTACACTTGAAAAAACAGAACACAAGATTGTAACATGAAAAGTGGATATGAGGTTTTAGAGGGTCTGGATGGGAGACAATTTGCTTACACAGACTTTAACAGTAAAGATGATGAGAGAGAGTTGTAGGGATTGAATTGTTTAGGCAGAGATGACAGGACTTTCTAAAAATTGGATTTGGACTGTTAAAGAAAGAAACCGGTATAAATGGACAGGTAGATTTTTGTCCAAACAACTACTTGACAATGGGTCCCTTATTGTGATGGGGAAGCTTGAGAGAAGAATGAGTTATTTAGGATCTGTTAAGTTTGAGATGAATCCAAGATATCCAAGGGAATATATATGGAGATACATGGGGCCCAAGATATATGGCAATCACAGAAACTAAAAAAAAACAGTATTTCAAGAAGAAGGGATCAAATGTGGCCCATACTGCTGCATGATTGAGTAAAATTAAGACTAAAACTTGATCATTGAACTCAGACTGTTGATGATCCTGACAGGATATAACTGTAGAATGATGGGGACCATAGGAGAAAATGGAATATAGAAAGTGAAGAGGCCATCAATGATTGAGGATCTAAGACCTTGGTTGTGCCATTTCTAGAAGTATAAATCACCGGCCACTAGCCTTTCTGGAAAAGGAAAAGGACTGGAAAGTTTTCCACATTCTGCCTCCACCAACTCTGCTACCATCTACCATCCACCTTATGCTTCCCTGACTCAGCCACTGCCTCTCTGTATGAGAAATCTCTCAGTGCTGTGTAGTGACATAAGAGACAAAGATTGACAGAAACTAAGTCCTTTGCCCCATGAATCCCTAGGTAACCAGACGGGCAGTGTCCTCGCTAGATACTAAAAAGAAAACCAAGCACGGAGAACAATGTGACTAAAGCATACTTCAGGAATCCACCAGAATTCATTTAAGAGAGAGCCCAGATCCCATACATGGGAATGAATTTCCCCAGGGAAGAATCTGCACATGAGGGAGGAAGACCCTTAGGCCTCATGACATTTGTGACTAAGGAGATGCTGCATGATAGGCATAAAAAAGCTATCCAGGACAGGGAGCCAGGCATGAGGACAGGAAGAAGGACACTGCAGCCAGGATAGATGAGTTTAGGGAGAGAGTGGCATTGGTGACTCAGACAGAATCATCTGGCCCATGACATTACCTCAGCTCAGGGATATACAAAGAATCCCCAAGAGTCAACCTCCCCAGTTCCCAGGGGATGGAGGCACTATACTAGCCAGAGAAGACTGTCAGCACCATAGGAGCTGGGGATTCCAAGGAGGCAGGAGAGAAGAACAGAGCCTCGCCTATGTTCAGCAGCTGTTACCCTGGCTGGATCACCATTACCATCTCCCCACACATGCCCTGGGTAAGTGCCACACTGAGTGCTGTGCAGCCTTGGCCTTTAATTTCTTAGAATTCTGTTTCATTTCTCTAGAAAGGTTAGACCCTTCCAGGGATAGGAAGAGAAGAGCAGTGGAAAGATGAGGACTTGCTAAAGGCCTTAGAATCTCTCTGTGTGCAGGGAACCATAATCTGTCCCTGGACTTGGTAGGAAACAGTCCAGAAGAGAACTCTTGAGTCTCTACCATTTATTCCTTTGGCAGAGATATGAGTCCAGTGCCATGCACCTTACTGGGCAGAGCAAAGAGCTGCAAAGGAGGTTAGGAATGATGGACAATGTCTGCAAGATAAAACTGCACATAACAGAGCAAAATGTGTATATACCCAGACTATGCAAATCTTTGTGTAGCGTAAAAAACATATACCAGGGGTAGAAAGACATCCCATGTGGTAAGTGTGGTAATTGTGAGACATGCATATTGGTCATGTGTCTAAGAGGATGTAAAATGTCAGTGATCCAGTGTGTAGTACATGCAGCTCTGTGGATTTGGACATGGTATGTTAATCAGGTGGTCACCATAGCCTCCACACCTGCTTTTGGTCAGTGTCTCTCAGGCACCTATTAATGTTCCCCATCTCAGAGCCCACAGATAGAGCTGAGTGCATTCTCCTTGCTATTCTATACCCACCCTAATACACCACACACACACACACACACACACACACACACACAATCATATACAGCTCATATTATTACTTCAGGGAAAATAAAACAAAGGCGAGAAGTCCAGCCATGCTCCCAGTCCTTCTATCTCTAGGACATATCCTCTTTTCATTTTCTACAGCCTCTACTTGGCTACAGTACCCCAGTTCCTTGGCACCTGAGATCCCAAGCCTATCCCTCCAACACTGCTTTTTACTCTATTCACCGTCTAAGGTCCTCACCTCTTGCATTCAGGGTTCACAGAACCAACTAGTCATGCAACCACCCAGCCACACCTCTGCCAGTTAAACACTTTATCTGTTACTCTGCCCACATTAGCTGATCAATTTATCCTTCTGCTTGTCTCACAAAGGCATATTAAAGGTACAGGGATTGTTTTTCTGTTTAACAAGCATCATAGGTAAGTAGAAATGGGGAGTTGTTGAATGAGTATACTACATGTTTTGTTTTGCAATATGAAAATGTTCTGGAGATCCATTGTGCAATAATGTGAATGTACTTAACACTACTATATATATATATATATATATATATATATATATATATATATATATAATTAAAATGATTTATATGTTTTCAAAATAATTAAAAAAAACTCTGAAAGTAGAGAAAGGACTAGAGAAGGGAAAAGGGGCCACTGAAGAAGGGGAAGTAGGAGAGGAAAAGAGAGAATAGAAGGGAGAGTGGACAGCATGGTATATACATGCAGGGAAATATCAGTGATGCTTAATATTTTGAACAATTAATGTGCATTAACAGTTACAATTCTAAAACCATCAAGCAAGAGTGACAATGGTCAATTAATTATAATTTATTTTTACTATACATGTAGAAATTTACTTCATATTAGAATAAATTAACAAAATATATAGTTTTTTTTAAAAAAAGAAAACAGCTGAATGTGGTTGCACATGTCTAATTCTAGCACTCTGAGCCTGAGGCAGAGAGACTGACAGTTCAAGCCCATAAAGACTTATCAAGACCCTGTCTCAAAATTTAAAAGAAAAGAAAAAAAGAAAACTTCAAGGAATGTAAATGTAGTTCAGTGTGCAGGTCCTGAGTTCAACCTCTAGTACCAAAAAATAATCCTTATCCTGACTGTGACCCAACAGGGAGTTAATCTCAGTCTTCTCTGTTCCTCTGTGGGAAACTTACAAAGGATAACAGTGGATTCAGTGCCAGTGTCTCTGTGAAGATTTTCCCCCCGCTATATTAGGATGGGAAAGAAGAGAATTTTAAGAAGAAAATTAACAGACTCAAAGTTGAAACAGAGAAGAGGGGAGCAGACATCAGGGAAGGAAAAAGAAAAGTATACGAGAGAACTTGCCTCCTCACACCTATAGGTGACTTCTTGGGATAGACTGTAATCAGAAGACCAACAGTGAAGAAAGACTCACAGTGTGGAGAGGAGAGGTCCCAGTGAGGGTGAACAGAAGAAGCCTGGTTTTACTCAGGAAAGGAAGACTAAGATGCCACACAGACTTCCATTAGAGGAACACAAAAACATGCATAATACGGCAAGACCTATAATAATGTCCATACCCCTAGCCAGTAATTACAAGCCTAGGATTGATATTCAAACAATATGTTGACAGAAGCAAATGAAGATATGCACATGATTTGCATCACTTAACTACAGTGAAAAAATATGGACCAGCTTAAATCACCATCGTATGAGAAGGGCTTGCGAAATGTTAATGGTGAAATTCAGTGGATACTACAAGAACTTTTTTTTAAAGAATTGTTCAGAATATTATGTCTCAGGGAAAAAGTTTACAGTAAACACTACAAAAAATAAGAAGACAAAACATTATCCAAGTCATTATTACAATTGTGTAAAATGAGTTTGCACTAGAACAAAGACTTGAAGGTGGTACAACAAAAAAAATCAACTTAACTAAGGTAACAGAATAATGAATGACTGTATTCCAAATATTTCTTAAGTATTCTTAATTGAAAAACTAGCCTCTAAAAATTTTCAAGCATATATTTTCCATATTATCTATCTGCTATGGGCATGTAAAGATTATTGACCAATGAATCCAGGCATTCCTGTCTAGACTCATTAGTTCATCTCCCAAAAGTATAGAGTGGGGCTATTAGCTTCACTGGAGATATAGTAAATGTGGTGGTTGAAACTTCAGGTTCTGCTATTCACTAACTATCTGATCTTCTGCAAATAAAGTAAACTGTTTGAGCTTTGGTTCCTCTCCTGCAGTGACAAAAATAATACTTATCACTAATGCTGTTATAAAGATCAACTGAGATACTGCACAATTTCCAGAATACAGCAATCTCTAAATGTAAACTAGAGTAAATTATTTTAGGCAAAAATATGATGAGTGAACAGAATGAAGGTGGAATAACAGTTCAGTCCATAAGCAATGGGCAGAAAGTTTGAGACTCTTTTTCCTAAATTCATACAGGGCTGCATTAACCTCAAGTATGGGGTGAATGTGGGTGATAAAAATCAGAAAATCCTGGGACCCAGGACTTCTGAAAGGGTCCAGTTTTCTGCATTTGTCTAAATTGTTGCCTGATTTAGGGCAAATTATTGAATCTTTGTTCATCAGTCTCCCTGTCTTTATAACTGGCACCCATTAATTGATTCACCCTATAAATATTTAGAGAAGACTCAGTATGACCTAGTAACACACTAGTTTTTCTGCTAATTACACTTACATCTAAGACATTAGATAATTTGGTAGTTAAGTGTACAAGCTCCTGCATTACCTCTGGATTAAAGTTCAAACTCTCACTAGGTGTTTGACCTGGAGAAATTTACTTATACTGTCTGGGCTTCTATTTACTCATCTCTAAAATGGAAATGTTAATGATTTATATTTCTAGAGTAATTCTGAAGATCCAATGATTTGAAGAGTGTTAAATCCTTATCATAGTAACTTGCAAGAACCAGAAACTTGAGACATATTAGCAGCTGCCAAAACAGATAACCCTGCTCTCACCTCCCCATTTTGCCCTGCATGATCTTATGGTGGAGACTTTCTACTGAGAGATGCTAGGACAGAAGCACAAGCAACGTCCCCTGGGAGCATGGGTAAATGTATCTTCAAATACTTGACAGACTTTCTGTTGAAAGAGGCATTAGAAATTCTATGAACTACTACATATTTATCCAAGACCAACATAATGATGTTTCAACAGGGAGAAAAAGCCAAAGCTACAAGGGATTTTTTCAACAGATGGTGAGTTCCTCCACCACTGCAGCTGTTCAAACAGACACTTCATAATATCCTTTCCAAATGCTTTAGATAAACTGTGAAGAGACCTAAGGGAACAGGGTGTGCTGGGACAGCACAGCTGGTGAACTCAATTACTAGGGCCTACTTAAGAGGAAAAGAGAGGAATTGGGCAGGTGCCACAGTCCCAAACATGGTGCATCTGTGCAGTCTTATCACAAATTGTCATACCACTGTGTGACATTCTAAATCTTTAGCTCGTGATCTGTAGCTTATGAACATAGACATCAGCCTAGGACCACTCCTCAGGTACTGGATTGAAACCTCAGACACAGGACAACAGCATGGTGAAATGTATGGGATTTGGAGTTAAGAGATTTAGGTTCAAGTCCCAGTCCTGTCACTTTTTAGGTATTAATTAGCTCAAGTGAGTTATTTAATCTCTTATGAACCCTTGGCTCATCCATAAAGAGAAAATATTAATTCTAACTTGAATTTGAGAGGTACTATATGGAAAATGTTTTGCAGAATTATAAAAATTAATGCTGGTTGTTTCCAAATAACTTCTTTTTCTAGGCTATGACCACAGATTCTCGCCTGGAGAGATGATTGAGAAAAACCACACTGTGCTGCCTGAATTTTTCCTTTTGGGATTCTCTGACCTCAGAGAACTACAGCCCCCTCTGTTTTGGGTCGTGCTTCTTGTCTACCTGATCACCTTGTTGGGTAACTCCCTCATCATCATCCTCACCCAAGCCAGCCCCACATTGCATTCCCCCATGTACTTTTTCCTTCGCCATCTCTCTGTGGTGGAGATTCTCTACACCACCACCATCGTGCCCAGGACACTGTCAGACCTGGTTTTCCCATTCCCCAGGGTCATCTCTTTCCAGGAATGTGTAGCCCAGATGTATGTCTTCATTGTCCTAGGCGTCTCAGAATGCTGTTTGCTCACAGCCATGGCCTATGACAGGTACGCTGCCATCTGCCGGCCCCTACACTACTCCACACTCATGAGTCAACAGGCCTGTATGGTCATGGTGGCCACCTGCTGGCTTATGGGCATCATCACAGCCAGTACCCACTCATCCTTCATCTTCACTCTGCCTTTCCCCACCCACCCAGTCATCCCACACTTCCTTTGTGACATCCTGCCAGTCCTGAGGTTGGCAAGTACTGGAAAGCACAAGAGTGAAATCTCTGTGATGACAGCCACCGTGGTCTTTATAATGGTCCCCTTCTCACTGATTGTTACTTCATATGCCTGTATTCTGGGTGCCATCCTGGCTATGACTTCAACCCAGAGCCACCAAAAGGTCTTCTCTACCTGCTCCTCCCACCTGCTTGTGGTCTCCCTCTTCTTTGGAACAGCCACTATCGCCTACATTCAACCCCAGCAAGGCTCCTCTGTCATCAGAGATCGAGTCCTCAGTCTCTTCTACACAGTCATCACACCCATGTTGAACCCCATCATCTACACCCTTCAAAACAAGGAGGTGACAGGAGCCCTGCAACACATGATGAAAAGACAGGTCCTTTCACTCTGAAGGGACTCAAGGGATGTCTGCTTTCACTGACTGCTCCTCCTCCCAGCCATCAGATTTTATATTTTATTGCTAGGCTAGCAGAAACCATGAAGCAAAGAAATAATGCATCTTGATAAGAGGCTGCTGAGAGAGAGAAAGAGAGAGAGAAAGAGAGAGAGATCTATATCTTCTCCCTTGATAAATAGTCCACTAACTATGAAAGCATGGATTATTAGCATAAAATACAACAGAAGACTTTGCTGTCTTGAAGAAGGATACTTAGCATCTCTAGATTTGCCCTTTGGTTGCCTTTTCTTCCGCAAGTGTGTTTTCGCCTCCTTGGGGGTGCATTTGTCCTACTCTTAGCCTTCAGGAGGAGTGCCTAAGAATTCTAGATGTAAGATTTGCTCCTAAGGAAGATGCCAGCACAAAATGGAAGATGATTAGGATATATCAACAACAGGGATCAAACATCAACAAAATCTTTGAAACAAGAGATCCTATGACACATGTCCAATAAACACATTGGAGTCCTATATACCAGATGCCTTCTGTAAAGGATAAGATTGAAATCCTATTAATCATTCCTGGAAATTATACTTAGAGATTCAAGGGAGGCACTTGGGCTGAGGTGCATATTCTTTAAATTCCAGAAGCCTGATTTATCACACTGTTTTCATGTGGTATGGCCTGTGTGTAGTTCTTTTACTTTTCTGTCATCCCAGCACCTATATCTTTGTTGGCCCAGACTTGTTCTTAGCACAACTTCCTGTGAACTTCCATAAATGCAGCTGCTTGCCACTTGCTACTGGCAATACACTTGGCAATTCTTTCCATGTTGTACATAAGAGCCTGGACGGTATGGGCCCATTCCATGGTAGCACATGTTAACAGAAGCTCAGAGTCACCATGGACTCTGAACCTCAATAGCTGCAAAACCTATCCATTCTCAGACCCCTGAGGGCCACATCTTGAGCTTGCTGTGTTCATTGGGTTCCTTGGGCACCAAATTCACAGTAGGCCAGAAAACACTCAGGCACTGATTCCTGGAATGGATACAGAAATGACAGGCACTAAGCAAAATCTACTAGGATACATAATCAAAATTCATTCCACTATGGCTTCCTCCTGAGGAGCTCCAAGCAAAGCCATTTATGTTCATGCAAAACCATGTACTTCCAGATGCAAGAAGCCCAATGGCTCTGGTCCATTCCGATACCTACATATGATAAAAATAGGAGCTGAGGAAATCAATGTCTTACAGATCACTTGCAATCTACATGATGTACCAGCATGCCAGTTTGTACCATTTGGGAATCTAGAGCTTAATATATTCATTCAGAAAGTCCCATGCCTTCCTAAGTGCTAGAAATTTGATGAGTAAAAAAAAAAATCTAATGGACATGACAAGCTAATTAACAAGCAATTCCAAATTTACAATATTTTATGTGAGGTGCACAAAAGACAACAGCAGGACATTATATCAAGAAGCACAAAGGAGAAGCCCCTAGTCCAGGCTGGGGAGTTGGAGAAGGCTCCAAGGAGGAGTGGGCTTCTTAGCTGAAATGTAAATACCAGTAATAACACATTATTTGAGAAAGAAGAAAGAAAATGTTAATAAATCTAACCACAGTAATATTTTAAGAGTTTATTTGAGCATTCAACAATTCATAAATCAGTCAGTGCAGGACTGCAAGGATTTTAATATTCCATTGGATAGAGCATAAGAGGAAACTAACAAAATGTTAATGAAAGCAAGAGAGGAAAGCATAGCTGATTTGTTAGCTTGGTAAATACCTAGGAAGACCAAGCTATACTTTTGGATTGGTAAAGTGCTAGAACCACTCAATATCATGGCTTTCCAATTAATTTCTTCAACAGAGATGACTGTTACATGCCAAGGTCCAAGGTGATCAAACATGGCATACTCTAGGAACTTCAAATGTTTGAGACAACAAAGTACATGGAGAATAAAGAAAGTGATATAAGGAGGAAAGTGTATGCATTACCCTAAATCTAATGTGGGTTAAATAGCAATCATGAGTATAAGTTCATTTTCCATTGCTATAACAAAATACCAGAGGCTTAGAAACTTGTAAGGGAAAGTTGTCTATTTAGATCACAGTTTTAGAGCCTGAAAATCTAAGGACAAGCAACCCAGTCTAGTTGACCTGTAGCAAGTGTGCCCATAGCTACAGGAAATCATAGCAGTTGGCATCAAGGCAGGAAGAGGTGTGAAAGGAAGAGACCACCAAGTGGGAAGTCACAGAGCAGAGAGAGGCCAGTTTTCCCCCTTAAAACAACTCTTTCAGAGAACTAACTCAGGGTCTGCAAGTGCTACCTCAACCACTTCAGTGGACAACACTCCCAATGAAGTAATGACTTTGAAATGGGCACCACTTACCAACTTGGACACACTTAGGACTAAACATCCAAAACAAAAACCTTTGGGTACCATACTGAAAACATGTCACCATGCATCATTCTCTAAGTGTTCTCAACCAATGAGGAAATAGACATAACTGTTAGACAGGAAGCAAAAAAATCAGCTTTATTGCTAATAAAGCCGAATTGGAACATGTAATGTCAAAATGAGATTCCTACTCCCTTCATTTCAGCCCACAAAAACAGAGAGAAGATCTTACAAATCTCTCCAAGAGGAGGCTCACCATAGGAGGGACAAAAGAATACATGCAAATGAAGACAGACCAGGGTGAAAAAAAGACCAAAGAGAAAAAAAATTCACTGGACAGAATCATCAGTAATTAAGTGGCTAGCTTATCAAACAGAAAGCACTAAAGGGCCAGAGAGAAAGGCCCAAGGGAAGTAATTCTACTTGTTTCCTACTGAGAGTTGAGTAAAAAAAGCCTCTTACGTTGTAAAATACCTGAGGTTCAGGATAATTAGAAATATTCACACTTATACTAGTTCAGATGATGTAAGAAGTCGAGGGTCACTTGTAAGCCTAGATGTTCATCCTGAGTGACACTGATCAGATTTGAGTTTCTAAATGATAGTTCTGAGTGTGGTATGGAGAATAGAAAACAGAAGCATAAAAAAGAGATGCAGAGACCTTGAATAACCTTCCTTAGCTAAGACATCTAGGAAATAGATGTTTTGCACCCTAAAACCCACAACTTTAGACCTTGATTCTATGAAGTCATTGTGTCATAATGTGAATTTAGAGAAAGCAGAAACATAATGGATGTGGCACTAAGGATAATACACAGAGGAGCAGGAAGAAGGAAATAAGATTAGTGACAGAGAAGAAAGAGCAAGATAACCTCACCTGCAAGGAATCCATTTGCTCTAACCTGGACTGGGAATGCAAAACTTGCTTATAAGCAGAGATTTTCAGCAGCACCATGCTTTCTTCCAGCAAGAAACAAGTTTACCTTTCTTGTCTTGCCTCAATACATCAGCTCTTTAGCTCTGTGCCACCATTTACCCCACAGACATCTTGTTCATCTCTTAGGACAGACTTTGTTCCTTGTGCTGATGTGATTATGCTGACACATCCACTCTCTATAGTAGGAGACCAATCCCATGAAATGAGGCAGCCTACCTCCTCAGAGAAGCTTTCTCAGGCAGGTCAAACTATCTCCTCAGATGAAAATAAGGCTGTCTCACCATGTTCCCTACACTTAATAATAATAAATTCTCTGATTCTCAGTTTTACAAGTTATATAAACTCATTTGGACATGCTGCTTCAGACCATTGATTAATATCTTTAAAAACACAACAACAAAAGGCTCCCCAGCTTCTTGAGGTCGCAGTCCTGTCCTCTTATCCTTCTTAAATACCCAGCAGACTGAGTGATACTTCCTATCAGTGGCTCTGGAGCCTGTGGTAAATCCAAGAGTTGAATCATGAATTTGGGAGCCAAACCTCATAGCCTGAGCAAAGAAATCTATTAGTCAACCTGCTCTTAGGCTGTATGTAACTGAGCTTTGTTTAATGCTGGCAAGATAACTAAGGCACTAACTTAATAAAATATATGTTTGATTTTGCTTGTAATTTTTTAGATTCAAGTCCAAGATAACTTTGTCCTCCTGTTGTCAATGTCTGCTCAGGATACTGTTGAAGCACCACTCACACCTCAAGTCAGAAAGCTGCACAATCCCTTCAAGAGCATTTCTCTAGTGACTGCCTGCCTAAAATATTTATTGATATGGCCAGTATGGGGATGCAGCCATTTTTATGATCTTTTGGGGCAGATTCATCCAAAACATAACAAATTGCATGTAACACATCATCAACAATGGGGAGTGGAAAGCATAGCTGGACCCTAGGCATGTTCTACAGACAAAAAGAAATTGCATTCAACTCCTTTCCCATAAAATCACCCTGAGTTCATTCTTACCAGTCCTGTAAATAGAATGTCATAATGGCAGGAAAGCATGCTGTGCATGAACTTAAAAATAGGAGTTTCCCTCAATGGGCTAACAAAGTTACATCAACTTCAGAGAACTCCAGTTGGCATTGATGTTAGTTTATGATTAACAGCTATGAGGGACACAAAGCCCAACAATTTCTACAGAAACCAATAGGGCAAATCAACTGGCTTTCCCTCAACTATCAGGGCCAGACTGAAGTCTGTGATGCCAATGAGTACTGGTAGATTCCCTGATGAAGTCTTAATCAGATGAAAGTGATGAAAACAAATGAGGAAAAGTCCAGAGTTCAGGTTGGTGATGAGAGGGCTGGATTCCATGGCTCACCAGAACCAGCACACACAGATCAACAGAGATGTCGCCAGCAGCAAATGCTGGCTGTCCAGCAGTGCCCTCAACAGACATTCCTGTGCTTGTCATTGTGGCCTTTCCATTGTCCTTGCTTTTCAGCTTTTTCTAAACTTGGTCCTCCCTGTCTCTTATCTCCATGATTTTCCAGATTCAGTTTTTTGTCCCAAATTTCTCATCTTCCACTTGCCTTCCTTCTCATGGTCCCTAGGATGTGGCCCATCCAACTCTTTCCAAATTGTCCTGCTCCAACCACACACCAAAATTTTCTGTTTTCCAGATCTCACACACAGCTCTCCCCTAACCTCTCTTTAATGTGATACATTTCAGATGTTTCAAAAACTTTAGTGGAACTTTTCTTAAAAAAGAAAATGCAAAATTTTTAAGACTTCTACAAACCTTAATAAAAAGTAGAGAAGTTCAAACAGTACTATTACCAAACACAGAAGTAACTGAAATAGATTGACTGTTTACTGAGTCACGCAATTTTTAACTTGTGTATGTATTTATTTTTTATTTATTTTAAAAAGAATAAAACCAAACAAAACAAAATAGAATACAGCTAATCAGAACAGAACAATGAAAGTGATACAAGACTTCAAAACAAGATAATAGGAAATCAACAATGGCTACCATAATGTGTATTTGTCTATTTAGCAAGCACTTCTGAAACTTTTACAGTGTTCCAGGAAACATTCTAGACACTTGGAATACACTGGTAAAAGAGATAGGTAGAATTCCTGCATTTATAGGAAACTACATTTTAGTGAAGGGACAGAAGCTAATTTCAGGTAATTTTTTGGTAAAGAATGACAAGAGGAGGGTGCCTTTAATAATTACTAAAAACCTATGAAACACAGAAGTAATTCTGCTTTGAGATAAAAATGAGTTATAGTTTAGATCTAAAATGCCCACAAAATGTTATGTATTTGAAACATGAATGGGTTAGAGAACCATGATAGTTGACTTACTGATAGGTTGTGGGGGTCTAGTCAAAGAGATGAGTCACTAGAGATGTGACCTGGTATGGATATTTCCCTCCCTGGTTCTTCCCTTTACTCTTTGTTTCCTCTCCACCATGAGATGAGTAGCTTTCAGTGCCCAGACCCCTCTATCATGCTGTAGACCATGCAAAAATTGAAACTCTAAACCATAAGTCAAAATTAACCTCACTTCTTTCCAGTGAGGAATATCAAGTGTTGTGTCGCAGCAATAAGAAAAGTAACTAAGATAGGCCATGCTTTCATATTCTAACAATGGTCACACAAAGTACTCATGTCAAAGGAAACAAAGGTGTTTTTTATGGGCTTTCTTTCTCTAAAAAAGAGGTGATCAGATAGGAAAAGAAGAAGTTAAATTATCTCTATTTGCAGATGACATGATATCCTACATAAAAGACCCCAAAAACTCCATCAAAAGACTACTGAACAAATTCAACAGTGTAGCTGGATACAAAGTCAACACTCAAAAATCAATAGCATTCCTTTACACAAACAAAAAGATCACTGAGAGAGTAATCATGGAAATAACATCTTTCACAATATAATTCAAAAAGTGAAACACTTAGGAATCCACCTAACCACAAATGTAAAACACCTATACACTGAATATTATACTACTCTGAGGAAGACTGAAGAGCATATTAGAAAGTGGAAAGATACACCTTACAAAGAACCAATATTGTGAAAATGGCCATACTCCCAAAACTGTTATACAGATTTAACTCAATCCCAATCAAACTACCATTAACATACCTTACAGATTTACAAAAAAAAAAAAAAAAAATCCCTAAAATTCATTTGGAAACAGAAGAAACCTGGAATAGCAAAGGCAATTCTAGGCAACAAAAGCAGGCAGGAGGCATCTCAATTCCTGATCTGAAACAGTACTATAAAGCCACAGTGATATAGTCAGCTTGGTACTGGCAAAGAGATAGACCTGGGATCAATGGAACAGATTAGAAGATGCAAGCACAACTACAAAGACACTCAGCCACCTGATATTAGACAAAGGGGCTAAATATGTCCACTGGAAGAAGGATAGTCTCTTTAATAAATGGTGTTAGAAAAATTGGCTCTCTACATGCCAAAGACTGAAACTAGATTCATGTCTATCACTATGCATAAAACTAAAGTCTAAATGGATCAAAGACTTCAATATTAAAACAGAAACACTAAATCTACTGGAAGACAAGGTCAGTAGAAGTTTTGAAGACATAGGGGTAGGCAGAGAATTCATGAACCAAACGCAAACTGCATGGGAAACACTTCAAAGAATCAACAAATGAGATCTCACATTATTGAACAGTTTATGCACTTCAAAGGAAATCACCAACAGAGTGAAAAGAAAGCCAACAGAGTGGGAAAGAATTTTAATCAGCAATCCCTCAGACAAAGGACTTGTGTCCAGAATATATAAAGAATTGAAAAACATCAAGCCCCCCAAATTCAAAGACCCTCTCCAAAAATGGGCATCTGAGATAAACACACATTTCTCAGAGGAAGATATACAAATGGCAAATAAGTACATGAAGAAATGTTCACCATCACTGGTCATTCGAGAAATGCAAATTAAAACAGCATTGAGATTCCACCTTACTCTGGAAAGAATAGCTGCCATCAAGAATTCAACTGATAACAAATGTTGGCGAGCCTGAGGGGGAAAAAGGAACACTGCTCCATTGTTGGTGGGAATGTAGACTGATGCAACCATTATGGAAATCCATATGGAGAATTCTCAGAAGACTAGGATTGGAAGTTCCATTCAATCCAGCTATCCCCCTCCTGGGCATTTTCCCCAAAGAACTGAAAAGTTCATATCACAGTGACATATGTGCACCCATGTTCATAGCTTCACAATTTGTGATAGCTAAATCCTGGAAACAACCAAGATGCCCATCAACTTCAGAGTGGATGAAAAAGATGTGGCATTTTTATACAATGGAATATTACTCAGCTATAAAAAAGGATGATCTTGAGGCCTTCATAGGCAAATGGAGACAACTTGAGACTATCCTCATTGGTGAAATAAATAAGAATCATATTTATAAATATATTGTCTATCTAATGTAAAAAGTAAAGAAGTACAAGTGTAATAAAACCAAAATGTGTAATTGCTATTGTAAAAAAGAGAGGAAAAGAAAGTGCTCTAAGGGATATAACTGCATGTAAGTTTGAGTGTGTAAAATAGATGACCATATTACTGAACCTTTGTTGGATCTTTGAGCAAAACTGTTTGTACTCTGACTGTTTGAATATTTACTGTGTACCCTTTAACTTTGTAACTTGAACAACTACATCCATGATGACAGTATGTAATTTAAAATTCTGTATTGTTGCTACCCTTTTTTCTGTTTTTTGTTCTTCTCTTTAAATAAATTTTTAAAAATGTATAATTGCTATTATAAAAATGAGGAAATAAAATTTTAAAAATGTATAATTGCTATTATAAAAATGAGGAAATAAGATGTGCTATACAAATATAGCTGCTTGGATGTTTAGGTGTGTGGGATTGATGACCATATTTCTAGGTTCCTGTTGGATTCTTGAACAGATCTGTTTGCACTCTCACTGCTTTGGTGTCCACCTTATGTGCTTTAATTCTGTAACTTGAATAACTATTTCTAAAAGCACAATATGTAATTTATCAATTAGTGATTTCTTAATGTTTGTCTTCTTTTCTTGAAATTCTGTAATATTTCTAACTTTTTCCTGTTTTTTTCTCTTTAAATAAAATAAATGAGTCACTGTAACCTGCCTGTGCATAGTATGATCATCATAGACCTGAGCAGGATCTTGAACAAAAGTGCAGAGATCCAAAGAGCCCTACAAGCACCATGCAAGGATTCATCACAGATTCCTGAAGAAGAATCCCCTGAAGAACTTTAGGATCATGCTGAAGCTGAACCTATACACAAAGATAATGTGCTGGAGCACCATTCTTCACCAGACCAGGGATTACAAAATCTTTGTGACTGAAGAAGCTACACAGGTAACCAAAATGGAACAGAAAGGGACTTTCAGTAAGAAGCTTGTGGAAGCAAAGAAAGGAAAGAAGACTGCTGGTACCAAAAAGGCCTTGAAAAAGCCTTTGTGAATAAAAGCCTACAGCTACTAAGAAAACATAACAAAAGAAGCCTTCTGAAGAAATGAAGCCTGCTGCATAAAATCAAAAATTTCTATTCCATACAATTGGACATAGACAGCTCAATTTGAATAAAGTCCTGATGAAAAAGGCAGTGGGAAAAAAATGAACAGTGACAGAACAGCATATTATTAGTCACAAACCAGACCAATAGAACCTGTAAGAGGACACTAAAACATCACCACAGATTTCTAGAAACCTATGAACTACCAAAGCTGAATCTAGAAGATATAGCAATTTTGAATAACCCAATTTCAGCTATTGAAATTGAAAATGTAATTAAAAACTTACCAACAAAGAAAAACCCAGGTCCTGACGGATTCATGGCTGAATTCTACAAGAAATTTAAGGAGGATTTGATGCCAATACTCATTAAATTCTTCAATTAAATTGAAAAGGAAGCAAATCATTCCTAAATAATTCCTTGAGGCAAATATTACTGTCATACCAAAAACAGAGAAAGACCCAACCAAAAAGAACTATAGGCCAAACTCATTAATGAACATTGATGCAAATATTCTCAATAAAATACTCCTCTGGCCACTGGGCATGCCTGCATGCCTCAGCACCCCCTCACCACCACCTTGTGGAGGAAGAACACCAAGCCACAGCTAGGGTCACTGGCACGCCTCAGCTTCCCTCCTTCAGCCCTGAGTGGAGGAAAACACTGAGTCCTGCCTAGGCTAGGGCCACTGGGTGTACCTGTGTGCCTCAGGACCCCCGCCACCACAGCCATGTGGAGTAAGACCACAGAGTTGCACCCCAGCTCAGGCAGCTGTGCCTGGCCTGTGCTTGTCCACACCCTCCCACAGCAACCACCCAGAGGACGACTGCCATGCTCCTTCCAGGCTCAGGCCACTGAGCATGCCTGCAAACCAGCATGGTCCTCCCATGTGCTGATCAAGAGAACTGCCGTACCTACCGTAACTTGGTCCACTTCCCTTGACAACCCTCCCCATCTTTTAGACCAAGAACTGCTGTGAACATTTAGCTTCCACTCTCCCTCCCAGAACCTTTAACTGCAGTGGCCTGGCACTGCTGATTTGACAGGGGACTTGATGACCCCTCATCCAGACAGAGGACCCAGCAGGTTCCAATGACTATGCACCCAACAATAAGACATCAACCACACAGTAGGACCTTAGGAGATACACTGACAGTTGTGACTATTGGGATTAAATAACAAGATATTGGCCCAGAAGGTGAAAATGACAAAACAAAAAGCCAAAATGCAACCTCAAACATCTAGTCATCAGGTGCAAGAACAGGCAACAGTGAAATAGAGGACTTTAAAAGTCAAAAACCAGAAGTCTGTGAAAAGAAATCAAATGAAGTAAAGAAACAAATCCATGAGACTATAGAAGAAATCAAATTAGAAATACTGTCTTATGTAAAGACAGAAATAACCTTAGTAAAGGATTTGCTCAACATAGCTAGGGAAGAAATAGATTAAAAAATACAGAAATATGGGAAATTGATTGAAACTTTGAGTGAACAATGTAGAAAAAAAGCAGAATCTATGAAACAAATTCAAAGAGATATCCAAGAAACAAAACATTATATTGAAAGCTGGCAAATCCATTTAAATGAAGCTGAGGATAGAATTTCAGACCTTAATGACAGGAATACAGATAGTGACCATGAAAAGGTAGAACTTATAAAAACAGCAAAGCAGCATGAAATGACAATCCAGCAGCTTCAAAACAATACCAACAGAATCAGTGTAAGAGTATTATGAATCAGTGAGGATGCAGGAGACAATGCAAAGAACATACCTAAGCTGTTCATAGAAATAATAGCAGAAAATATTCCCAAACATGGGGAAAATGTAACATAAAAATAAGTGATGCATACAGAATGCCAAACAGTCATAAACAACTTAAATATACACCCAGACATATAATAATTAAGATCCCAGACATACAGCATTAAAACAGAATACTAAAAGCTGTTAGAAAAGAGACACAACTTACTTATCAAGGAAAGCTTACTAGAATCACAGCAGACTTCTGAGCACAAATCTTCAGGTTAAGATGAGCTTAGAGTGAAGTATGACAAGCCTTAAAAAATAACTTACAACCCAGCTGATGTACCCAGCAAAACTGTATTTCAAATTTAATGGAGAAATAAGGTACTTCCATGACAAATAACAACTGAAGAAATTCATATGTACAAAGCCAACCCTAGAAAGCATATTGAAAGATGTACTGGAAAGAGATAAAAATGACCACAATCTCCAGAACAACAATAGAAAGAAACCACCAGGCTGGACAAGAAATTAAACAAGGGAGGAAAATGGGAAACCAACAACAGAAACATAATATGGCAAAGTCAAGCCAGTACATATCAGTGATATCTATAAATGTAAATGGGCTCAATTCACCTGTCAAAAGAAACAGGTTGACAGACTGGATCAGGAAACAGGATCCCACAATATGCTATATACAAGAAACACATTTGACTCAAAAAGAAAGTCATACACTAAAAGTCAAAGGATGGAAAAGAGTATTCCATGCAACAGAAACCCAGCAAAAAGCATAGGTAGCTATTCTGTTGCAGACAAAGTGAACTTCAAACCTAAAAGGATTAAAAGAGATAAAGAAGGCCATTACATACTTTGAAGTGGAAAATTACAAATATATATGCACCAAATACAGGAACACCCAACTACACAAGACAAATACCAATGGACATGAAAAACCAAGTACACAAGCACACAATTGTAATAGGAAACCTTAACACCCCACTGTCACAAAGAGATAGATGAACTAGACAAAAATTCAGCAAAGAAATAACAGAACTGAATTATACCTGTGAGCAAATAGACTTAGTGGATATTTACAGGATGTTCCACCTAACCACATCAGAATACACATTCTTCTCAGCTGCACATGGGACATTCTCTAAAATAGACCATCCATTAACTCATAAACCATTCTTAAGTAAATGTAAAGGGAGTAAAATATTAGCCAGAGCAATCAGACAAGAGGTAGAAACAAAAGAAACAAAAACAGGAAAAAAAAAAGTTAAAATATCATTATTTGCAGATAACATGATTCTGTATGTAGAAGACCCCAAAAACTCCATTAAAAGACTACTAGAAGTAATAAACAAATTCAGCAGTGTAGTGGCATAAAAAGTCAGTGCAAAAATCAACAGCATTCCTGTACACAAACAAAAATCTTACTGAGAAAGAAATTATGGAATATCGCCTTTCACAATAGCATCTAAAAAACTCAGATACTTTGGAATCAACCTAACCAAGAATCTAAAAGAACTATATGCTAAAAATTATATTACTCTAAAAAAGGAGATTGAAGATGATGTTAGAAAATGGAAAGATATTCCTTGCTCTTGGTTAGAAAGAAACAACACTCCATGGCCATCCTCCCAAAACTGTTATACAGATTCAATGCATTCCCAATCAAAAAACAATCAACATACCATACAGAGCTAGAAAAAATATTCTTAAAATTCATTTGAAAACAGAAAAACCTAGAATAGCAAAAGCAAGTCTGGGCAACAAAGGCAAGACAGGAGGCATCTCAATTCCTGACCTGAAGATATACTCAAAGCCACAGTAATAAAATCAGCCTGATACTGGCAAAGCAATAGACCTCCGGATCAATGGAACAGATTAGAAGATACAAACACTACTACAAAGACACTCAGCCACCTGGTAGTTTAAAAAGGGGCTAAACATGTTCATTGGAAAAAAAAGATAACCTCTTTAATAAATGGTGATGGAAAAATTGGCTTCCCACATAATGAAGACTGAAAATAGACCCATGTCTGTCACCATACACTAACCAAAAGTCAAAATGGATCAAGGATATAAACATTAAAAGAGAAACACTAAATTTACTGGAAGTCAAGTTAAGTAGAAATCTTAGAGACATAGGGGTAGGCAAAAAACTCATGAATAAAGTGCAAACTACAAGGGAAATTCTTCAAAGAATCAATGATTGGGATCTCATATTACAAAAATGTTTCTGCACTTCAAAAGAAATCACCAACAAAGTGAAAACAAAACCCACAGAATGGGAAGAATTTTAACCAACAATCTCTCAGATAAAGAACTTATATCCAGAACATATAGAGAACTGAAAATATCAAACCCCCCAAATTCAAAGTCCCCCTCCAAAAATGGGTATCAGAGATGAAAACACAGTTCTCAGATGAAGATATACAAATGGCAAAAAAATACATGAAGAAATGTTTATCATCACTGGTCATTTGAGAAATGCAAATTAAAACAACATTGAGATTTCCTCTCACCCCAGAAAGAATGGCTGCCATCAGGAAAACAACTGATAACAAGAGGTGGGGAAAATGAAACACTTCTCCACTATTGGTAGAAGTGCAGACTGGTGCAGCCACTGTGGAAATCAGTACAGAGATTCCTCAAAAACTAGGATTAGGGGTTCTGTTCCAGCCAGCCATTTTCCTCCTGGGTATTTTCTCAGAAAATATTGAAAAGGTCATGTCCCAGAGATATATGTGCACCCATGTTCATAGCAGCACAATGTGTGATAGCTAATTGGAAACAACCAAAATGCCCATCAACTGCAGAGAGGATGATAAAATGTGGTATTTTTATACTATGGAATACTACTCAGCTATGGAAAGGATGATCTTGAGGCCTTTATAGGTAAATGGAGACAACTTGAAAATATCCTCAGTGAAATAAACAAAACTCATATTAGTAAATATCACTAGTGTAAAAATAATAACCGACAGAAGAATGGGATCCAAAAAGTACAATAAATATTACAAAAGTGAAAGGGAATGAGAGTGCTCTAAAGAGTATAACAGTATGTATAGTGTGTAAGATAAATGATCATATTACTGAATTTCTGTTGGAACATTGAACAGGAGGATTTGAAGTGTCAATGTTTGAGTGTCTAGCCACTATATATGCTTTGATTTTGTGACTTTGGCAACTATTTTTTAAGACAACAATGTGTAATGTATCAACTAGTGATTCTATGATGTTATTTTTTTTAATTAGGTATTGTTCTACACTTGTTTTCTGTTTTTATCTTTTCCTTAATTTTCTTTTCTTTCTTTAAAAAAAGAGAACAATATGCAGTATAACAACTAGTGTTAACTTTCTTTCATTCTGTTTTGAAAACTTATATTGTTATTGTTTTGAGTTTGCTGTTGTTGTTTATGCCCTTTGCTTTTTGTTTTTCTTTTTTGATTTTTCTCTTTTTAAAATAAAAAAATAAAAAAATCACCAGATACATTTGATCTTTTGCAAAGGAATTCAAAACATATATGAGCAGAAGTAGAAAGTAGCCTATTTAACAAATGGTTTTGGGAAACTTGTTAACCTACATGCAGAAGATTGAAGCTGGACACTTCTCTCTTACCATGTATTAAACTAAAATAAAAATGAATCAAAGATAAAAATTAAAATAGAAACAATAAAACTCCTGGAAGATAAAACTAGTTTTATGCTAGAGAGACAACACAATGTTTAACCATGTGAGTCTGACAAATTTAACCCATGAGCATGATCTCAAATTGCATGCATTTGCCCACAAGAGCCTCTAAGCTATACTTCTTTATAACTAATTAGCTTTCCATTGTATAAAAATACTGAAGTCTATAGGCAAGCTACCCTTGGTTTTTACTGGGTCCCCATAACATGGAGCACTGTCTTGTCTCCTTTGATCTTCAGTCCATGAATTTTCTTATGAGTCAAATGTGCTTCTTGTATACAGCATATGAAGGAACTCATCTCTCACTCCACTCTGTCCATGTTTCTTTTATTGGTGACTCAAGGCCACCTACATTTTAGTTGTGACCAACATGCACTGGTTCATCTCTGCCATGTTATTCTCCTGCCATTCATCCCATTTACCCCGCTGTTCAATTGTTTGCTCTGCTCATCAGTCCTTCTCTGCTACTGTTCCTGAACCATGATCACCTTTATGTATCTCTAGAATATCCTTCAGCACTCTTTGGTTTGGTGGTCTTGAATTCCTTCAGTTATTCTTTATCATGAAAGTATCTTATTTCTCCTTTAATTCCAAAAGATAGTTTTGCAGTACATATCTATCTGGATCAGAAGTTGTTTCCTTTCAGGATGTGAAATACTGTACTCCAAGCTCTTCTTGACTTGATGGTTTGTGTTGAGACATCTGTAATGATTCTTTTGGGTTTTGCTTTATAGGTGATCTATTTCTTTTCTCTAACAGCCTTTAATATTCTCTTCTTGTGTTGAATTTCTGAGATCTTGATTATTATAAGTCTGGGTATAGATTTATTTTGCTTATGGCTAGTTGGAGTTTTATATGACTCACATATCTATATGTCAGATCCTTTTCCCATCCTTAGGAGGTTCTCTGCTATTACTTCTGTGAAGAGTCTTTTTGTGTCATTTGTGTTGACCCTTGCATTTTCACTGATATCTATTATTCTTAAGTTATTTTTCTTTGCATCTTCTTGCAGCTGTCAAATTGTTATTTCCTAGTTCCTTGTTATTTTTAAGAGACCTTTCATGATTGCTAAATGCAATCCTTTCTTCAAGGTCTGAGACTCTATCTTCAGTTTCTTTCAAGCAGTTTTGCCTGTTTTCAATGAAGTTTTTAATTTCTTATCTCTTTGAATCTGTTTCATGAATTGTAATTCTTTCTTGTATTGTTCATTCAAGGTTTCTATCAGTTTGCTATGTTCCTCTTTTTTTCTATGTCTTATTTAGATATACTCAGCATTTGTTTCTTTGTTCTTTTACCTGAGATATTGCTTCTGATCTGATTACTTTTACAGCTTCATGAAATTGTTTCTTTGCTTCAGTTGCTATCTTTTTAGAAATTTAAGCTGTGCAATTTCCAATTTCTTCTATTTCCATGTCTCTGAGACTTTTTATGCATGGGCTGGAGGTGTGAGATTCCCTTTTGTTCCTTTGTCTTGACATATTCCTGGGCTCCTTCACACAAGCTGGATGTTAGGTACCATGTGCTTTCCTCATTGACTACCCATTCACAGTGTAAGGGAATGGGTCAGGTACATGAATTTATCCTAACCTAGGTTCTTTGGCAGGTGGTGGGTTCTTGGGTGGGCTTCTCTGGCCACACACCAATACATTGAGGCTCACTCAACAGTTGCATGTGCACAGGAGCTTGATTGGCTGGTTATCTTGCCAGTGTTGGCTACCAGTCCCCAGTGGTGACTGGTTGGCTTGTGGTGGTATCTATGTTCACTTTCTTCTTCTGATATTTAAAGTTCTGTGATAATATACATGTTGCATTCCAGAGATGTTCTGGGTATGGTGTTAGTTTTGGTCTCTAGATATGGAGACTGGGACTGGCTTTCTGTCAGTGGAGTTCTCCAGAACTTAATTGCTGTTGCATCACTTCTGCTTCACATAATTACTGACATCACTGCTTTCTTCATGCTTTAGGGATGTGTGCATATTTTGTGTGCTGGGTGCTGTCCTGGGTTTGGGGGTTCCCATAAGTTGTAAATTCTTCCTGCTGGCCCACACTCTGGAGTGCAATGGAGGATCCCTCAATTGCAAACTCACTGTCTTCCAGCTGACCTGACCTCTGGAATATAATGCTGTGCTGCAGAGTGTGGAATCCTATCTTCCAGCCAGTCTAGGTGATTAGGTAGATAATGTACTTGTCTTGGAGATTTCTTTGCCCCAGTGCATAGGACAGAATTCTTCAAGTCAATTGTTGCTTCTATTTATCTCTAAAGGTAATGTCCTTTAAAGCCTGAAAAGTGCTTCAATTATTTCCAACTTATTTTTTGGTATGTGCTCTCTTTTAAAGAACAAAAAGCAATAGTTTACTACTATCTTGGTTACTTTTCTCTTATTTCTGGGACAAAATATGCATCACCCAAAATTAAGGAAGGAAAGTTTTATCTAGCTCACAGTTTATGATGACCTCAGTTCATAATCAGCTGGTTCTAATGTTGGGTGGTATGGCATAGGGGGAACACTTCAAGGGAGCATCCAGCAAAAGTAGCAAGAGCAAAAGGGAGGATAGAAAGCATTTTTTACTTCCTTGTATTGTATTCAGGCCACCTGCTCCCCCCAGGGCAGATGTAGCACTCACAAATTCTCTGTGCCTTCCTCTTTCACGGGATCAGGGTATTTACAAAGTAGGATTATGGCTACCTACTGAGTCTCTTAGTTAAATTTCTAAACACCTCAAGTTGACACAGTGCATCAACCATAATTATCTACCCCTTGTCAACTCGGCAATCAGATATTTCTTTTAAACTGGTTTCCAGATACAAGACATACTTATTATTATTATTTTACAACTTGAACATTATGACACAGGTTTAACAATCCTTAGAAAAATATTCTATCAACATTATATTACATCAGAACCATAACAGTCTTTCCCTGGCCCCACAAAGACTCATGTACATGTACTTTTGCAAAAGGAACTTAGTCCATCTGCAAGAGTTACCAAAGTCCTAACAGTTCCAGAATTTCTGAAAAGTTCAAGTTTCAATTCTCCTCTGAGATGTAAGGTAAACTCCCAGTTGCAATCCCTTGTGTAAATGAAAACAAAGTTAGACACTCACTGGCACAAGATAAACATAACAATTCCAAAGGGTGAAAATAGATGGATACAAAGAAATGGGACCAAAGCAATTTCAGAATTCAGCAAAGCAAACATTAAGTTCTAGAGTTCCACATCCAGCATCTGAAATAATCTGGTTGTGAACTTCAAAAGTCTCGAGTGTCTTCACCCCAGTGGCACTAGTGGTAGTTGTAGCTCCCATAACTTCTTTCTTGGATTGGCTTTGCTCTCCTATTCTAGGCTTCCTTATATGACCTACATTCTTGGCTTTGCCAAACTGCTGGATCTCCACTGCACCTTCAGCTTCACATTCACAGCTTCACACACTGCCCTCTTAGGGACACATTGCTTGGCCTCCTAGGTCTTCTCAAATTGGGATGGAAGCCTCTTCAAACTCAGAACTCTTGCATTCTGTGCACCTAATACTAGCACCACATGGATAATGCTAAGATCTGCCAGCTGGAGAAGTAGCCAGGCTTTCCCCTCTCTTGTCTGTGGGGGCTAAGTACCTGTATCGCTGACCATTCTGAATCTAATTCTGAGGAACATATTATCTATGCTGTTGTTATTCTTTAATATGGTTCAGCTGCTACCATTCTGGAGTATAATGCACTGCTTAAAGGAAAATCTTTCACTTTTTAAGTTTTGAGGCTGCAAAGGGTAAGGATTTAACTGCTTTTTGTGATGCTTTCAGGCTATCTTTTCTATTCTTGTGTTCCTTTTCAACAATCCACAATTGCTGAGCTCTGTCTTTACAGTCCACACTTTTACTGGCACTTCCTTCTGGCCAAATTCATGTTTTAAATCATGCTGCTGGGCCCTTTGCTCTCAATTAAAAGTCATGAATAACAGCCATGCCAAAGCCTCAACATGTGACTGCCTTGAAATTTCTTCTGCTGTATTAGTTACTCCACCATCCTTAATCTTAGTGTCAGGCAAAGTCTCTGGACACAAGCAAAATACATAAAAAATTTTTGCCAAACCATAACACACATCATCTGGAATACAACAATCAATGCCGTCCTTCTTCCCTGCAGAAATCTCCCAAATCTGGTCTTTACACCAGGATTTCTATCAGTCTCTAATCTTCTGAACTCTGAGCAGAATCTCCCATACAGAACAGCCTAAGGCATTTCAGTTCTACATTTTCAAGCAATGTCTCAGAACCTTTACAAACTCTCCTCACAAGCCATTCCCAAAGACTTTTTACCTCATGGTCAGGTTTAGTCACAGCAATGTCCTCTCTTCTCTGGTAACAATCTCTGTCATGGTTACTTTTCTCTCATTGCTGGAACAAAACACCCAACAGCCAAAATTAAGGAAGTAAAGGTTTATTTATCTAACAGTTTGTGCAGGTTTCAATTCATAATCAGCTGGCTCAAAGGCAGGGTGGCATGGCACAGAGGCAAAGCTTCAAGGCAGCAGCAAACAGAAGCAGCAAAAGCAAAAGGGGTGCACATCAAACCTCTTTTCCTTCTTTATATTGTATTTAGGCCATCCACTGCCCCCCAGGGCAGATATATCACTCACAAAATCTCTACACCCTCCTCTTTCACAAGATGAGAATATTTACAAGATAACGATCCTGGTTCCCTGCTAAGTCTCTTAGTTAAATTTCTAAACTTCTTAAATTGACACAATGTATCAACCATAATACTTATAAAGTTATACTTGCTTATTTAAACCATTACTGTCACAGTTGAGACCAATTGTAACTTGTGCTTATAAGTGTCCTACATGAGTAAGTTCACAAGCTCCCTGGGAAAGTAAAATTTTAAACTATCACAAGAGTGGACAGGCTGGTCAAATTTTGTCTTTTCCTCTCTCCAGATCATATCCACCTTCCCTGGAATGGAATTTACTGGAGGGATTCCATGTGGGTTTAGAAATCAAATAGAAATTAAAGAGGGCACCCAATTTCTTTGTGCATTTCAGACATGGGGGCTCAATGTCAAAGTGTCTTACTCTTTTGGAACGCATTCTTAAGCACTGTCATATGTTCAACCCCCATGTGTTAAAAAGAGCTGTTTGATATTTTTCTTCACACATGCATGGCCTACTACCCTCTAGAGCCAAAATGGAATGCAGACAAGGTGTAAATTATATTGCTATTTTATGACTACAATCATTTTGTGAAAAAGAGGGAAAATGGTCAGAATTTCCTTATGTTCAGACTTTCTTTGTATGAAGAAACTCTTATTTATGTCAAGGTGTAAATGTGAGCCTCAGGAAAACCAGGTACCTCAGGTTCTTAAGGCATTCACTATCACTCAGCCTGAGGCTATGCTTCCCCAAACTTTAGAACCTGAAGGTGAGTTTTTCAAGACAAACTTAATAATAATAAATAAGTAATAAATCCTAAGGCTTCCCCTATTTGCCCTTCTTCTCCTAAGGATGGGGTTGCCACAACCAACACAGCTCTCAAACTTCCCCGGGTGAAGACCATGAAGGATCATGAAGCACAGCAAGCAGGTAAAGAAATAAAATAAGATACATAAATCTGGGATCATGTGGAGTGCTCTTTCTTTCTTTCTTTCTTTCTTTCTATCTTTCTTTCTCTCTTAGAGATAAAAACCTGCTCAATGGCTGCATCACATTTATTTATATATGCAGCAGGTTAATATTGATGCAGGCAGCTGAGTTAGTCAGAAATATTATAGGCAGTGAGACAGGGGTGGGTCCTCAACAGACCCAGTGCAGGTACCTGGCAGCTGTGGGGGAGACAGACACCTCCTACTCTGGGCCCCCGGCCTCAAGACAAAGAATCAAACAAATGATTCCACATCCTAAAGACTGATATTCTAATTAGTTCCTTCTCAACCTGGAGCCACTATCCAATCCCTCTAGAGTAAAGGCCACAGCTCCAAGAATGCCCCCTTCCTATGTGACTTGCTTTCTCTTTTGTCCCTAATATAATCAATTTTACCTAAAATATTGATCTTATTGGATGTCTATAGTTATGTCCCACCTTATGCCCATCTGCTTTGTGAGTTCCCAGTCTTCTCCCACCTTGAACCATGTTCTTACTCTATAAAAATCCTTGGAAAAGACATAGTCTTGGGCAACCAGTTCAGGACCCCCTTCTGTCTCTCTTCAGACAGAAGCTTTCTTTCTCTCAATAAATATATTCTACTCTTCACTTCATTGTTCCTAAAATTCATTCTTTGATTTTAGAGAACACAAACTCGTGGACATAGTAGGTTGGGAGTTTTATTCCCCTATATCATTTGGAGATCTTCCAGTGAGATTCATTCCCCTATATTATATCATTTGGAGGTTCCACCAAGATCACTGGTAGGAGGTAAGAGTTTGCTTTTGCTGCATAGACTCTGGACTGGGACTCATTTAGGTAGCAATTTTTATGCTTCAAATTTTGATTTGTCTTTGCCAGTTGCTTATAACTATTTGTGATAATTGCTTGCTATTTGTCCATTGTTTTAATTGCTTTGCCTCATGTAGCTTTATTTAAATAATGTGAATCTGTTAAAACATGTGAAATTTATAAGGTATGATATTTAATGGTATATTATTATTCTGTTCTTGTACAAGTTCAATTTAAATTGGTTACTAAAGTTACTGGTACTCCTTATTTGACAATATTTAGACAATAGCACTAGAGAAGATATTAAAACACCTCTGAGAGGCTTTAATGTAAACTTCTGTAAAATGGTTCTCTTAAATGGAAATCTAGCTCAGACTTAAAAATATTCATGCCTAAAATAAAAAACAAGTACTCCTTCCACCATTTAAGCAGCACAAGGTTGGTGGCTGGTCTTAAGACTTGGAGTACAGGTTTCACTGAGACAGACTGCCTCTGATCCTCCTCTATACTCTAGAGGAAGTGTCAGGACTTTTCTGCCTCAGTTTCCCACCTTTGACTTTATCATTACTCATTTCCCACTTTACACTTTCCTTATAGAGACATGTAAAGTCAGAAAAAACTCTAGACTATCTTAGTTAAGCCCATAGAAAATGAACGTTTTACTAATGCCAAAGACAGGGAAATCATCTTAGATAAAGGACACATCCCCCATCTCTGGGTCAGATGAGGCATTGATCAGAATTGTGACAATCCAGGAAAACACACATAAGAGCCATGTCCCAGCTCAGTGTTCTGGGCAAATCTCTTTTGGAGATTAAACCTGAGACACAGTAGGGAGAACCAGCTTCCTATGACAGTGAAAGAAGCTATCCCTGAAAGCAGTATACATAGCACCTAAACACATTAAAATAAGAAGGCTCTCCAGTCTCTCTGCTGTGGACTTTAAAACCTTTATTGTGAATTCATAGAGTAATAAGAGGTAGTGATCTTGCTCAGGCTTTCAACTGTTCCCTATAGAATTTCAGCAAACAATGGTTAGTCTTCCAGCTAATTAATCACTCTTATAGCAGCTGCCACCCTCAAAAGCAGAGGACAGGTTCCCAGCATATGTTTGGTGAATCCTCGTTGAAACCAGTGGCCAATGGATTCAATGAAATGTTGATCACACAGACAGCTGGATTCCTTTATGGAGACTGATCTCTGGTTATCTGAGCCAATAGACACTGAGAACTGAGGGTTCCTGGCCAGGGAAACTCTCTGGTGGACACCCAAAAGTTTCTCAGTGAACATGTGCTCAGGACCACTGAAAATATCCACTTTTCTATTGTGTTTGTTTCTAAACTTTTCAGAGGAGCTTCTAATCACTTAGACTATGTTTCCCCACCTTCAGAGATTAGGCTGAGGTAGTTACAACAGTTTACACTTCACAAAAGGTTGTAGGAAAGGATTTATGTTTCTGCCTTACATATGATAATTAAGAGTAAATAGGCTTTTTCTATGTGCCTAGAAAATTGATGTGTCTTTTGCTAAACTGTGATTACCTAGATAATGATTTACAAATTTAACCTGTGAGCTTCAAAGATAAAAAATTTAAATAAAGAATAGCCTTATTCTGCTACTAGCAAAGGTTACCTATGTAATTAAGTGAGAGACAAGTGCCTGGAGACTCCTTTGGCCAGTGCATGGGGCAGGGCTCCTCCAATTGTTCTACTTATCTCTAGAGAAAAAGAGAAAAACATCGTATTTCCAATTCACCTTTTAAAATAAGCAAAATAGTTTATTAAAAAGTTATACTTCCTTTTTTAAGCATTCCTTATGGAGACAAAGTTTGTGAGCTAACGGGGAAGACAGGATTGTGTGTCAGGCTGAGGGTGGATAGACTGACAGAATCTATCTTCATTTCTCTCCAGCCAGCATCCACCTGCTCTGGAGCAGTGTCAACTCAGAGATGTCTAGGGACAATTTAGCAAGTGGGAATAAAAAGTGATGCCTGTTTATCTCCTTAATCTGCATAATAAATAGCTCAATATCATTTATAGCTCAGTAAAATTTCCTGAGTTCAGTGCTCGGGTATAAAAAGGTTTCATACTTATGCCTTGCTTCTATATTACAGGCATGGGTAACACAATGCCAAACCCTCGCTCTCATTTGGAATGCATCCTTAAGCACTGGAAGATGTTCAACCCTTCCATGTTGAAAAAGAATCAATTGGTATTTCTCTGCAAAAGTGTGTGGCCTTCCTACCCCTAGAGCCAAAGTGAAACACAGAGGGAAGCATTAATTATGATGTTCTTTTACAACTAAAATCATATTGTAAAAAAAAGGAAAAGTGTTTAGAGCTGCAGTATGTTAAAATTTTCTTTGCATTAAAAGATAATTTTTATCTATGCTTCATAACTATAATCCTTATGAGATCATTCCCATTCATAGGTCTCTTTCTCTCAGTGACTTAAAGCAAATTAAGCTAGAAAAAGGAAAATTTTTAAATGACCCTTACAAGTATATTGAGGTCTTTAGAGGATTTACTCAGGTACATGAACCAGATTGAAAAGATGTAATGTTACTCTTAAATCAGACATTGACTTCTAGTGAGAGAGAGATAACATTACAAGATGCTATTGCCTTTGGAGATAAATATCATATTGTTACTTTTAGAAGGCCAAAAGATAGGCAGCCAGGGAAACACCAGTTCCCACTGGGATACAAGCTGTTCCTATCCAAGACCCCAAGTGGCCTACCAATAATACAGGAGATTGGAACAAGAGACATTTTCAAGTGTGTATTCTTGAAGGTCTAAGAAGGAAGGATAAAAACCAAGCCTTCTAGTTATTTTAAATTTCCAGATATTTCTCAGAAAAAAAAGGTGCAAACTTCTCTGACTTCTTAGGCTGTTTATCAGAGGCAATAATAAAACCTATGTCTATAGATCCTGATTCGATAGATGGATAGATTTTGCTTAAAGACATGTTTATTACTCAGTCAACTCCAGACATTAGAAAAAAACTACAAAAGGTAGCCTTTGCTCCACATAGTTCACTTGATACTTTAGTAAAATTTGCCTCCTTATTATTTTATAACCATAATGAGGAGAAAACCTAGGAGAGAAAAAAAGATACTGAGAACAAGCAGCTGCCTTAGTTGCAGTATTAGGAGAAACAGACCCTAGGTTTGATTCTCAGGGCTCTAAGAAGAATTCAAAGGCAACACTGACCTGCTATCACTGCCATAAGCCAGGTCACCTTAAGAGAGACTACACTCAGAAGCCCTCTAGACCATGCCCCAACTGCAAAGGTGACCACTGGTGGTCAGACTGCCCTCTGAGGCCAAGGCCCCAGTTGGCCCAGCAGGGCTACAGGGCCCCAGGGCACTCGCAGCACTCTCCCTCTGGCCAGACTGTCACCCCCACAGAGGAGCCCCATGTAATCATGACTATAGAGAAAAAGAAACCAGCCTATTGCTGGATACTGGTGCAAGCCTCTCAGTCCTTCTTTTCAATCCTGGCCTTCCTTCTAGTCACCACATCTCAGTGAATGGAGTCACTGGTGAGGAGGTAATTTGCTACTTTTCACAGCCCTTAGGCTATAACTGGGATGGTTTTCTTTTGTACACATTTGTTTTTATTATTCCTAAATTTCCAGTTCCTTTGCTAGAAAGAAATATTTTATCATGTTTAAATACTGTGATATATATGCACGCAGGTCATGTATGCTACCTTACCCTCATGGAGACAAAATAAATCCTAAAGTAAGGGCAACTAAAGGTAAAATAGGTAGGGCAATAAGAGCTGCCCCAACACAGATACACCTCAGAAATTCTACTATTTTTCCTCATCAGAGACACTATCCTTTAAGCTGAGGCACAACTTTGCTGTCTTGAGATAAGATATTTAGGTCTCATTATATACCAAGGGACCTAAGGTCTAGGAAAGGAAAAAATTAAACCTGTTCTCTCCTTCCCACAGCCCCAAACTCTAAGACAGTTAAGGGAATTCCTAGGAGTTCCTAGGCTTTTGTCACCTTTGGATACCTGGATATGGAAAAATTGCATGACCCCTCTATCAACTTATAAAAGAGACCAAATAACAGATACTTATATTTTATGCTGGGAACCTGATTCCCAAGCCACATTCCAGAAGCTTAAACAAATATTCCTGAATGCTCCTGCCCTGAGCCTACCCACTGGATACCATTTCAATTTATATGTATTTGAGAGGTGAGACAGGACTTTGAGAGCGCTTATACAAAATCTAGGATCTGCTAACAACCTAAGGGTATCTAGATGACTTTAGACAAAGAGCAAAGGGATGGCCTGCTGGCCTTGGAGCTGTAGCTTTCTTATTGCTAGAGGAAATCAAGCTGACTTTAGGCAAAAATCTCATTGTATTGTATCTCACCATGTGGTAAGACTTCTTCTAAAGGAAGTCAATGGCTGTCTTATAACTGACTTCTTAAATACCAGGTTCTACTTCTAGAAAGACCAGCCATTCCAGTAAAGACATGTTTTTCCTTAAATCCCACCACCTTCTTGCAAGAACAGGAGGAAAAAATTGAGATTGATAAACATGACTATGAACAGGTAATTTTTCACACATATGCAGCCAGAAAAGACTTATTAGACAACTGCTTGCTGACTCAGATTTAATCCTCTGCTGTGATGGGCAGCTCCTTCATGGAAAGAAAAAAGAGAGGATATACAATGCTAACATTACACCATACACTTAAAAGTGCATCACTTAGACCTTCCCAACAACTTCAAGGGCCACTTGGATCATGACACAAGACCAAGTTAAAATGAGACTTGTATCAATTAAAATTAATTGTTGCTATCAAAGTCAGTTAGTTACCTCAGGATTTACTTTGAAACTATTCATAGCAACTCTCAGTTCTTCTCTCAGTGTCAGTCATCTGGATGAGTCTTGGCTATTGCTTGGCCTGGTTGCTTTCTGTAAAAGCTTGGGAGACTTTTCTCCTTGTGACTCTCCTTAGGTGCACTATACACCTTTGATTGCCTTCCTCCGTGGTCCCACAGTCTCCTTGGTCAGGAATTTTATAACTCACCAGAGTAGTAGGCTGTCATTGAAAAGATTCACTCATATCCTGGGTCTTCACTGACCTGGGAGAGTCAGGGTCAAAATAATGACTGTCCTCCTAGCTCATCTATTTTTCTAATTCTTGTTCCCCAAACCTCAGTTGTTGAACAACCAGAACAGAAGATTAATGACATTAAATTTTAATGGTAGCAATGAGCTTAATATAATAATTATATCTAAATGTCAAGCACTTTGAGATTCAAAGTAGAACCATTATTTCCACTTAACCATTGACATTCTGGTAGTTGAATTCCTACAGAATGTTAACAGATGACAGTTATATAACATTAAACAAAATTTGCCATCAAAAACCATATGTAAGTAATATTGTAACATGAGAATCATGATGACATTTTGTAACACACTTAAATTTCTATTCTGTCATAAAATAACTTTTAGTCAATCATCTCTATCTAGTACATAAGAAGCTTATACCTAATTTGTTATCCTTTATTGGGATGTCATTAAAGTGTATGACCTTGTCTGGACTGCTTAATGTCTAGGCATATCTAACCACAGTGGTACATACATAGCATACACTTCACATAAGTTTTTGTTATTATTACTGACTGGTGATCTCATTTAGCTTGACATGAACCTACTATCACAAGCAGTTAAAGCACAAAACAAAAGCAAATGTATGAATCTGAGAAAAAATGTCTATCACCATAAATAATCATTTTACATTTTGGAAAACCTGTACATCTTGAGGCAAGCATAGATTTAATACACCATGAAATTAATAACAATCAATTGTCATAGACATGCAAAAACTTTTCTTAATTTAGTGCTGTACCAGAACTTCATTAAATCTGAAAATGTTATTATCTAGAAAATTTAATCTTTTGACAATGACCAATGTAAAATGTTACAATAATATATTTTTGAGCAACATTTTTGGTGTCTCCCATAAGGCTATGGAGACTATTGGGGGCTTCTCACTAATAAACAAATGCTGTGATAGTTTTTCCCAGGCAGCTGCTCTTTATTCACCAATTGGAGTCCAGTCCAATAATTTCTCAAGGCCAAAAAGTTTCCATTTAGTCAACATAAGAAATTTTGGATGACCTATGAGAAAGCCTATTTTGATATCATATTGACAAGCTTAGAACCCAGGTGGGAACATGTTTTGTTTTTTTCAAAAATCAGTAAAATATTATTTCCTTCCATTCTTTTTCCATTAACATAAAATTGGAGAAAGCAAAAATGTGTCATGTTTTCAAAGGTAAAAGCCCTCTTTACCCAGAGTTCAAAACTTCAAACAACAGGAAGATAAAGCAAACACCACCATCCTCAGGGGCCTGGGATTTAGCTCAGTGGTGTAAGTGCCTGCCTGGCAAGCACAAAGTTGTGAGTTAAATCCCTGGTACCAAAAAAAAAAAAAAAAAAAAAAAACCAAAAAGAAACCACCCCCACATTTCCTGAGCTGATTCTTTTCATCTCAAAACAGAGCCTTCTGTTTATTGGCTATGGACCCTTTATGTAGCCAACTCAAGATGAGGGCTAAGGAATTAGACAAATCCATTCCTATGGTATTAAGTTAAACAGAAACTGCACCAATGGTCAGGTGTCTGTATTTAACAAGACACAGGAACCTGGCAGCCACTTATTAAAAAAAACCAACAACAGCAAAAAAACAAGATTCATTTCAGGCACAACTTTTTCTAAAACCAGTAAAAAAAAAAACTGTGTCCTGGAAGCTACAGTGATCTAAGCAGCAGCAAATTTGTGCATTCATCTTTTTTTCTTTTAAATATGACCAAATTTTCATGCTCCTAACCACTATGTTTGCATGATATTCTACAGCATGCATATTAATTGTAAAGTTGTTAACCCCCATCCCATGGATAAGAAAGTTACTCTGGAATACAATTGCCATGGAAAGCTAACCAAACTTCATTAAGTATATTGTGACAAGATTAAAAATGACATAAAAATAACTTTTTAACATTTGGCCATCAAATTAAGAAAAAGGTTTCCCTATACAAACTTTTGTAACTTTTAAAATGCAGTATATTCTGTTCTCCAAAGGTCCTCAAATTAAAGCATAGTGTACAAGAAAGTAAAGGAAAAGAATGCAACTGACTGCTAAAGCAGAACATCTTGCCAAGGAGTAATGAATGCAGAGTATATGCTAAATCATCAAGTGTGGAATTTCAGAGCCAACAAGGTAATGCTCTATGTTTCACTTATAGAGGCAAAGTGGATTTTTCAATTACCAGTTGTGTTAGGTGCACTAAATAAAGCTCCTAAAATGATACTATACAGTACCACCTTAAGTTCTTTAGCATCAATCTGCACTTAATTTTAAAATGGTTTCTTAAATTTATTTTTTAAAAACATAACATGGGGAAGGTATTAAAACTGGTGTAATGGCTCAATAGAATGTTTTCCAGATTTTGGGAGGATGAAGAAGGAGAGATTCAGAATCCTTCACCAGAATCTGCTCAGCTTAATCATACTGGATTAAGGATGTGCTTTGTGGATGTGATTAGTCACTGACACCAGAATTATGGATAATTATTTCTGTACCAAATCCTACTGAGTAATGATTGCCTTGGCTGACAAAGAACCATTAGGTAAGGAGCACTGACATCATCCAGAGTGATGACCTTCAAGCACTTGACCAACCAACCAGGTTGGTGGGCTACAACAGCCTTGGAACACTTGCAGACTTGCCAAATATTACAGACACTGGACTTGCCAGTGCATTAGTTAAGAATCACTGAGAACTTCACCTCATCTCCTGCCTATAGCTCAGTGCCATCCTTGACTTCTTTCACATAAAAAAAGGCTTTTTGCTATCTCCTACTTCATAATTAATAAACCCAAACTGATCTTTAACACACTCCACTGTGTCCCTCTGCAGTGGTGTGATATTTTAGGCCATAGTCTGTACATTTGGCCACAACACAAAACTGGAACTTAATACTTTCCCCTTTCTATAAGAAATCCCCTTTGTTGGCTATCCCAACTATGTGAAATGGATATACCTCACCTTTTATATCCCTCTCTTCCACAACCTCAATCATTACTTGATACTCACTCTATGTAGGATCAACACTTTCTGAGTGTGAATGACTTTACCAGATTGGCTTCCTCAGTAATACCATTTACTGAATGAGTTTTGTTTACTTTTTCAGCATTGACATTTTCGCTTCTGCCTTTGGATAAACTATATTCAACTATGACCCCCTGTTCCAGGCTATCAAGATCATCAGAGAATTCACTGTAATGGAAAAAAAATTCCTTATCATGATTGACTGTTTCAATAAATCCAAAATTATCTTTCAGAGTTTCCATATAACCCAAAAGCTTCTTGGAGTTACAATTATTACCTAAAAGCCATACACAAGTTGCAATCTGCTACTCAGGTTTCTGTTTGTCACTAATAATAAATACTAAATTCAACCTTATCTCCTCTCTAAAGAGAAGTATATACTTCCACATCTTTTCTTGAAAAACAATAGTCAGTTTCACTCCACAGTCATTATAAAAAATGATGCCATACTCAGCCTCCTTCTTCTTGATTTTATTGGAGCTAGTGGCTTTAGGACTGGAAAAAGTGGCATATTTTACTACAGTGCCAGAAAATTATGTTCTGAATGAGAATGGAATTAAACCATGCCCTTTGGAAATTTTTTTAAGACTAATAGCATGATTTCTTTGGGCAGAGAGTATATCAAGAACCACAGTAAACTCTATTTCATCTGCTTTATGAAGCTTGTTCCCATCCAGAATTTTGAAGCGGAAAAACATATGAACATCCTGATCCCTACACTTGATGAATCTGAACCCATCTCTCAAGGCAGCAATTACACCCATTTCTCCAGCTTCATTAGTGAATGGAAATGTATCTGATGGAAAGTATCTGAACTTCTATATTGATTGCTCATTCTAATTTGTCATGTGACTTTGTTGAAATATTAAAACTAACACAGTCACCTTCAAGCAGATTTTGAGGTCTCCAACTGGATGATCTTTAGGAATCACAAAATCAGTTTTGATTCATCCTGGCTATAGATCATTCTGGTTTTTACTGGGTACTTTTAGATAGCTCTGGTTACAGATCCTCCAAAATGTTCAGTGGTGATATCCTTAAAAATGACTGTTCTTTGAGACAATAATCTGACATCTGTTGCAACTTCTCTAGCATTTCTGTCTTTGATTGTGAATTTCACATAATGTCCAGGCTGCAAGGTTTCCAGGTCACCTTTAAACTTACTATAGTGGAAGAATACCTTTTTTTTTTTTTAACCATATCACTTCTTGTGATAAAGCCAAATGTCCTTTCTTGGCACAAACTACACCTTGACAGTGGGCTTGTTTCTTTTTCAACAGCATAATGATACAAGCACTTACAGCACCAGTATGTTTACTGTTGCCCGTAAAAAAGTTTATTTTGTTTCCAATTTCCAGATGAACATTCCCCTTGACATCTTCAGGAGTGTAAGTCAGGTAAAACACCCATTGTTCATTCATTCATTCTTCACAGTGGACTTCTGGTTTTATCTTCACTAGTTTAACATCATTTGGTTTGTCAGTCTGTCAATCAGATGATACTTCAAATTTAATATCATCTATTTTTAAGTCCTGCTGGTTGATATTATATTTTATGTAGTAGAATAAAATTCTAGCTTGACATTCTGAATATGGAATAAATTCATAAGGGGTTAACAGTTTTTCAATAACCCCCATTTCATGAAGTACTGCTGAAGTACCTCTGCAGTACCCATTATGTCTTTTGTTGTGGAGAAGGTTTGGATCAAAGCTCATCTTGCAGTGATAGTCAAAAATTGCCCTTTCAGTAGTATTAACTGATCCTTCTTTTTCAGCACAAGTTTCAAAAGGCAAAAGTTGCTAGGATTTTTTTTTCAAGTGAGAGAAAATGATCTACCAAGCTAATAAAGAATACAACTGCTGTTTCATTGTGCAATCACAGTACAGCCCTGAAGAAAACAAAGACTACTAGCAGCATTAGGAAGTGCTCCGTCAAAGCTGCTGAGTGGGCACAAACTTCTTGTTTCGGATCAAGTGCTGTGTCTTCAATCTAAGTGCATTCTTCTTTGGTCTCGTTGGTTGTTATGAGGTTTGTTCCCTGACTGATCAGAACTTGAAGCAGCAGTTTCAGGTGATAAAATCTGTTCTGTTACACCTCATACCCAATAGCCCAGCACTCCCTCTCCAGTGACACAATAAGCAGGACAGCCCAGTTCATAGGCAGAAGCAGGCTTTTTAAATCCATAACCCAAATTAAATTTTGAACAAATGCTCCAAAATTCAAAGGAAAAAGAAACAAAATTGTTGAGCTCAAATAAAAAACAGCTGTTTACACAACTGACAAACAAACACACAAGCAAACACAAACACAGTTTGTAAAACAGACAAACATGCACAGATGATCTGTACAGATTGGACAATCAGATATACACAGAAAATCCACCTACAAAATCAGAGTGCACTCTATTTTTGGACAAATTAAATTATAATAACTTTTACAATTTTAGAAGTTTATAATTACAAATAAACTAGTTATCACTTTGTGTAGGTGAATTAGCAGAGATCTCTTAGGAAGAATTTGGAAGGAAGAAAATAATCTATCAGGGAAGGATTCCTCTTTTTGATTTTGTAGTTAAATTTTGAGCATATGCTGTGTAAGTTCAACAATTCCTTGACCTTGAGGGTTGTAAGGAGTTCCCATGATAAGGAAAATGTGAAAAGCTTTACAAAACATTTGGAAATCAGCAATGGCATACACTGGACCATTATCAGTCTTAAGTGCCTCTGGGCAGCCAAGGGCTGTCAGAGGTGTGCACCTTGGGACCTGGTTCCATCTCCAGACTATGGAGTCTCACCCAGGGTGGCTGTGGCAGCAAAACCAGGTGAAGGTATCACTCTCCTGTCATTGTCCACTTGCCTGCCTGGCCACTCCCTCACCTACTAGGCCAAGAACCTCCAGCTGCCAAGCATGGAATGGATAAGGGCAGCAGTTTAAAGATTCAGCAAGGGATGGAGCTCATGCCTCAGCATGCAGGAGGCAGGGTCTATAAGGCTTGTGTGCCTCGAGCTGCCCATCAAAGTCCATAGCAGTATATAAACACCAACTCTGAAGAGGGAGTTCCCATTAGTCACCTGCAGCACCAAATCCAACCCATTGCATTGATCTGCCCCAGGCCAGAGGAGCTTCCCATGTCATATCACCCCCCAACTCTTTGGCAGAGCTGGCAGGCCTCACTGAAAATTTTTCAGAATAGGTTGGCCTTCCACATAAGTTTTGGATTTACACTTATTTGCCCAATAATAACCTTGTATAAATTTTGCACAGATACTAGAAGATTTTGTTGAAGATACAGATAATGTCTGTATTGCCCTTACAGGTGTAGCAAGTAATTTTGGGCAAAATGTCTCTTCCCTCCACAGCTGAAATGAGTTAACTTGTTTTTATCCTTTTCTCTGGACTGTGGATGAATAACCCAAGTGACAGTTGCTGCCAAGGTAGCCCCTTGTAAGTATGAGGGGCCAAAGTATCAGTTATTTGCATTTTTACAGGCCAATTATTGAACAATCAACTTAAAGGATGACTATTTCATGAAAGGTTTTAACCTATAATGAAGAAATTTTTTTCTGAACTGAAAAGGCTTAGTTGCCACTTGTGGCTCAGTTAAGATTCTCAATTTTACCTTGAGTAGCTGTGAAACTGAAGCCACAGTGAAAACTCCTTAGTAGGGAAAAGTCCTTTTTGTCCCCCACAGCTCCTTCCTTATCTGACTGAGCAGCTAGAGGTATTAAGTTCTATCAGCATGGCTGTTGTTCTGTCATCTTCTTCCCACTTGTGACTTGATTTAAAAAAGTGCTCTGAGCTAAATCCTCCATGGTCATCTCACAAGAGCAAGACCATTAAGATATTCCCTAACCCAAGTCCACAAAAGAAAGGTAAACATAGGAGTCAATAATACAACAAACATTTCTATATGTATATATATATACATTATTTCCATATACATATTCTTTGAGAACTGTTTACCCAATTTTTACACCTGATGCAGGCTCAGTATTGAGGATATTAATAGGCTCAATATTGAAGATATCAATTACACTTCTGGACTCAATATTGATGATATTAATAGTTTCAATAATGATGACCTTGATATACCTCTGTTCCTTTTGCACACACACTAGAGGTGTTCTTCTCAAATCTGGTGGAGAAAAGCACTGCTTAACAACTGCAGCACATTTATTCATATACTCTGCAGCTTGATATCAGCTGAAACCCCTTTGGCTAAAAACTAGTTCTCCTCTCATGCCCCAAATTCTTGATGCTGAAACACCTTTTCAACATGGGGCATTTTTCAGTTGCTCTGTGCTCTTAGTTTGACATGTGTGAATGATCTTCAACTCAGTTGCTCCTGACTTGGGACTTCTAGACCAGTCATGATCCAAGCTTCTATAAGGATATACCCATCCTTAGCTGAGTTTATACAGGATCCTCAAGGACAGTATCCTTTATGGAAAGTAAATGGGCAACTTGGAGCTTCCAGAATTCATGTGCCCTTTTCTTTTAGGGATCTAAGTCACATCAAGCTAGATCTAGGAAAAATTTTCAGATGACCATGATAAGTACATTGAATAAGTCTTTAAAGGACCTACTCAGACCTCTGAGCTAGACTGGAAAGATGTAATGTTACTCTTAAATGAAACATTGACGAACAGCTTTACAAACTGCTCTTGCACTGGTGCTGAATATCACATTGTTCATTTTAGGCCAGACAATAGACAGCCAAGGGAAAAATCAGTTCCCACTAGAGACCAAGCAGCCCCTATTCGAGACTCTTACTGGCCTAAAAAACCAGATGTAAGTTGAGAAAAAGAGACATCTTCAGACATATTTTCTTTCTTTTTATAATTTAAAAAAACAAAACAGGAAAAATGATAGAGATGATAAGAATTTCAAAAAATAGGGAATTAACACTAGTAAACAACTTTGAGAAGTGGCATTGGTGGGTAGCACATTTTCCAGGCCCCCTTCTGTCTCATTCAGACAAAAGCTTTCTTTCTCTCAGTAAAGCCTTTCTACTGTTAAAAAAAATGAAAAATTGTTCGACTTCACTGGTCATTAGAGAAAATGCAAATTAAAACAATACTATGATTTCAGTTTACACCTGAAAGAATGGCAATCATCAAGAAATCAAGTAATAGCAAGTGCTGGCAAGGTAGTAGTGACAAAGAACCCCTCCATATTTCTGATGAGAATGTATACTCATTATGAGAATGTAAACAGTCATTATGAAATCAGCTTGGAGATCTTAAAGAATTAAAATTATAAATTTCAGCTGGGGATTTATCTCAGTGGCATAAGCACCTCCCTGGCAAGCATGAAGTCATGAGTTCAATCCCCCATACAAATAAATAAATAAATAAATAAATAAATAAATATAAATAAAATTAGAAATTTCCTTAATCCAATTATTCCCTTTAAGATATCTTCCTTAGAGAGCTTAAGACATATTACAGCCAGACACACATACCAATGTTTATAGTAGCACAATTTATAATACTTAAATACTGGAAGCAATCTCTATGTTCATCAAAAAGTGAATGGATATAGAAAACATGATATTTATACTATGAAAAATATGACTTAGTTACAAGGAAGGATAAATTCAAAATATTTGTACAAAAATGGACACAGCTGGAAAACATATGTTAAGTGAAATAAATCTGACCTATATGTAAGCTTAAATACATTATGGTATCTCTCACTTGAGTAAGACAAAGTGTAAATAAAGAGAAAAATAAAGAATTGATAAAAGGAAAATGGGTGATACATCTTTTGGAAATAGGATGTACCAAACACTCACAATGAATTTAAACATTATATGTCATAAATATAAACTGATACTTTTCCAGCAGAGGGCCCAAAGAATGATATGACACAGCTCTGTAAAGAAATGTGCTTCCTTTTATTAATTGCATAGTTTATTCATTCTCTTCATGGACATTAGCTAAAAACTGTTTCTAAAAAACCTTCAGTAAAAACAAAATACAGGACAAAAAAAGAGTCACACAAAGATGACTGAATAAAAGCAAGCAATATTCACCCTAACTAGTATTTTATCAAATTTTTTTAAAACATAAACTAGTAGTAATAAAAATAATAATGAAAATGGGGGAAAGGTATATAGAGATGGAGGGAACAAGATGAAAAGGGAGGAGAAAGAAAATCAAAAAGGAATCCATATGTGTTATGTCATGCACCTACTTTCTACAAGGAATGTGAACTTCATGAATGGCACAAATATAAATAATAAAATGTTTTCTTAAATATGAGATTGTGCCATTTTCTATAACATGGATAAAATTGGAATAAATACTGAGTGAAATAAACCAAAGAGATAAAATAAAGCATGATATCTTTTATGTGTAGAATATATTAAAATTATATATATGCGGAATGGAAAAGTGGTTAACAGGAGTGAGGAAAGAGAAAGGAACTGAGGATATGTAAGTCAATTATTAAAAGTTGATTTATGTATATAATATACATGAAGACTAACAATATGAATTCCCTCCATGACCATAAAATGATTGTTCTTCAGCTGTTTTTCCACACACACACACAAAGGGAAACTGCATGAGGTAATAGATATATTAACTTGTTTCCAGATAGTATCAACTTTACTATTTGTATGTATCTCATAACACTATGTTGTATTTTGTATAATTTAATATGAACAATAAAATGTGTGTTAGAAGAAAGAAACAGAGAGAGAGCAAGAAAAATATTTCATGTATGCAATCTACCTTCTGCAACATCTGGAGTCATGAATCCTCAGTATGCTTCTTTCTAGCCAGGACTAAGATAGTAGTGTGAGACTGCAAAACATTTCTAACAGGCCAGGCTATCAATGACTTTCATCCAGAGCTGCCACAAAATCTTCTCTACCTGTACCTCCCTCTTGCTTGTGGTCTCTCTTTTCATTAGAACAGACAATCACCTACATCCAGTCCCAGGCACATTCCTCTGTCACCACAAACTTCACCCTCAATCTCTTCTACACAGTCACCACACCCATTCTCAGCCCCATCATTTAAACCCTCAAGAATAAGAAAGTGACAAAAGTCCTGAAACACAGGATGAAGTGACATGTCACTTGACACTGAAAGGAACTGAAGGAGGCACAAAGGTTCATGGGCTGCTCCTCCACACAACCTTCAGGTTCTGGACTTAAACACCAACCTAAAAGAAACTTCAGCATGAAAAAAATAAAGCATCCATGAAGAAAATATTGATAAAACAGAGATTGATCTATATCTTTTCTCCTATTTCATGACCCAGACACATTGTCAAAGAATGGGTTGTGAAGACAAATTAGAATAAAAGAAATTGTTGCCTTAAGGAAGGACATATAACATTTTATAGATCGTTCTGGAGCCCACAGCAAAGGCATTGCCAAAAATACATCAGTCTCCAGAGATCTATGGACTTCATACCCAACTAAAAAGAAATAAGTACCCTGTGGAGTTTATCTGGATCTTTAGGTGACTTCCACTTGTGTATGTCTTAATCAGCTTCATGATATAATAGTTCCACTCCTAACCCTCAGGAGGAGTGCCTGAGAGTTCTACACATAACATTCATTCCTTCACGAGATACTCATACAAAAGAAAAGATGGTTAACACCAGGATAAACATCAGGGAAAACATGCTGGGACATCCTATGACATATTGCCCATGACAACACTTGAACCCAGTGCTCAGGATGCACTTTAGGAGATAGCTGGTCAGAGGTTTCAAGTGTCCCACAACCCTGAAAAGCAAGATTCAGAAGTGAAGACAACCAGAGAGACAGGAGCAGAGAATGTAATGAGAAATCTCTCTGGGGGTGGTGGCAGCAGAGTCATGGGGAAAAAAAGGAAAAGCAAAAGAAAACTCTCTGGAGCTTCTAGTATGGATGACAAGCCTGCACATTTCCCAGAAGCCCACAGACAGACAAGCTTCTGTGGAAGCTATGAAGACTATCTTTCATTCCTCCACCCTATGAACTCCAAGCAGCTCTTTTCCTGCACAACATGCTATTACAAATTCTGCTGCTATAAATATAGGTGCACAACAATGCTGTAGTATTGTTTTTAATTCATCTGGAAAAATACCCAGAAAGGCAATACTTGGGTTGAATGGGATCTGCTGTCCTACTTTTTCAGTATCTCCACAATGATTTCCACAGTGGTTTTACCACTCTACACTCCCACAAACAGTGGAGAAGTGTTCCTTTTTCTCCACAGCCCCAGCAGCATTTGCTATTGGTTTATTTCTTGATATTAGCCATTCTTTCTGAAGTGAGGTGGTATCTCAGTGTTGTTTTAATTTGCATTTCTTAAATGCCCAATGACATGGAAAATTTTTTCTTATATTTGCTTGTCATTCATATTTCTTCATCTGAGAAGTATATATTCATCTCAGATACCCATTGTTGGATTGGGTCTTTGAATTTTGAGGACCTGAGGTTTTTTTTTTTTTTTCCTTTGTATGTTCTAAGTAGAAGACCTTTGTCTGAAGTACAGTTGATTAAATTTTTTCCCAATAAGTGGGTTTTCTTTTCACTTTGTTGGTGATTTCTTTTGATATGTAAAAACTTTTTAATAAGATGAGATCCAGTTCTTGATTCTTTGAAGAATTTTCCATGCAGTTTGGTTTTTGTGCATGAACTCTTTGCCAACCCTTATGTCTTAAAGATCTCTATTCACTTTAACTTCCAGAAAATTTAGTATTTCTATTTTAATATTTAGATCTTTCATCTGTTTTGAATTCAGTTTAGTGCATGGTGACAGATATGGGTCTAATTTTAGTCTTTATCATTTAGAAAGCCAATATTTCCAGCACCATTTATTAAACAGACTGTCTTCCAGGGAAAATGTTTGGCCCCTTTGTCAAAGATGAAGTAATTCAGTGTCTTTGTAGTTGTGTCTGCATCTTCTATTCTGTTCCATTGACCCTCAGGTCTGTTTGTGTCTTACTGTTTTGTTTTTGTTTGATTTGACTTGGTTTTGTTTGTTTGCCAGTACCATATTGATTTTATCACAGAAGCTTTGTAATATAATTTAAATTCAGAAATTGTGATGCTTCCTTCTTTACCTTTGTTTCCCAAGATTACCTTGGCTATTTTTGGTCTCTTCTGCTTCCAGAGGAATTTTAGGATTGTTTTCTCTAGATCTGGTATGTATATTAATGCTGTTTCAATTGGGATTCCATTATCTGTACAACAATTTTAGGAGTATGGTCATTTTCACAAAGTCTGTTCTTCCTATTCATGAACAAGAAATGTCTTTCCATTTTCTGAAAACCTCCTCTACTTCTTTTTCCAGAGTACTGTAATTTTCAAAGTATAAATATTTTACTTCCTTCATTAGATTTATTCCTATTTTGTTTTTGGGGATGCTATTGAAAGGGTGTAGTTTGCTTAATTTGTCTCTTAGTGAGTTTGTTCTGTGTATACAAGACTGTTACTGATTTTTGAGTGTTGGATTTTTATCTGGCTATGCTATTGAATTTTCTTAACTCTAGGATCTTTTTTTGGAGTTTTTGGAGTCTTCTATGTAGAGTATCATGCCATTTGTAAATAATGATTATTTAACTTTTTCCTTTCCTATTCTTATTCCTTTTATTTTGCCCTCTTGTCTAGTTGCTCTGGCTAATGTTTCAAGAACTATGTCAATTAAGACTGGTGATATAGACTGGATATCTTTATGTTTTTCCTTATTTTACAGAGAAAACTTTCAGTTTTTGACCATTTAGTATGATATTGCCTGTTGGTTTTTCTTTTTTTCTTTTTTTTTTTTTTTTTTTTTTTTTTTTTTTTTTTTTTTTTTTTTTTTTTTTTTTTTTTTTTTTTTTTTTTTTTTTTTTTTTTTTTTGGTCTTTTTGAAACAGGGTCTCTCTATGCAGTTCAGGCTGGCCTTGAGCTCACTTTGTAGCCCAGGCTGGTCTTGAACTTACAATGATCCACCTGCCTCAGCCTCCCAAGTGCTGGGATTACAGGAGTGTGACACCACAACTGGCTGCTTGTTGGTTTTTCATAGATGGCTTTAATTCGATTGAGGTAAAGACACTATTTTTATAGGTTTTTTATCATGAATGAATGTTGGACTCTATCAAAACCTTTTCTGCATCTATTGAGATGATGATGCATTTTTTGTCATTGGCTTGTTAATATGATTTATTACATTTTTTGGGTTGCTTATGGTGAATGATCCCTGCATTCCTGGGAAGAATCCCACTTGGTCATGGTATATAATCTTTTTGATAATTTGCCACCTTCTGTTTCCCCATATCTTACTGAGGATTTTTTTCATCTGTGTTCATTACAGAGTTTGGTCTGTAGTTCTTGTTTTGCTTGAGACTTTCTCTGGTTTTGATATCAGAGTAATATTTGCCTCCAGGAATGAATTAGGGAAGATTCTATTTCATTAGAGAGTTGGAGGAGTATTGGCATTAAATCTTCTCAAAATTTCTTGTTAAATTCAGCAGTGAATCCATCAGTATCTTGGCTTTTCTTTGTTGGTAAGTTTTTAATTAAATTTTCAATCTCAGTAACTATTACTGGGTTCTTCAGAATTTTTATGTTTTCTCAGTTCAGCTTTGGCAATTCATACATACCTAGGAATCTTTCCACTTCTTCTGTGTTTTCCATCCTATTAGAGTATAGCTTTTCAAAGTAGATGTTGATGATCTTCTGAATTTTCACAGAGGCTGTAGCAATTTCATCCTTTTCACTCCTCAGTGCATGGATTTGAGTATTTTCTTTTTTTTTATAAGATTGGCAAAAGGTTTGTCAATCTTAGTTATTCTCCCAAGGAACCAACTCTTCAATTCATTAGTTCTTTGTATTATTTTCTTGGTCTCCATTGCATTAATTTTTTCTCTGGTCTTTATAATTTCCTCTCTTCTATGGGTTTTGGGTTTGTCTTACCCTTATCTTTGTAGAAGCTTGAGGTATAACATTAGGTTGTTTATCTATACTTGTTCTGCTTTCCTGATGTGACAATTCACCAAGATAAATATCCCTCTTTAACTGCTTTCATAGCATCCAGTAAGTTCCCATATTCTGTATCTCTATTGTTATTTAGTTGAAAATATTATTTAAATTCTTCTTTTATTTCATTTGTGACCTATTGGGTTTTTAGGAAGATTTTATTTAATTTCTATGTGTTTATGAATTTTTGCAGTTTCTTTTGCCATTAATTTCCAATTTCAGTGCACTCTGGTCAGATAATATACAAGTGATAGTTTCCATTCCTTTGCATTTACTTAAATATATTTTATGGGCTAATGTGTGATCTATTTTAGAGAATGTCCCTTGTGCAGCTGATGAGAATGTGTATTCTGATAATGTTGGGTGGAATATTCTTAACATGTCTACTAAGTCCATTTGTTCACAGTTTTGGTTCAATTCTGAAATTTATTTGTGATTTTTTGTCTATTCAATCTGTCTGTATGTCAATGGGATATAAATCTTTCCCATTACAATTGTGTTATTGCTTATTTGAATTTTCATGTCTATTAATATTTTATATAGTTCGGTGTTCCCATATTTGTGCAAATATATTTATGATTGTTGTCTTTCCCTCTTGAATTTTTTCCCTAACAAGTATGTAATGACCTTTTTATCTTTTTTGATCATTCTTGGTTTGAAGTTCATATTGTCTGAAAACAGAATGGCTACCTTTGATTTTTCTCTGGATTCTGTTGAATTCAAGACTATTTTCCACCCCTTGACTTTCAGTCTATGATTTTTTTTTAGTTACATGTATTTCTTGTTTACAATATATTGTTGGATATTATTTCCTCATTCATTGTGTTAGTCTATTTCTTTTTATTGGTGGATTGAGCACATTTACCTTGATGGTTATAACTGATATGTATTGATTTGCCTTTGTCATAATATTTTCCTGATGTTGGTTCCCTTTTTTCCCCCTCTGTTTAATTACTTGTCCTGTCTAGTGATTTGTTAATGTTGTTCTTATAATTCAGTCATTTTATCTGTATCTAGGCTATCTTTCAATATTCTTTGTAGGGTTGGCTTGGTAGTCACTAATTTCTTCATTTATTGTTTTCATGGAAGTATCTTATTTTTCCATTGATATTGAAAGACAGTTTTTCAAGGTACATCAATCTGGGTTGGAAGTCATTTTCTTTTAGGGCTTGAAATACTTCACTCCATGCTCTTCTTGACTTTAAGGTTTGGGTTAAGAAGACTGCTGCAATTCTGATAAGCTTTCCTTTTTAGGCGATCTGTTTATTTTTTCTAGCAGGTTTTAATATTCCTTTCTTTTGATTTTTTTTGAAATCTTAATTATAATATGAATTGGTGTAGTTTTCTTTTGTCTATGACTGTTTAGAGTACTGTATACTTCATTGGTTTGTACATTAAATTGTTTATCCATGCTTGAGCAGTTTTCTGCCATTATTTCTGTGTTTTTTATGGCATTTGTGCAGTCTCCAGTTTTCTCATTGACTCCAGACAATCTTATATTATTCTTCTTTGCTTTGTCTTGTAGCTGTTGGATTAATGTCCCATTGCCTCTTGCTATTTTTAAGATATTTTTGTCTTTTTGAGACAAAGTCTCACTGTGCAGTTCAGGATGGCCTTGAGCTCACTTCATAGCCCAGGTTGGACTTGAATTCACAATGATCCTCCTGCCTCAGTTTCCTCAGTGCTGCAATAAGAGGTATGCACCTCCACACCCATGAAGATATCTTTCTTTTAATGATCACTAGCTTCAATTCTGTTTTAAGATCTTAAACTTCATCTCTCCTTCATTCAGTCTGTAGCATATACCTTCCATGAAGGTTTTAATCCCTTGGATTAATATCTGGATCTGTTTGATGGATTCCATTCTTTTTCTATTTTGGGAATTTTTTGTTTTAATCATTTTACTAAGTGCATCTATACTTTTATCTGTATCTTCTCTAATATCTTTGATTTTGAGCATCATTTCTTCATTGTATTTGGGAGATTATTTTCTCTATAGCCTTTTCCACTTGTTTTTATCACTTTTGTTGCTATCATTTCAGAAATTTCCAGCATTTGACTGTCCATTTCATCTGTCTTATTGAATTCTGGGTTTGTCCTGGGTGGGTTGGGGATCTGGGGTTGCATTTAGCTTCTGCATCTTGTCATTTTCTGTTTTCTCTTTTTTCTTTTATTTTGTTTTCTATATTGAGACTTGCAAATTTCTTACGGTATGTAGCTTTATTACTAACATTGAGGCTTGCTTTATTACTAGCATTGAGGCTTCTGTCAAAGATGGAAGGCAATGTCTATTCTTTATGGATGTCATTTAGATGTAGGCAGTTCTTTATAGCTATCCCAAAAACCTACCTTCCCTATTTGTAAAGATGCAAAATCACTATTTGGCTTAATTCCCAAACTTTTGGTACTGGATTGTGGTGATGGTTATGACCTCAATCAATCACAGTGTCATCATAGAGGGGAGAAAAACTATTTATAGTATGTATCACATCCTGCCTAAAATAATACAGTTAGTAATAACAATGGTTTCAAGTGCATTTTAACTTCTGACTAACTATGGTAACCATTAACCTTCTACCTTCTTCCACATGAGCAAACTCTATGATTAAACAATGAATCAAACATATACCACGCACTTGCATGATGTGAGTTTCCCTTAGAGGAATGATTTTACCCTTATGCATGGGGTGGGGATAGTAAGTGGGTAGAGGACAAATTAAAGTGATTAATGAGTTCAAATACAGTGGAATAAAGGCTGGATGTCAAAGGGTGACCTCATGAATTTTGAGAAACTGGATGACAAAGGAGGGAAAAATAAATTACTGGCAACTAGCTTGCTGCCCTGATAAGTGACTGTGGCCTGGCAAGCCACAGCCACCTGGGGGTGAGAACCATCAGTGTCTCCTGAGATCCACCTCATGTTGGAACTTATGGGTGCTCAGAAACCAAGCAACCAGCTCTCCAAACTGGTAAGTGCCTGTGACCCAGAAAGCTGTGGCCACCCCAGGGTGAGAACCATTATCTTCTCCTGAGATCTGCATCATGTTGGAACTTAGGGCACAGGGAAACTAAACAATCAGTACACTGCCCTGGTAAGTGGCTGTGGCCTGGCAAGCTGCGGCCACCCCAAGGTGAGAACCATCAGTGTCTCCTGAGATCTGTGCCATGTTGGAACTTAGGGTGCTGGGAAACCAAACAGCCAGCTCACTGCCCTGGTAAGTGGCTGTGGCCCAGCAAGCCATGACTACCCAAGGGTGAGAACCATCAGTGTCTCCTGATACCTGCACCATGTTGGAACTTGAGCACTGAGAAACTAAGCAACCAGTGGCTACCAGCACATGGGCTGAGATTCAAACATCTATCTTCCCCTCCCCCCTCCCATAACAAGTAGGAGCAGAGATCTGAGCATCTCTTGTGAGGTTGACTATATGCAATATAGCAAATAAGGGGGATTTTTTTCTACCATCTCTTTGAAGGCAAATATTCTTATCACTGTTTTGCTTTGTTCTGTATGATGGTATTGCTCTATTCAATATTGTGTTTTGATAAGTTCTATAATGTTCTGTGTTTCATTTGATTCTGATATACTTGACTGAAGAACAACTATTGTGAAGCAAATGAGATATACTAAAGGTACTATAGGTACTCACACTGTAGTAAAAGCAATTGTGCATAATATCATGCATAAATACTATGGCCTTTCCAAACAAGGAATATTGTTGTTGTAATTGTTCTTTGTTATCCAATAGGAAAAATATCTAACTTTAAAAAAATCATTTAAAGTAGGTACTCTAGTATATCTTGTTTGATTCACAATAGTTGTTCTTTTATAGTTATTCACTTGAAAGTTTAAATTCAAGAAGTAGTTGAGGTAAAAAAAATCAATAAAAGAAAATGAAAAAGAAAAGTAAGAAACCTAAACAGTGTAAAATGGAAGAAAAAGAAAGAGAATAAAAAAGAGAAGAAAGAAAAAGGAGACCAGAGAAAGAGAGGAGAGAAATACAAAAATAACCACAGACTACAAAATAAAACAAGATGACAACTCAGCCAGACAGGAAAGAGATAGCCAATCAAATAAACAAGGGAGAATAAAAGTAGTAAAATATCTCTAATGTTTACAGTTCTGTGGCACTGTCCATGTTAGATTGCAGAAATATGCTGGGTATGGAGTTGACCTCAGCTTTTGATGTAGGGCTTGGGACTGGTCTTTTGTTGATGGAGTTCTCCAGAGTCCACCCACTGACTCCTCACGGCTGCTTCAGATTCTTCCAGGTTACTGGTCTCACTAATAACCCTGCCCTTCAAAGGCATGCATGTGCCCATGCACCCAGGGCCCAGTTGTTCTGGGTCTTGGTTCCCAGTAAGTCCATATTTCAAAGGCATGAATCCTCACACATTTATTGCAGACCTCACCAACCAGGGGCCATGGATGAGATGCAAAGCATGGAATCACATTTTTCTTACAGGCATCATTATCCCAGGGGCAATGGAGGAAGTAAAGAGTATAGACTCAGACTACTGTGGTAGACACCACCATCTTGGGGTAATGGCCAACAGAGATAAAAAAAAGAAACACAGATTGCGAAAAAATTATAGCTAACTCTCCCTCAGTCAAAGCACCTTTATGTAGAACATATAAAGAACTGAAAAATTTGGATCCCACAAATTCAAAGACCCAATTCAAAAAAGGGAAGCTGAGATGAACACACTCTTCTCAGATGAAGAAATACAAATAGCAAATAATATATCTCCTACAGACTTATTTTGAAATTTCATACCTCTGTTTTTGTTGCTTTTTTCTTTCAAAAAAAAAGAAAAACAAGAAAAGGGAAAAAATAAGAAAAATGCCTACTTCAAGCTGTGTCTCTGTTCTCACTGGTAGACAACATGGGTAGACACGGTCCATATCTGCATTGATTAATCTCAGCAAATCAGGTATAACTTACATCAGGGAAGTGGATAATATCAGTGAGCCTGTACCTTTTGTTCCACTTAAGTGCAGGCTAGTTTCTTGCCATTATCCTGAAACCAGACACTTTTAGCTTGCAGAAGCCCATGTCCCACCTGAAGGCTTGTGCTTGGTTCCCTGTCTCTGACACTGGAAGCCACTAGATGCAGCTAGAAATTGATTGCTCAGAGTTTGCAGCTCAGTTGTCCTTTCTCAGAAATGGCTCTCAGCTAATCACCCTTGCTCGGGTGATATCTGAACCTGAGTAATTTACCAACCATTGAAGTTTGCTTTGTCCACTGCTCCATTTCACTGGTTCATATCTCTGTGGAGGCCTCTGGAGTCACAAGTAGTCACTGTGTGCCTGCAGGTTTGAGCTGTACTTCCCACACAGCATGGGAGTCTGAGCCCAGGAAGAAAGTGCCACATGCCACCTCCTTCTTTGTTATTCTTGTAGGATTTAACTCTCAATTCAGATCCTTCCCAGGCCACCAGGGATTCACTTTACGCCTTCTCCTATCATGGATGTATTCAGTGTCTAGACACCAAATTTCAGCAAGGCTTTTTCTCTGCTGTTCACCACTCTGCTATCTTCCCAGAAGTTCTATAAGTAAATATTAGAGTCAGATAATATGTTTATGTACAGTATGTGGTTATTGACATATCCATGGACTGTTTCACTCGTGATCCATGGACTATCTAAGATTTTGGTATCTGTCTATGAATGACAGGAAAACTCTGAAGATACTAAGAAATGACCTCTATGGTTATAAATATATGGTTATAGGGAGTAGATCTGCCCTTTGGGGCACATTTCATAAATTAAAAATAATCACACTAAGTGTAGTCAACAAGAGAGTATATGGACTAAAAAGAATAACAAACATGGCTGGGGACTTAGCTCAGTGGCATAAGCACCTTCCTGCTAAGTGCAATGTACTAATTTCAATCTCTAATAAAAAAAATACCAGAAAACAAGAAGTGGTGAAACATTAGAAAATTGGAAAACACTAATATTTCATAAATTAATATATAACAAAGAAGACAAAAAGCAAGACACTAAAAAATAAAATCTAACACTAGGAGGATATCTTGTGAAATCTAAAAAATAATTCAAAACAGAAAATAAAAATGCCAAATGAAAGTCATTATTTTGTATTACTAATAAGCATTAATCTAAAAAACATTTAAAAAAACACAACCTAGAAGACTGCATTTAGCAATATTAAATGTAGATTAGCTTCAAGAAAAAATCAATCACAATAAAATAAACGAACATAAATGAAAAGGCATGAAAATTTTTGTAAATACCTTGAACGTTGCATTTTCTCACACCATAGTAAAAACAATTGTGCATAATATCATGCATAAATACTATGGTCTTTCCAAACAAGGAATATTGTTGTTGTAATTGTTCTTTGTTTTCCAATAGGAAAAATATCTAACTTTAAAAAAATCAGATAAAATAATTGAGAAAATTCATATTCCTAATTACCTGGCTGTGTGTTATATACAGAGTGAGTCTTGAACAAAGAAAATATAATGACCTATGAAATGATAATACCCTCCAATGACCAATTTTTAAATTCAAACCATATAATGCATAGTAACCAACTATATCATAAATTCAGATGCCAGAATCATTTTTTAACTGGATTGTTTTACAGTAATATGAAACCTCAAGGAATTCTTAACTTATGCATGGAATATTCAGAAACACCATTTAAAGAGTAATATTGATTCTAATGCAAAAAAGAAAGACAAATAAGAATTGACTTTGACTGTTACTGCAGTTTTTTTCTATATAATTTTTTATTATTACTTTCTACAGAATTTGCATCAGTCTCTTTAAAATTTTTTTATTTTACAAGAGAGTTCTTTAAACCTCAAAAATCAATGATAAGAAACCACATGACAGTAAAAAAATTTATCTTGCCAAGACTCACCAATGACTCACAACTACAATTTGTGCTAGTTTTCAGTGTAACTAGGAATCTGATTATTGTCAGACTCACAATGGTGGATCCCCACCTTAAAATTCCTGTGCACTTTCCTCAGAAATATTTCCTCATTAGAAATTTCATTTACCACTCTCTGTGTTCCTCAAGTCCTGTACAATTTGTCAACTGGGAATAATATCAACACATTCAGTGCTTGGGCATGGCAAACATTCTTTGTTACTCTCTTTGTAGCAACAGATTTTTTTTTCTCTTATCAGCCATGTCCTATGATCACTGTATGGCCATCTGTAAATCTCTTAACTATATGGTGATTATAAACAATAGAGCACGTACATTACTAGTTTTATCTTATTCAGCATCTGGCTTGATAACTATAGTCCCACTACTTAGCTTTGGCCTCCAATTTGAATTCTGTGACTCTAAGTCTACTGATCATTTTAACTGTGATGCAAGTCCCCTCCTAAAGTCTTATGTTCAGACATGGGTAATTGAAGAGGTGATATTCTTTATAGTAATATTTGCACTAATTATTATGTTATTTCGTGATTCTGTCCTAAAGGGCAGTGAGATACCCCCTCTGTGTACCAAATGAAAAAGAGCTTTTCCACTTGCTCTTCCCACATGACTGTGATTTCCCTGGCTTACAGGAGCAGCATCTTCATCAATACCAAACCATCCTCAGAGAAAGAGGACATAATAAAGAAGTTTTAGTTCTCATGACTTCTGATGTACCCTTTTAAAAGTTATTAACTTCAAGGAGAAAGCAATTGTAACAAGATTTCAGTGGCTATCAAAAAGATTACATTTCACCCAGAAAAATTCCAAGTAGCAAGCAGGGCCCACAATCCAGTCCTAGCCCCGACTGCATGCACACAGGTAGAATTCCAGTGCATTGAGAAACCTTGAAACATTGCTCCCAGGCAGTAAGACCACACCCTGCATCTGAAATCACCCTGAGATGCACAGAAGGTACCACTGGCCTAACCAGGCCATTACCAGTGAACTCCAAGCAGCAAGTAGGGCCCAGAATCCAGACCTGGGCCCAGGTCACACACACATAGTTTGAATTCCAGTGCACAGGGAAGCCTTAAAAACTTTGCTCCCAGGTAGTAAGACCACACCCTGTGTCTGAAATCACCAGAGGACACACAGAGTCTCCCCATGGGACCAACTGGCCCACACTCAGTGAGTTCCAAGTGTCACGCAGTTGCCAGCAGTCTGACTTGGGAGCCAAAAGTGTGCCAGGTGATTCCCAGTGCACTGAGGAAGCTTTGAAACACCACTCAAAACCTGGAAATAGATGCAACTCCAGCCAGCACTGAGGAATGCCACACTGCCCTGGGACTTTGGATCATGCCAACATAAGCTTCGTGCTCAACTCCCACCAGCCCTGGGGAAAGCATGCTGCCATCGGACCTTGACCCACACAGCTGCCTACTTCCTGCAAAACTCCAGCTGGCACTGAGAAATGCCACACTGCCCTGGGACATTGGCCTATACCCAGCAGACACCGAAATCCAGGACATCTGCTGACCCCTCAGGCACACTCCCTACTTCCTGGACCCAATGTTACTGTTGATCTTCAGCTTCCACCCCTTGTCCCAGAATCTTGTACTACAGTGGATTAACTGTGCTAACTTGAAGGGAGATTCAGTAATGCCTCATCCAAACAGAAGATCTCAGCAGGCTCCAGTCAGTGTGGTGAGTATGCCCCTAATATAGAGTTGTACAGTGGGTAAATAGGGCCAGTAGTAAAGTTCCTTTCAACTAACAGTAAGACATTGGTGAGCCTGACAAGAGTGTGGGTGACTCCATTCTGCACACAGAGAACATCAGACAGGGTAAGGAGTGTGTCAATAAGGACTATCCAAAATTGGAGAAAATCAAAATGACTTAGGAGACACACAGGCACACAACAGGGACATAGTAGGGCCTCAGCTCACACAAACACTATAGACAAGGAGATTTGATAATCTGGAATAACCTGAAGATAAAGTAATAGCAGGAACTAAAAGTTGACCTACATCAATATACCAGGCTTGTCAGCCCAGGAAGAATATAGGAATTGCCCAACAAGCCCTTCAGTGGGAAGTCAGGTGACTGGCCCACCTATTCATTATGGGAACCAGGAAATGGACAAACATCAACCTTATATTAAGACCCCAAGATGCACACTACCAACAGTTGATACTAGTGGGACTGAAGGACCAAAAGGGGGAAATGGCAGAAGGAAAAAGCAAAATGCAATCTCAAACATCTAGTCCACCAGGAGCAAGTAATGAAGACACTGAAATAGAGGACTTCAAATGTAATACAACAGAAAACTCTTAAAGAGATAGTGAGTGAAATAAAAAAAAAAACTCCTTGAGGCTTTAGAGGAAATCAAATTAGAAGTACTCTCCTGGTAAAGATAGAAATAACAACCTTAGAAAAGGAGTTGCTGAGGGCAGCTAAAGAAGAAATAAGGAAAAATTACAGGAGCATGGGAAACTGAATGAAACTTTGAATGAACAATATAGAAAACAAGCAGAATTCATGAAACAAACTCAAAGAGACATCCAAGAAATCAAAAAATTCTTTTGAAAGCTGGCAAAACCATTTAAATGAAGCTAAGGAGAGGACTTTGGACCCTGAGACAGGATCACAATTAGTGATCATGAAAGGATAGAACTTTTTAAAATAACAAAGCAGCATGAAATTACAATCCAGAAGCTTCAAGATGATGCCAAGAGCAACAATGTAAGATTAATAGGCATCAGTGGAGAGGCAGGAGTCAATGCAAATAACATAACTAAAATATTCATGGAAGTAATAGCAGAAAATTTCCCAAACATGGGGAAAAATCTGATATGCAGATAAGTGAGGCACATAGAATGTCAAACAGTCACAACCACAAAAATCTACAACCCCACATATAATAATTAAGATCTAAGACATGCAGCATAAAAACAGAATACTAAAAGCTGTTAAAGAAAAGACACAACTTACCTATCAAGTTAGAGTCATGGCACACTTTTCAGCACAAACTCTCAAGTCAAGATGAGCTTGGAGTGAGGTATTTCAAGCCTGGAAAGAAAACAAGTTTCAACCCAGACTGATGTACCCAGCAAAACTTCCATTCAAATTTAATGGGGAAACAAGATATTTCCATGACAAAGAATAACTGAAGAAATTCATGCCCACCAAGCCAACACTAAAAAGAGTATTGAAACACATACCAGATAGAGATAAAAATGACCAAAATCCCCAGAACAGCAACAGAAAGAAACCATCAGGTTTCAAACAAATATGGGGGAAAAGCAGAAAATAAACAACTGGATCATAACATGGCAAAGTTGAACCAGTACATATTAGTGATATCCATAAATGTAAATGGCTTCAATTCACTAAGAGCAAATGCACTTAGTTGTTGTTGGTTTAGAGTGTTCCACCTAACCACATCAGAATACACATTCTTCTCATCTGTGAATGGGACATTCTCAAAAATAGACCATATAGTATCCCATAAAACATTATTAAGTAAATGCAAAGGTATTGAATTTACACCATGCATAAAATCTGACCATAATGCACTGAAATTAGAAATTAAAGGCAAAAAAATTGTAAAACCTGCATAAACACATGGAAATTAAATAACAATTTTTTGAACAACCAGTGATCTACAGATGAAATTAAAGAAGAAATAAAGCAATACCTACAATTCAATGAAAATGCAGATACCACATATTGCAATCTGTGATATGCAATGAAAGTGGTCTTAGGGAAATATATAGCAATAAATTGTCATATCAAGAAAACAGAAAGAACACAAATAAACAACCTAATGCTTCATCTTAAGCTTTGAGAAAAAGAGAAAGTTAAATCTAAAGCTCCTAGAAGAGAGGAAATTGTAAAGATTAGAACAAATCAATACAATTGAAACTAAAAAAATAATAGAGAGAATTAATGAATCAAAAAACTGGTTTTTTGAGAGAATAAACAAAATTGACAAACATCTAGATAACCTTATAAAGAAAAAGAAAGAAAAAAACCTAAATTCATGCAATAAGGACTGAAAAGGGGGAAATTACTACAGATCCCATGAAAATCTAAAAGATCATGAGTACCTACTTTCAAAATCTCTACTCAGGGTGGAAAAAAAAGAGGAAGTGGACAGATTCCTAGAAACTCAACCAAGAAGATATAGCAATTTTGAATAACCCAATATCAGCTATTGAAATTGAAAATGTAATTAAAAACTTACCAATTAAAGCTAAACCAAAAAGATACAGCAATTTTGAATAATTCAATATCACCTATTGAAATTGAAAATGTAATTAAAAATTTACCGACAAAGAAATGCCCAGGTCCTCATGTATTCACAGCAGAATTCTACAAGAAATTTAGAGAAGATTTCATGCCAATACCCTTAAACTCTTCAATGAAATTGAAAAGAATGCAGTCTTCCATAAATCATTCCTGGAGGCAAGTATTACTCTCCTACCAAAACCAGAGAAAGACCCAACCAAAAAGGAGAACTATAGACCAATCTCAATAATGAACAGTGATGCAAAGATTCTCAATAAAACACTGGCAAATAGAATGCAGCAAATCATCAAGAAGATTATAAATCATGACCAAGTGGGGTTCGTTCCAGGAATGCAGGGATGGTTTAACACACAAAAATCAATAAATGTAATACACCACATCAACAGAGCCAAAAACAAAAACCACATGGTCATCTCAATAGATGCAGAAAAAGCTTTCAATAAAGTCTAACACACGTTCATGATAAAAACCCTTCAGAAACTTGTAATACACGGTGTCTACCTCAAGCTTGTAAAGGCCATCTATGGCAAACTACCAGACAACATTATATTAAATGGACAAAAACTGGAACCTTTCACTATAAAATCAGGAAGAAGACAAGGATGTCCACTATCACCACTGCTATTTAATATAGTTCTGGAAACACTAGCCAGGGTAATCAGACAAGAGAGAGAAATAAATTCGTGCTTTTACTTATTCCTCAAAACCATGCATGAGATATTAGCTAAAAATATATGAATGCTGCAATAAAAATTAATTAATGTATAATTAATTAATGATGCATTATCATTAATGTCCTTCAGAATACTCCCCCTGCTTGGAACACAATTATCCCATCATTCTTGCCACTCTCTGAAATAATTCTGTAAGTACTTTTTGTGTCTTCAGTGGCACTGTTGTGACTGCTTTAGTGTCTTGAATCAATGAAAAATGTTTGCCTTTCATAGTAATTTTGACTCTGGGGAAGTGACATTGGTGGATGAGGACACATAATAATGTTTTTGCAAAGCTGTCTTTTCTTTGGATGACACTTGGCAGGTGCATTCATGGTACTTTTTGATTACAGTATATTTTGATCACATCTTGCATTCAATTTATTGATATGACAGCTGTATATTTAAGTCTTATTGTAAAGAAAATAAATGAACAATATAGACATCTGGCTTAATTTTTAATGACTACATGTGTAGCTAAAGATGTAATAGAATCTTCAAGAAACTATTCCATAATTTAAAAAACTCTTCTTTCTGGGTAGTTTTGCTGGCTGTTCTATGTTGTCAACTTCACTGGCTTAAGAGACACTCCGGGTATAATAAAGCACACTTCTGGGGGTGTCTGAATGGGTAATGGGGCATGGTCTTGGGTAGTGACTGGTCAATTCCTATCTGGCTCTTGCCCTGCCCTCTGCTCCCTAGGTTCCATGAGATGGACAGCTGTTCTCTGTCATACCTTTCAACCATTATGTTTCTGCATTGGAGCCACCAAACTATAGGCTCTGAAACCATGAACCAAAAATGAATCTCTCCTTCAATTTTCACTTAAGTGTTTTTTCCCAGCAACAGAAAACCTGAATAATACAGTGGTCAAGTATTTGCGAGGACAAAATTTTGTGGAAAACAAGATTGATTATTCCCTCTGACAAATTTTTAGGGAAATTTTCCAAAAGGGCACACAAAACAAAGGAAGGACCAATTAATCATGTGGAAAACTCAGGTAGGCTGAGAGCATGAATAACTTCCTTAGAGATTCAGACCCTGTTAAAACTCAGTTCCACTAAGAAGAAAAGATAATGTTGTATAACAATGAAGAACTTCTGGAAATGCCCAATGGTTTTGTTTAGTTTACAATATACACCTTTTTTGGCAGCTCATCTTCTAACATCACATCTGTAGACTAGAAGTAGATATTAACTCTAGTGACTGAAATTGCAAAGTTATAGAGAAAAGTGGTACTAACATGAGATGGTTGGAAATTCAGCATTTTCTTTAAGTATATCAAATGCAAACCATGACTACTGTAAAACACAACGGCAAACACAGGCAACCTAAATGTGTACTCACAAAGGGAAATAATGAAGAGCTCATAGTATCGTCAGTCAAAGTAATTCTGAAATCCCATGAGTCAAATCCAAAAAGAGGAATGTTATGATCTACAGTTCTTTTCCTTGACAGTGGGTCACCATTCTACTGTTGTTATAGTTCCCATCTTTGAGATACTTCTTTTTTCTTCATATTTCTTGACTGGTTCTGATTAGTCCTTATCAGAAGTTATGTAGTTCTCTCAGTCTGGTTGCTGCTTGTCATGGTTTTGATCCAGAAAGGAGCATAAAGCTCTTATGACTCAGGGGTAGAGTATAGGGAGTTAGTTCCAGGCCTTGTGATGTTCTAGAGGGGTTTTCATTTGCAATCCCATGGAAAAGATATTGGAATTTTACTATGTAAATTGCAATCTATCACTTCCAGTGCAACCCAGGGTGAGAATAAAGACACAGAAACATAACTAGTTGTGGGGAGCCAAGGCATCTTAAGTCTAGTCAGAACAATGGCTAACCAGAACAAAGCTCTGACCCAGGGCCTCATCCTGTATGATTAATTTGTGAAGAGGGAAGTGGCTTGGAGTTGAGTGTGAGAATGGTGGAAGTATGTGAGTCCTGTGAGTTGGTCTGGGTAGGAGACAAAATAGCATCTCTGCAGCATGCAGAGAGAAGTATCCAGAAAGAAAACCATATTTGGGTAACAGCCTCCAAGTTTGGAGGAATCTGCATAATACAGTTTGAGGAAGTATCTTGGGTTGCTTATCTTAGTTTTGATATCTGGCCTTTCTCCTGTGGAATGTCACAGGCTTTTTCAAGGCTCAGTCCCAGCAGACAGTAAGGCATCTTTAAGTCTAGTTCATGCTTAGCAGTAGGGAGATATAGATGGGGCACCACTGACCTATCACATTGCTTTAAAGCTACACATCAGCTCCTTGGTTAGACCCATTAGCATTGCTTAAAGCCAATTGAGAGGGTAGAGTTTATCCTAGCCAGCTGTGTACATATAAATACATGGAATTCAAGATGAGATTTATCCAAAATGGAGACAAGTGGTCTTCTTTCAAGGAGAACTGTCCTAGTGGTCCTCCACAATGGAGGTTTTAGAAGATGAGTGGATCAGGGGTAGGCACAGTGCTCATCACTGGGTTAATTCAATAACAAAGTCATGGCTGAGTGTACTGTTAGGAGATAAGTTAGAGATAGCTTTTACTTGCAATGTGTATTCTTTAGTGATTCTGAATTTCCTTGTGATTGAATAAATATATGTCTGATTTGTATCTTTTAAATATTAGAAGTTTCTTCATATATTCTGAATATCAGTTGCTTATCAGCAGTGTATATCTTCTACTAGTCTGTGTCTTATCTTTACATTTTGTTAGTGATGATTCTGAAGGTTGGGATATTTTACTTTTGTCAATTATAATTTATAATTTTTTGTTCTCAATGCTTATAATACTAAGATATCTTTGATGAACAGAAGGGCACAGGGATTTTGTGCTATGTTTTTTCTCTACAGATTTGATAATATTAATTTTTGATTTAGCTTTCATTACTCAGCTTGACTTAATTTGGCTTGTGGTATGAAGTAAAGATTGCAGTTAATTTTATTCCACAGTTGTTACATCAGAAATTACTTAAAACCTTAACCTGTCTTCCATTAGATAATCTTAAAACATTTGTTGACTAACAATAAAAGCCATATAAATCTATAGTTTTACATATATTTTCTACATATATATGTATGTATATAGTTAAAATTGCTCTTGTGTTTTAATAACCAGTTTTGTATCACAGTCTGATTTTTGTGAATAGATGGTGAGAATGGAAATTAGTTAATTTAATGTTATGTAAGTAAGTATTTTCTTAGAATCTAGATTGTGAATGTTTTAAATTATAGATTACTTTGGGGAAAAGTTTTACAATCTAATATTGACTTTTTAAATCCACAAACATTGTATACATACTGATTATGTTTTTGGTTAGTAATTTTTTATAGTTTCAAATATGGAAACTATTTTTGATAAATTAGCACCTAAGCTTTGTTCTTTATTTTGATGCTATAGATTGTATTTGGTTTATTTTTGTAACTATCCATCATTAGTATGTAGAAATATTTTCATATATATATATATATATATATATATATATATATAATGTCAAAACTTTGTTTAACCCATCTTTCAGTTTTAGCAGCTTTTTGAATAAGGGAGAAGCAATGAATTTTGTGATGTCATCTGTATACAGAATTACATCACTTACGAACAAAATCATTTAACCGTCTTGACCCATCTGTGTGCCTTCATCTTTTTTTTTTTTGTTATTGTCAGGAAGTATGATGCTAGCTGTAGGTTACTGTAGGATACTGATGCAGTGTTTATTAGCCTCATAGCAATCCTCTAAATGTATGAAATTACATAAATTGATTTAATCAACATAGTCCTCCAGGATCAAGGAGAAGAACTGAACCTTAAAGAAGTCACATATGTTACCTTAGATTATATTCCAACCATAAATGGTGGAGGTGGATTAGAAATTTATTCATAATCACTCTGCTATTATGTCTCTTTATTATTCTAAGAATTCTCAAAAGGTTCATGCTTTGTGGTAAAGTTCTTTAAGCCTTTTGTATCAAGAAATATTTTGATGGAACCCTTCCATTATAAATCATAAAATTTTTGTATTGTAAGTTGAGTTTTTAAGTGATGCCTTAGGAAGTAGAAGGACAGTATCAGTTTTATTATTTGTAAAATCATCTATGATTTTCTGAAAGATTTTCATACATAAGACTATATGTGTACATAGATATACATGTATGAAATTCTGGTCAATTCTATACCAATACTTCTTTTTATATGCATATTTGATACATGCCTGGCCTGGGGCAAAAAATAATGAAATGGTGTGGTAGTTTTAAATTTAAAGGGATCATCTCTTTTGTAATAATCATATTATTTTATTTCAGTTCAAACTAATCATCAATATATCTAATAATTACATAATTCTGCCTTTTCTTAAGTTAGATTAAGGAAAGAAACAAGATGAAAAAATTATTGGCAGATTAAAACCTTTCTAAGCAAAACTTCTTTAATTATGATCAGAATAAAGTTATATATAAACTCCTTAAAGACAAATCTTAGAGCAAAATATTTTCTATCTGATAATAGTATTATTATAATAACTCCCAGTGGAGAGATTTTAGCTTGTTGGATTATTAAAGAGCTTTTCAGTTTGCAGTTGCAAATGTTAAAACTTCAGGAGGAGAAGTTATGAGGCACAAGTGACAGAGATGCAGTTTTCTTCTATGTATCTAGTTCCTACTCAAAATCTCAAAATGATTGTTAACCTATCAGCCAGGTATCCAGTGGCTTTTTCCATGTTAAAATATTATTCTGTAAATTTTAAAGCTAAAAATCCTCTTGGGAAATCTCCACTGACACTAAAAGCATTTACTACTATGTACCAAATTGGTTTTTTAGTCCCACTTCTGCTAATACTTGTGTACATTCTATGTGAGTAGAATCCCTCAGAATCCAAAAATAAAATATGGTTCTCTTAATAATGTGAAAAAATAAACAACAACTTGAAAGACAACTTCTAAAGTATGCTATCTCATTTATTTAAGAAATAGACCAAATTAAGGTTGCTGATTCATGGGTTACATAGGGTGCATAAAAGATTTATTAGACACAGATAATAATAAAGGGCATAGAAATTATCATTTAAGTGAAATACCATGAGAGTGTCAGAGTCTAAAATCAGTTCTATCAGATGTCAGAGCTTACATCTCAGTGGAGAGAAGTTGGAAATATTACAGAACTTCTAAATGCTGTTAGGACTGAATAACTAGTAACTTAATGTAAACATTCTCATCAAGAGAACCAATGATGAGAAAGACTCAGGAATCAAGGATTTTTAAAGAAATCACCAAAAACCAGCCATAAATTAATCATATTACAAAATTATCCTGGCCAGAAAGCAGTGATAATACTTCCTACTATGACTATTCCTCAAATAATAATTTATTCTTTTCTTTCTCTCCTACTTTCTGCACTCTATATAAAATCAGAGGTAACTGTATCAGTCAGTGTTTAAATAGAGAAACAAATATAAAACAAAGTATGCAAACATATAAGAAATTACAAGAGTGACTTTCGATGGTCACACAGAATTGAATGAGGAAGAGTGCAGAGGGTGTCTGCACACTGGAGACCAGGGTTTCAGCTTAAAGCCTGTGGTTCACCACACTATCCTAGGTAAGTCTATATTAGGAGGTCGGTGGGTCTATGCTGGAAGGCTGAAGAATCTATGCCAGAAGGCTGAAGCTCCACAGCAGAAACCAAAGAGTCTGTGCTACAGGTCAAGAGATGACATCCAAGCTGAAGGCACAGACTGGCACCTCTGCAAAGAACAGAAGCTAAAGTGTCCTTCTTAATTTTCCCTTTATACCAACAAGGCAACAAACAGTTCTTGGATGGGTCCTCTATATGCTACAGTGCAGAATTGCCCTAATGTGGGTTTAGGGTATAGAATAGCTGAGCTGATTTAATTTTCATTTAACTAAACTTCTTAATTTGACACAAGCAATCAACCAAAAGAAAAGAGAACTAAAGCTGGGTACCACTAACCTGTTGGAAGTGTCCTTTCTTTTTCAACCTCTGTAAATGTGGTGTGTTATAAGTTGAGAGATACCTAAACATCTCTGTGCTTAGGGCTTAACTATTGCATTGGTCAGCTTTCTGCTACCCAGTAATAACTGCTACCCACAGTTTTAAAGGAGGAGGGTTTCAATTTGGTTCATGGTTTCAAAGGATTCATCTTACAGTTGGCTGGCTTCAAGACAGCAATATGTGGAAGGGCATATGGGAAGCAAAAAGTGTTGGAAAGAACATGAGACATAAAAGACCTAGTAACCTGATATACTCTACATGGGCCTGACCCTATATATTCTGCATAATCATGTCTCTATGACCCACTGCTTTATTAGCTTGCTAGACATCTCAGTCCAGTTAAATTTACAATCATAAGCAATGGTCACAGTCCATTTCTTGACAACTTGACACCCAACCACATCTCCTGATTTATTTCTTCCTAGGCAAACTCTCCTTTATTGATCTCTTCTATTCATCTGTTATTGCACCCAAAGCTATGACCAACTTCTGCCCCCAGACCAAGTCCATCTCCTTTGCAGGCTGTGTGGCCCAGTTCTTTCTCTTCACACTCTTCATTGTGACTGAGGGATTTCTCCTGGCTGCCATGGCCTATGACCGCTTTGTTGCCATCTGCAACCCACTCCTCTATTCTGTTCAGATGTCAACGGGTCTCTGCATTCAGCTGGTGGCTGGTTCTTATTTTTGTGGCTGCATCAGCTCAGTTCTTCAATCCAGCATGACATTTACCTTATCTTTTTGTGCTTTTCGGGCTGTTGACCACTTTTATTGTGATACTCGTCCACTACAAAGATTATCTTGTTCTGACATTTTTATCTACAAAATAGTATCTTTTTTGTTATCCTGCATAATTATCTTGCCTACTATTGTAGTGTGCTATATGGTGCTTTTTTTTTATGTATCTCACCCCAGACAGATTTCCTGAACTCAGTAAAGTGGCCTCTTTATGTTATTCCCTAATCACACTGGTGTTGAACCCTTTGATTTATTCTCTGAGAAACAAGGATATCAAAGAGGCTCTAAAAAAACTTCTAAAGAAGAAACATGCTATTCTTTATTAATTATCTCACCACTTGATTGTGGCTATTTATTTTGTTCCTCTTGAGGCATTTTTAGCTTTTTCCATATATGTTATGTCTCCCTAATACTACTGTTTTCCTCTCCAAGATATTAATCCTGAATCTCCTGGACATGGGAGATGCCAGGGAAGCATTTTTAATCATGATACTCCCCACAGATATCCAGCGACATTTTATTTTCACAGAATCAATATGTACATCTTAGTCTTGAAAAAAATTTTACATTTTATTAGATTGCTTAAACAATACTTTATCAAGTGCCAGTCTTTGAGAGTGCCTTTCCCTCCTACACAAAATCATGAATAATTGACAAAGATGTACAGATTATTATTATATTTTTAATTTTACTGTTTTTCTTTTTTCTTTTTTTTTTTTTTTTTTGCTGCTTCTGGAATGGAACTCACAACCTCACATTTACATAGTGGGGTCTTAGCCAACTGAGCTAAAGCAGGGAGCCAGATTATTTTTAAATCAAATACTTCTTATTTTTATTTGTATTAGTATGTTAGAAGATTATTAAATTTCACCTTGAACATGTATTTTCTATGTGTTTTTCAGAAAGTAAGCAATAGTAAAAAAGCAGCAAGTCACCTTTACTATGTACATTAATTTGGAAACTTGTACTCTGAGCACCCAGAGATTGAGCAGTACTCTGAGGCACCACCAAACATTGGATTTTATTCAAAGAAGTAAAGTGGGAGTTAGGAGCTGCAAATATGTTTGAGTGCTCATTCCCTCAGTCTATATCTTTGTCATTTCAGTCTTATGTTAATTATTACTAGAGAATATTTAATAAAGAAATAGGAACAAAGCAGTCATCAAATTGAGTGCTTGCCAAAATTTGCTCCTCTATGTCTCTGTGTATACTTATTTCATTATTTTTATAAAATGCCTATATAAATGTCCTGGTATCTGGTGAGCAAAGGGACACATTACTTTATCTTCTGGAATTTTACAATTTTGTTGGAAAGTCAGCTTTTTTTGGATAACTAAATCCTAGAAGTTTGTGCCAAAGCTAGCTTTAGAGATAATAATCTGGGTTGCTTGAAAACAGGTGGTTGGCAATTTGGAAAACTCATCTTGGGCTAAATAACTTGGAAGATAAATTTAAAGGGAATAAACTTGGAGTAAAGAAAATTGCTGCAGTGGTTCATGTCATTTATGTGGGTTTATTTGCAAAATATGCCATGCTAATGAGCAGTTGTGATTAATGTAAGTTGTGGACACATACATAACAAACTAAGAACTTACTAACAAAAGACAGTATAAAGGGACATATGTCTTCTAATTTTTGTACCTAAAAAGATGTTTGTAATAATGATATGAACAGATGAAAAGTAAATAAGCTCTGATGAAACTAATACAAGTGGACCTTCCTAACTTGATAAAGAACATGTATTAAAAAATCTACAGAATGTGCTGGGAAACCAAGCAACCAGCTCACTGCCCTGGTAAGTGGGTGTGACCTTGCAAGCTGTGGCTGCCCCAAGACGAGAAACACCAGTACCTCCTGAGATCCAAGCCATGTTAGAACTTAGGGCACTGGGAAACCAAGCGACCATCTCACCTCCCTGGTAACTGGCTATGAGCCCACTGATGCAGAGACTGATAATCAAACATCCCCCACCTCCTGTTAGCAAGTGGGAACCAGAAATCTGAGTATCCTTTGGGAGGCTGACCATATACAATATAGCAAGTAAGGGAGATTTCCTTGTACCTTTTCTTTGAAGACAAATATTATTATCACTGTTTTGCTTTGTTCTGCTTAATGATATTGCTCTATTCAATATTCTGTTTTGATAAGTTCTATAATGTTCTGTATTTCCTTCAATTTTGCTTTACCTGATTGAAAGAACAACTATTGTGAAGATAATGAGATATACTATGGTACCTATTGCTGTTATCCTGGTAACCTGCTGGGAAGTCCTGTACCAGTTTCACTATACTGTCTCAGTTGGCTTTGTTCCACCTTGTTTTGTTGTATTTTACTACCTTCAAATTAATAAATAAAAATTAAAAAAATAAATCTACAATGAAAAAATCCTTAGTAGTGAGAAAATAGTTTCCCTGCCACAACTAGGAAAATGGCAAGAAAATAAGGAAATAAGAACATAAAATGCATAAGAAATAAGAAAAGAAAATAAAAATGAATTTTATCACTTTACAATTTATATGTTGAAGCTTTTAGCTCAGTACTTTAGAAAGTGACTGTTTTGAGAGATAGCATCTTCAAAGACACAACTGAGTGAACAGTAAGGCCATCTACAGGCTCTCATTCAATGTAAGTATTTTATAAAATAAGTACATAGCATTTAGAAGAAAAGGAGACTCGGATATACAGAAAACACCAGGGTCATGTGCACAGTGTTGAAAACAGTGTGTAGCAACAATAGAGCAGTCAGCTGTGATCCAAGAATTGAGGTGTCAGAGGAAATCAGCCATAATGGTAACCTCACCTTAGCTTGTCAGCCTCCACAACTGTAGGAAAATTAACTTATTTTGGTAAAGTATTTTATAATGGCATCCTAAAAATTGTAAAACTAGGTATATAGACTGAGACAAATGATATAAAACTATCCATGTTTGCACATGACGTACTTGCATATACAGAAAATACAAAAGAATCATATTCTATCCCAAAATGTTTCAGAGGTCTTCCTGAATTTATGGATGGGTTAATTCATGAGAGTCATTCTCTATACAGTGCCAGTTTATAAAGACTAGGAGAGGTGCGCGTGCTCCAATATAAAATTATGAGGCACACAAGTGACAGAAAACTAAGGCAAAATCATAGGAATACATAACTTCTCCTGAAACTGGAAAGAAAATTTCAGATATGTAAAATATAAAAACTGAAACAGGAATTTTGGAACTATAGAATATAATAGTTGAAATTAAAAAACTATGCTTATTGATAAATGATTGTAACAAAAAGAAAAAAGATATCAAACAAATAATATACCTCAAGTAAATATACATGAAAAAATCTTGTAGCATAAGGAAGAATATAACTAAGATTTGAGTAAGAAAAGAAGTAGACAGAAAAATATAAAAGGCTAAAGACAGAATATGGAATGGAACAAAATCGTTGTCAGCTACTGTTCCAGCAAAGGATTAAGATCCAGAATATATAACAAATTCATTAAACACCAAAACATCAAATAGTTCAGTCAACAAATGGTCGAATGAATTAAAAACAACCTCTCAAAGGAAAAAAATGTATGATCAATAAATATATGTAAAATATTCAACACATTTAGTCATTAGGGGAATGCAAATCAAAACAATCTTGATATTCTATTTCATTTCAGTAAGAATTACTATCATGAAAAACACAATGACTTATAACAAGGATGAGGATATGGGCTTCCATAATGATGGTGGTAAGGTGTGTTGGGACAGATACTATAGACATCAATATAGAGTTTCCACAAAAAAGTAAAAATAGAGACACTATTTGATACAGCTATACCTTTTTTGGGGATGTATGTGAAGGAAGCAAAGACAGCAAAATATAGGGAAATCTGCATACCCGTGTTTATTGTGGCACCGTTCACAGTAGCCAGGGTATTAAATCAACACATATTTTTTGATATCAAAAAATAATGGAATAATCATTTGTAGCAAAATGGATGAAACTAGAGATCACCATGTTAAGAGATATAATCCCATTTAGATAGACAAGTTTTCATTTTTCCCTTAAGGTGTATAATCTGAGAAAGATGGCATAAACTATGAGGAAGAAAATTATTTGATTAGGAAAGGCATAAATAGGAGAAAAGAAAGGAGTATCAGAGAAAGGGATGTGATCAAAACATATTTTATGTACACAAAAAAAATCACACATATGAAATATCACACATATGAAAATATTCAATATATAGGCACTAATAAAACATGAGTTAAAAAAGAAAGCTGTACACATGTTGATGCAGCATTATAAGAATAAATAACTGTGTTGTTGGATTTTAAGATTGACTAGACAATGCCAAAAAGTAGAAGCTTAATAAATAGAAAAAGTTTTCAAACCTAGAGAAAGATACAAATATTCAGATAGCAGAAGGTCAGCGGTCATCAGAATTAACTCAGCTGTCTATCTGAACACATACTATCTAATCAAATTCCCAAAGAGGAACGATGAAGAGAAAATTCTTAAGAAAGCAGAAATGGGGAAAAAAAGGAAGTTGTCTAACTTCAGCTGACAGCAGATTTTCAGCTGAGAATTTAAATCCCAGGAGAGAATGGCATAAGTTTTTTACATTACAGATAAAATTTTTAACCAAAAATACTGTAAAATACTGTACTCAATTCTTTCTTAAATAGTTCTTTACATTAAAGTTATTTTTAATATTGATTTTGTATCCTGATAATTTGTTGAATTTGTTATTTGTTCTAAGTCTTTTGATTGATTTTTTTAGTTTCTTATAAGTAAAGGATCATACCATCTATAAACAGGGAGATTTTGACCTTTTATATATCTTTTATTTCTTTCTCTTTCTCAATTTTTCTTACTAAAATTTTAAAAAATAAAGATGAGTTAAAGATCTTTCCAAATAGAAGCTTACAGAATTTATCACAACCTGAACAGAATTATAAGATATGCTAAATGGTTTTCTCCAAACTGAAATTCAATAGTATGAATAATTGTACTACATTCAAACTCACAGTGTTCTAATACTACAAGCATGGTGCAATAATTATATCTATTGTACAAATATCAAAAACTATATTAATTAATATGTCCAGAAATAGGTATAAATAATACAAAGATGTCAAGTAGAGCATCTAAAATACAAACTGTGGCAAGGAATGAACTTTAGGGAGGTGCAACTTTAGGGAGGTTTTTACTGTTGTTTTGTTTGCTTCTGTTTGGTTTCATTTGGAATTCTAATACAGAGTCTCATTATGTAGTTAATGTTGACTTTAAACTCACTATGTAGGCAAGACTGGTCTTGAACTCACAGTGATCCTCCTGCCTCAACCTCCTGTACAGTCTTTCAAGACATCAAGTTAATTCCTTTTGAGGGAAGGGTAAGATAATTTGGGGGAAGGGGGACAATATTATTCAACATAGTACTTAAAAATGAGCAAGAGCAATCAGACAAGAGAAAGAAATAAAGAAAATTCAAACTGGGAAAGAAAAAGTCACATTGTTCATTTTCAGATAATGTAACATTTAAAAGTAGATTAGCTGAATGAAATTTTTCCTAATTCAGCCAATTTTGCTTTAAAGGAAGAATCAGAATCTGTCTGGGCAAACTGTTATATTGAATTTGTATTCAGATTCTTTCAACTGGTAGAAAAAAATTATTTTCCTATTGAAGAGTTGAAGTAAATGACAATGTATAGAATAGTGTGATAGTGCCTCTATAGAATATACTGGATATCTTCATATTTGAATTACTATTAGCTCTCTATTAGTAAATCTGTAATACTATCTTTATCTTGCTATAGTCTTCTTCACAGAAGTTTCTATTCTTCTAACTAATATTCAAGAAAATGACTTTGGAAGTAGTTGAGAATTATAAAAAAGTGTTCAGGCATAGGTCCTTTGGTTAATGAGTGCCCCAACTCAGATGTATTATTAAAGGGAATTGGTTATCTTGGGACAGTATCTGCATCTGACTAGACACAGGATAAGTGAATTGATCTTGTTTCCTTGACTGTTAAGCCTGGTTTCTGATATATGCTAATGTAAAGATAATACAGGTAAATTTTCAAAGTACATAACAGAAACATACTTTCTCACAGATGAGTGTCTATAAGCACTCACCTATTTCTTACCATTGTTCTTCCATGAAATAGCCTACCTTTTTACAAGCATATTTTAATGTCATTTTTTCATAAAACAAACATTTAAAGATAATTGTATTTCATTATTAATCTTTATTCAGGCAATCTGTAAAGAAATGAAACAATATCAATCTGTTTTTGTAAGACTTTGATAAGGACAGTGATATCTAAGAGTGAAAATCACTAGTGTGAGAAAACAACAAGCATGAGTTAAGTAAGTGAATATGAGCATTACTAATCCACATTCTTACGGAACATTCTTTAAGTCCGAAATGTTGAAAAACACTCCTAACAAAGCAATAATCACTCATGGAACACTGAATCCCTTGAGATAATAATAAGCATTCACTAGCCTAAGAAAAAGTTAATTATTAAGACCGTATTGGTCATGAAATCTAAGTAAATATTATACAATCGAGTAATTTTGGAAGCCTGTGTATGTGTGTGTATATATATATATATATATATATATATATATATATATATGTGTGTGTGTGTGTGTGTGTGTGTGTGTGTGTGTGCATCTACAGGATGAGGTAAAAATTTGTAAACATACCCAAGATATATAAGATAATTTTACCATTAATTCTATTAGTTCATGGAAAAGAACAATTAGTGTTCATATTGTTTGATCAAATTTGCATGCTTATATCTGGTGATTTGAACTACTCTTGATTACAATATGTAATATTAAAACATTGTTATACTTTTTTCATCATGTTTTGAAATCTTATTGTTTTGGGTTTTTGTTGCTGTTTGTTTCTTTTGTTTTTTTCCCTCTTTAAAATAAAAAAAAAACACAGCATGTAAAATGGATCAGATGTGCTCTATATATGTATGAAACATGAATGTATTCAACACTCATGATCAAATAAATATATTTATTGGTTTAAAGGAAAAATATATTGAATACTTAAATTTAAAAATTTATTACAGGAAAAGACACACTGTCATTAATCCACATCAAAACACTCTTCTCCTCTTTGAATACATCTACTCCACTGTTCTTACCATTTTTTAAAAGCAATTCTATAAATTTCTTTTTAACAAGAATCTTTAGTTGCACTGCCATGGCTGCCTCAAAGTCCTGATTCTATTCAAAGTATTTATCTTTTCATGGTTATTTTGAATTTGGGGAAACAATAAGTCACACAGTGTCACACCCTGTGGACAAACTGGATGAGGACACAGGGTAATTCTTTGAGCCTTCCTTTCCCATTGATGACACTTGGCAGCAGCATTGAGCACACTTTTTAATCACACCTCATAAACTCACTAATGAAATATTACTTCTAGTGGGTTCAGAAAATGGCAAGAACAATGTAGTAAGTGTGTTCAAATCAAGTGAGATTATTATCATTTTATGATGGATTAATGCCAATGTGTTTTACTAAAATAAAAATTTTAAATAACATTCACTGTATATTTTCATCAGATCTCCAAAATATGAATTCAGAACAAAAAGTGAACCAAATAAATGAGCAATTTAAATACAATAGAAAAAGATTATCAGTTGATTCTTACCTTGCTTTATATTTTCACTTGATTTTTACCCAATGATTGCCCTCAGGTTTACATTCCTCTATGTAATAATAAATATTGTAATATTTTGTAAGATATTTTGCCTATTTGTCTTTCTATAAAAAGCAAATTTTTTAATAATCCCTGCACTAAAGAGATTGAGGCAGAGGATCACTAATTCACAGCCAAACTGAAGTACATAAAAACCTTCCTCCAATATATGAGCAGCAAATATTTGTCTTTTAATTAGATGCAGCTTTGTAACTCAGGAGAAGGGGTATATTTTCTAGTGCTCCATTAATTATGTTCTGTATTATTTCTATGCTTTAATAAAATCTCAGTTATTTATCTTTATCTCTAATTCACAAAATGTAAGAGAAATTCTTTAAATATAATCATTTAATAATCAAATTCAACTTTCACTGAAATTGAAACTAAATCATTAATACAGTTCACTATGTGAAGAAAGAGGTAGAAATGCTCACAAAGACATGGGAGGAATTGCCAGAAAGAACACAAAAATAAATAATTTCACTATGAGTGAAACTTTTGTTTTGGTATCTTGATGAAATTAATTATATTTGAGATAGTATTTAGAGAATAATGAACAAACCATTGCCTATTTGTCAAACTTTATGACAATAATACTGTCAGGCTGTGGTTCATACAGGAAGATTACTACTAGGATTTATGTATTAGTTAGGAACTGTGAATAAACTTTATAGTACATTCAACTACTGAAATATTTCTTTTATTCTTTTTACTAAGGAGATTATAAAAAACATTAAATGAATGAAGAGATCATAGTGAATATAATGAATTGATGATTTACTGAGTTTAATTGGTGTTCACTACTCTGAGGTGAGAGTCATCTGAAGTCTGAATACAACAAAAATTTATATCATTAACCCTGCAATCCAATGGACTATGATGCTATTGAATAATGAATGAATAGGTGGATGATGGTTCAGATAGCTGGTAGAGCTGAAAATAGCAAATACAGACCATATTTACACCATGATTTTTCCAGTTATCCATGGAATGCTTTAAGGGGACATTTGCTCTGTTAGTTTTCATCTTCCAGAACATACAGATCCTCAAGAGTGTTAACAACTTTCATAGTTGCAACTGTCTTTTCACTTCTACAGCCTTCAATATCTAAAAGCAGAAACAGTTATTTCCTGAGTCAAAATTCAAAATACACCAATATTTCACTACAAGATAAATGAAGAAAAACAAAGATTGAGTTTTTCAGAGATTCCCATATTCTATAAACAGGTACACATATCAATAAATTTATGCACATTTGTAAATACTTACATATAAGTAACTATACACATGTAAATTTCATAAAGTTTCCAGGAAGATGGTGGAACTGCAAGCAGCAGAGTAAACAGCATCTCTGAGAGAAATAATCCACATGCTGGAATATAGATAACATTGTGTGGAAGACGAAAAGGAAGGAAACTAGACTCCTTGACCCAGGAAAAATCTAAAGTGAGAATTGAAGTCCACAGAGAGAGTAAAATAGAAAGCTTAAATGGAGAAGAAGGTAATATCTGGTGGTGCTTTTGCCTGGAGCCAGACCCACCATGTGAGAGGAACCTTGTGACATGCTGTCACAGTGACTATTGGCTGGCAAGCCTGGAGTCCACTGCAAAGAGATGCAGTGGTAGGGGAAAGCAGTGGTTTCAGAGAACTGCATTGGCTTGTGGTGAGAGTAGAGGGCTCAGTCCTCCCATGGGAGAGAGCAATTGGCCAGGAGCCATTTTGGAGTCAGGTCAGATAAGCCTGAAACTAGAACTGTGGCCTGCCCCTCCAGCAACTCCCAGCTAGGAGCAGGAGAGTGGAATCTGCTTGCACTGAGCCCCATCCCCATGCACATTCCAGCAGCTATCACCAATGTTCTCTGCCAGTAACCATCTCAGCATGGAAGCTGTGGCCAACCTCACCCTCTTGCACACTCTGGCAGCCATCATCAAAAATTCCCACAGGTAACCAGCTAGGAGACAGTGGCCAGCCACCCAGTGCACTCCACCAGCCATCAGTGAACCAACTCAGGATGGGAAAAGCACCAGACAGCCTTGTACCAGTACATCCAGTGGCTACCATCATATACCAGTAGACAGTACTGCCTAGAAGAACCAAAGAGTCTTGTTTCAGAGAAATTGTAACCAATGTGGGAAGTTTCTGGAACCCACTACCAACTTGCCCAGAAGAATCCAGGAATATGTTAAGATGGAGAAGCAAAAGGCAGTCTCTGGCCTCCAACCCAAGCAGAGCTGGTCCAGGAGATGTAAACACAGAAGACAGCAGGATTCACACACCTGAAGGTTATGAAGTAATGGCAAGTGAAGTAAAGAAACCACTTCAAGGGCATAAAAGAATTTAGAACAGAAATACTATCACAGGTAAAAGAAGAAATGAAAGACATAATAAAACAATTGCTAAGCACCTCTAAATAAGACATAAATGGAATAATAGAGTAGAATAAGAAAATGAGGGAAACCTTGAATGAAAATACAGAAAAGGTTTAGAATACATGAATCAGATTCAAATAGATATCTGGGAAATTAAAAATTTCATTGAAAGTTGGCAAAGCTGCTTGAAAGAAACTAAAGATGCTTTCAAACCTTGAAGAGAGGATTGCAGTTAGTAATCATGAAAGAAAATATCTCTTAAAAAAACAAGAAACCAGGAATTAACAATTCAATGGCTACAAACAACCAAAAGAAACATAACTTAAGAATAATAGGTGTGAGTGAAAAACCAGGGGTCAACACAAATGAAATTGAAAGTCTTTGTACAGAAATAATTTTAGAAAACTTAAGCATAGGAAAAGGAAGTGAGATTCAGATAAGTGAGGCATATAAAGCCCTAGCTAGCCATAACAAAAATAAACCTACATCAACATATAATAATAAAGATCCCAGATATTCAACACAAGAACAGAATATTAAAAGCTGTTAGAGAGAAGACACAGATCACCTATAAAGAAAAACCCATCAGAATAATGACAGACTTCTTGACACAAGCCATCAAGTCAAGAAGCACTTGGAGAAAAGTTTTTCAAGTCCTGAAAGAAAACAACTTCCAACCCAGATTGATGTACTCTGGAAAACTATCTTTCAAAATTAAAAGAGAAAAAAGAAACTTCCATGACAAAGAACAACTAAAGAAATTCAGGGCCACCAAACTAACCCTACAAAAAATACTGAAGGACATTCTAGAGAGAGATAAAAAAGACCACATTTCCAGGAACAACAGCAGAGGGGTATCACGGAGCAGGTCAGACAATGGAATGGAAGGGAAAAATTGGCAACCAATGGCAGTAAAATAGCATGGCACAGATAAGGCAGAGCATGTTGGCCATAACCACTAATATAGATTGCTTCAACTCACCAATAAAAAGAAACACAGGCAGAGTGGATCAAGAGTTAGGGCCCATCAATATTCTTTATACAAGAAACACATTTATCCTGAAAGGAGGCTCATAGACTGAGAAAAAGAGAGAACAACACTCTATGTGACAGGGAACAAGAAAGAAGTGTGGCTAGTGTGCCCATCAGTGCACACTGGATAAGAAAGACATAGCACTTTTATACACTGGAAAGCTGCTCAGCTATAAAGAAAGATAACCTTGAGGCTCTTGTAGGTAAATGGATACAACTTGAGATCATGATCATGCTCATGGATGAAATGGTTGAGAGTCATATGGGTGAATATCATGTTGTCTCTCTAGTATAAAAAGCTAAAGGAATTAGTGGGATAAAAAATGCACAATATATACTGTGAAAGTGAAAGCAGAGGAATTGTCTAAAAAGGGAAAGCAGTGGCCATTGTTAACCTATGATCATGATTTGAAATCTATATTATTTTCATTGTTCTGCTTAGTTTGGTTTTATTCTGTTTCAGTTTGTCTACTTACATTATATTTCATGGCATGGGCAGCTATTTCAAAGATAACAAAATATATTATGGTAGCTATTATCTTGTTTAAAAGCCTTGTATTGCTTTCATTATTTTTGTTGACTGATTTTTAAAAATTGTATTTAAAGGGAAAAAAAACAAAACAGAAAAAGGGTAAAAATAATACAAAATTTCAAAAAAAATAAACAGTAAGAAATCACTAATTGATAATATTGTCCTCTTAGAAAGAGTTGCTCAAGTTACAAAATTAAAGTATACAAAGTGAACATTCAAACAGTGAGACTGCAAACAGTTTGTTCAACTAACAAAAATTTAGTAATATGGTTATCAATCCTACATATTTAAACATACATGAAGTTATATCCTTTAAAGCACTTTCTTTTCCTCTCCTTTTTACAATAGCAGTTAGACATTTTGGGTTTTATTACTTCTACATTTATTATTACTTTTTACACTAGAGACATATTGTGATATTTATAAATATGATTCTTTTCAAGAGCATCCATTTTTATAGGTGAGTAATATTCCATTGTATAAAAATACCACATGCTTTTCAATCACTCTGGTTCATGTGTAATTTGCTTGTTTCCACAATTTAGCTAACACAAATTGTGCTGCTATGAATATGAGTACACATATACCACTGTAATATGATATTTTCAGGTTTTCTGGGAGAATACACAAGAGGGGAATAGCTGGTTTGAATGGAACTTCCAATCCTAGTCTTATAATATTCTCCATACAGATTTCCATAGGGTTGCACCAGTCTACACTCCCACCAAAGTGGAGCAGTGTTCCTTCTCCCTGCAGCCTTGTCAACATTTGTTATCAGTTGATTTCTTGATGACAGCTCTTCCTTCCAGAGTAAGATGAAATTTCAATGCTGTTTTAACTTGCATTTCTTGAATGACCAGTGATGGTGAACATTTCTTCATGTATTTATTTGCCATTTGTATATCTTCATCTGAGAACTATGTGTTCTTATCAGATGCCCATTTTTGGAGAAGGCATTTGAATTTGGGAGGCTTGATGTTTTTCAGTTCTTTACATGTTCTGGATATAAGTCCTTTGTCTGAGGAGTTACTGGCTAAAATTCCTTCCCACTCTGTTGGTTTTTTTTTTCAATCTTTTGATGATTTATTTTGAAATTCAGAAAATTTTCAATAATATGAGGTCCCAGTTGTTGATTCTTTGTAGTGTTTCCCCTACACTTTGTCTTTTGTTCATGAATTCTCTACCAAGCCCTATGTTTCCAAGTCTTCTAAATACCTTGTCTTCCAATAGACTTAGTGTTTGTATTTTAATATTTAAATCTCTGATCCATTTACAATTTAGTTTTGTGCATGATGATAGGCATGGATGTAGTTTCAGTCTTCAGCATGTGGAGAGTGAATTTTCCCAACACCATTTATTAAAGAGGCTATCCTTCTTCCAGTGAACATGTTTAGCCCCTTTGTCAAATATTAGGTGGTTAAGTGTCTTTGCAGTTGTGCTTGCATCTTCTAATCTGTTCTATTGGTCCTCAGGTCTATTTCTTTGCTAGTACCAGGCTGATTTTATCTCTGTGGCATTGTAGCATGGTTTCAAGTCAGGAATTGAGAGGTCTCCTGCCTTGCCTTTGTTGCCCAGAATTGCCTTTGCTATTCTAGGTATCTTCTGTTTCCAAATAAATTTTAGGAGTGTTTTCTCTAGATTGGTGAGACATGTCAATGATATTTTGATAGGAATTGCATTAAATCTGTATAACAGTTTTCAGAGTGTGGCCATTTTCACAATGTCAGATCTTCCTAACCAAGAGCAAGGAATATCCTTCCATTTTCTAATGTCCTTTTCAATCTCCTTTTATAGCATAGCATAATTTTCAGCATATAGGTCTTTTACATTCTTCCTTAGGTTGATTCCTAAGTATTTCTTTTTAATTCTTCTTTTTATTTAAAGAGGAAAAATCAGAAAAATGTAAAGATAGTACAGAATTTCAAAAAAGATAAACAGAAATCACTAGTTGATAAATTACATATTGTCCTTTTAGAAATAGTTGTTCATGTTACAAAATTAAAGCATATTTTATTTTTTAGATGCTATTGTGGAGAGTAATACTTCAATATTTCTCTTTCAGTGAGTTTCTTGTTTGTGTACAGGAATGCTATTGATTTTTGACCATTGACTTTGTATCCAGCTACAATGCTGAATTTGTTTATTAACTCTAGTAGTCTTTTAGTGGAATTTTTTTGGTCTTCTTTATAGAGTATCATGTCATCTGCTAATAGCAATAATTTAACTTCTTCCTTTCCTATCTTTATTACTTTTACTCCTCTCACTTCTCTGATCACCTTGGTAGTGTTTCCAGAGCAATACTGTATAGGAGTGGTTATAGTGGGCATCATTGTCTTGTTCCTGATTTTAAAGTGAAAGCTTTCAGTTTTTGTTTGTTTAGTATAATGTTGACTGTTGGTTTGTCATAGACTGTCTTTATAAAATTGAGGTAGACACAGTGCATTCCAAGTTTCTGACAGTTTTTTATCATGAACACATGCTTGAATTTATCAAAATCTTTTTCTGCATGTATTGAGATGTCTAATACATGTTTTGTTTTTGGCTCTGTTGAAGTGGTTTATTACATGTATTGATTTGCATATGTTAAATCATCCATGCATTTCTGGAATGAATCCCACTTTGTCATGATGTATAATCTTCTTGATGGTTTGCTGCATTATATTTGCCAGTATTTTATTAAGAATATTTGCATCAATGTTCATTAGTGAGATTGGCCTGTAGTTCTTTTTGGTTGGATCTTTCTCTGGTTTTGGCATCAGAATAATATTTGCCTCAAGGAAAGATTTAGGGAGGACTGCTTCCTTTTCAATTTCACTGAAGAATTTAAGGAGTATTGGCATGAAATCTCTAAATTTCTTATAGAATTCAGCCATGAATCCATCAAGACCTGTGCTTTTCTTTGTTGGTAAGTTTGTAATTATATTTTCAATTTCAACAGCTGATAATGTGTTATTCAAAATTGTTATATCTTCTTGGTTGAGCTTTGGTAGTTCATATGTTTCTAGAAATTTGTCCATTTCCTCTGTGTTTTCCACTCTCTATGAGTAGAGATTTTCAAAGTAGGTATTCATGATCTTTTGAATTTCCATGGGATCTGTAGTTATTACCTTTTTTTCAGTCCTTATTACATGGTTTTGGGTTCTTTCTTTCTTTTTCTTGATGAGGTTAGCTAAAGGTTTGTCAATTTTGTTTATTCTCTCAAAAAACCAGCTTTTTGATTCATTAATTCTTTGGTTTTTTTTTACTTTCAATTGCATTGATTTCTGCTCTAATCTTTACAATTTCCTCTCTTCTATGAGCTTTGAGTTTAACTTGCTCTTCTTTTTGTAGAAGCTTGAGATAAAACATTAGGTTGTTTATTTGTGCTCATTCTGTTTTCTTGATATGACAATTTATTGCTATATATTTCCCTCTTAAGACCACTTTAATCGCACCTAACAGATTACCATATGTTGTTTCCAGATTTTCAATAATTGTAAGTTTTATTTTATTTCTTCTTTAATGTCATCTGTAGTCCACTGGTTGTTCAGAAGGTTATTTAATTTCCATGTATTTATGCAGCTTTTACAATTTCTTTTGCCATTAATTTCCAATTTCATTGCACTATGGTCAGATATTACACATGGGATAATTTCAATACCTTTGCAGTTACTTAAGAATGTTTTATGGGATAATATATAGTCTACTTTGGAGAATGTCCCATGCACAGCTGAGAAGAATGTGTACTCTGATGTCTTTCAGTAGAACACTCTGTAAACATCTTCTAAGCCCAATTGCTCACAGGTATGATGCAGTTCAATTATTTCTTGGCTGACTTCTTGTCTAGTTGATCCATCTCTTTGAGACAATGGGGTGTTAAATTCAGCATTGTCCCCCATTATAATTGTGTTCTTGTGTACTTGGTTTTTCATGTCCATTAGTATTTGTCTTATATAGTTGGGTGCTCCTGTATTTGGTGTATATATATTTATAATTGTTAGTTCTTTTTCTTGAATTATTCCACTAACTAGTATGTAGTGACCTTCTTTATCTATTTTAATAATTTTAGGTTTGAATTTAAAATTGTCTGCAAATAGAATAGTTACCCCTGCTTTTTCTGGGTTCCTGTTGCATGGAATACTGTTTTCCATCCTTTGACTTTTAATCTATGAGTTTCCTTTTGGGTATGATGTGTTTCTTGTAGGCAGCATATTTTGGCATCATGTTTCTTGATCCATTCTTTCAACCTATTTTTTTTGATATGTGAATTAAGGTCATTTACATTTATGGATATAACTGAGATGTACTGGCTTGACTTTGCCATGTTATGTTCCAGTTGTTTGCTTTCTGTTTTTCCTTCTTGTTTAATTGCTTATTCTACCTGGTGGTTTCTTTCTATTGCTCTGGATATTGTGGTCATTTTTATCTCTATCTAGTGTGTCTTTCAATACTCTTTCTATGGTTGGTTTGGTGGACATGAAATTTTTTAGTTGCTCTTTGTCATGGAAGTATCTTTTTCTCCATTATACTTGAATGAAAGTTTTCCTGGGTATATCAGTCTGGGTTGAAAGTTGTCTTTCAGAGCTTTAATGATCTCACTCCAAGCTCATCTTGACTTGAGGGTTTGTGCTGAAATGTGTGCTGTGATTCTAATGGGCTTTCCTTGACAGGTGAGATGTGTCTTTTCTTTGACAGATTTTAGTATTCTGTTTTTATGTTGTATGTTTGAAATCTTAATTATTATACATCTGGGTGTAGATTTACATTGATTATGACTGTTTGGCACTCTATAGGCATCACTTATCTTCATATCAGATTTCTTCATCTTTTTTGGGAAATTTCCTGCTACTACTTCTATGAATATTTTAGTTATATCATTTGAATTGACTCCTCCCTCTTCACCAATGCCTATTAATCTTATATTGTTTTTCTTGGCATCATCTTGAAGGTCCTGGATTGTCATTTCATGCTGCTTTGTTATTTTAAAAGTCCTATGCTTTCATGATCACTAATTTTGATCCTATCCTCAAGGTACAAAATCCTATCCTCAGCTTAATTTAAATGATTTTTCCAGCTTTCAAAAGAATTTTTTGTTTCTGGGATGTCTCTTTGAGTTTGTTTCATTAATTCTGCTTGTTTTCTATATTATTCATTCAGGTTTCAATCAGTTTCCCATGCTCTTGTACTTTTTTCTCTATTTCATCCTTAGCTATGCTGACCAACTCTTTTACTGAGGTTGTTATTACTGTCTTTACATGGGAGAGTACTTCTAATATGATTTCCTCTATAGCCTCATGTAGTTTTTTTTATTTCACTCACTATCTCTTCAGAGATTTCTGGTGTGTTGATTTTGAAGTCCTTTATTTCAGTGTCTCCTATACTTGCTCCTGGTAGACTACATGTTTGAGATTGCATTTTGCTTTTTCATTTTCCCATTTTCACCTTTCAAGTTAATATTTGGTCCTTCAGTCCCACTAGTGTCAACTATTGGTGATGTGTATCTTGGGGTTCTACTCTAAGGTTGATATTTATCCATTTGCTGGGTCCTACAATGAAGAGGTGGGCTAATCACCTGACTTCCCCCTGCAGGGCCTGTTGGGTGAATCCTATATGCTTCCTGATATTATTTATATAAGTCCACTTTTAGTTCCTGCTGTTACTTTATCTTCAGGTTATTCCAGATCACCAAATCTCCCTGTCTATAGTATTTGTGTCAGCTGAGGCCCTATTGTATCCCTATTGTGTGCCTATGTGTCTCATAAGCCCTTTTGATTTTCTCCAAGTTGGAGAGTCCTTATTGGCACTCTCCTCACCCTGCCTGATGTTCTCTGTGTGCAGGAATGAGTCACCCACACTCTTGCCAGACTTACCAATGTCTTACAGTTAGTTGGATGGAGCTTTACTACTGGCTTTATTTACCCACTGTACCCCTCTATGTTAGGTGCATACTCACCACACTGACTGGATTCTGCTGAGATCTTCTGTTTGGGTGAAGCTGTCACTGGATCTCCCTTCAAGCTAGCACAGTTAATCCACTGTAGTGCAAGGTTCTAGGAGAGAGGGTGGGAGCTGAAGATCAACAGTAGTGTTAGGTGCAGGAGGTAGGGAATGTCTCTGAGTGGCCAGAAGGTTTCTTGTGTCTGGGTCTCTCTTGGAACTGTGGGAAGCAGGGCACAGCAGTATAGGTGGCATGGTGGCATCAGTCTTGCTGTCTTTGGGGCATATGGGAAGTATGGCGTGGTGGTGTACATAGTCCCAGGCTAAGGGTTTACCAGGCATGCAGGGAGCATAGTGCAGTGGTGTCTGTGGTCCTGGGCTCAAGGGTGGGCCAGTTGCAACAGTCCAGGCATCTGCAGGGCACTATCTTGTTTTGAAGTCCTATATCACTTTAATGGTTTTGTTCTGAGTGGATTCACTCTGTTTCATCCTGTTTGGTCCTATTCTATTTAGTGAATGTATAACTGCAAGTGGTTGTTTAAGTTGTAGGACAAATGCCAGGAGAAGCACAGGATCATAGTGACTGGAGCATTCTGAGGTCTTCTGTTTGAGTGAGAGGTCACTGAGTCTCCTTCAACTCAGCATGTTTAATGCACTGCAGTTTAAGGTGTTGAGACTAGGATTGGGAGCCAAGGATCAAGTACTTGTTCTAGGAGATGGGGAGGGTTGCCAAGGGCAGAGGCCATTGGCCTGGTGTTTCTCAGGGCTGGTGGGAGTCATGCGGGAAGCATGTGGAGGTGCAGACCAAGGTCTGAGGGCAGTGTGCATTCCTCAGGAATGGTGGGAGTCACACAGGAATTGCAGGTAGCTTGGGCCAAAATCTGAAGGTGGTGCAGGTTCCTCAAGGCCAGTGAGAGTTACGCAGAAAGGGTACAGTGGTGAAGGCCAAGGTCCCAGTTTGGCACACATTCCTCAGTGCTGGAAGGATTCATGCAGGAAGCACATAGAGGTGGTGAGGGCCAAGGTCCAAGGGTTCCTCAGGACTGATGGAACTGGTGCAGAAAGCACAAGGTGGCCCAGGCCAAGGTCCCAGAGTAGTGTGGTGTTCCTCTTGACTAATTTTATTCTATTTTGTTCTGTTTGATTGTATCATGTCTGATGGGATTGACAACTACTTTGAAGATAACAAGATGCATTATGGTACCCACTGTGATTTTATTAATATCTTGTTTTGAAGGCCTGTACTGCTTCCATTTTTATTGGTTTTATTCTGTACTATTTTTATTTGATTTTATTATGGCTGATTGTATGGGCAATTCTTGTGAAGATAACAAGAGGCATTATGGCAGCCATTATTGATTTCCTTGTATTTTGTTTTCAAGTCATGTATCATGCTCATTGTTTTGTTTTGATTGACTAATCTGTTTTATTTTGTTTAGTTTTATTCTCTTCAATTATAGATGTATACAAACAAACCTAAGCTGTATGAAATTTAATCTTTGTGTAGAGGTTTGGGAACAATGATGAGTGCATGTGTGTATTTTTCTGATAAATTGGAGTTTTCAATACAAAAGATCTTTATCTCCTGATAAAGAGTAGAATCAGTCATGTGTAAATACTAGGAGTCAGAAATTGCCATTGATATTCACACAAATATTCACTTAACATCAGCTGATAATACTATTTATTCTCAAAGAAGTGTGGTAATGCATGCCTATAATCCCAGAACTCTAAGTGGCTCAGGCAAGATGAACATAATTTAAGTTCACTATGCAGATGTTAGAGACTTACACAGATTGTTTCAAAATTTAAAAAAAAAAACTATTTATTTTAGTTTTTGGTACTGGGAATTGAACTCAGGACCTTGGACTTCCCAGGCAGGCACTTTGGCACTAAGATATATTCCCAACACATATATATATATATATATATATATATATATATATATATATATCAACCTAAGACACAAAATTTACCATAGGATTTTTAATAAAAGTGTGATGTTAGCAGACAAGTAATATGTGGCCAAGATAGGAAGTGAAAAAATCCAATTCCTGTCATACTCTATTTTAGATTAGTGAAATAAATCAAGTGACAAACATTTTGAATGGCACAACTTTGGGCAATGAAGTCTACCAAATGAAATTAAATACATAAAAGCATTTGTTTTAATAATATTAGTCCTTAGTCATACTTGAATTTATATATTTCTAAAGACTGAATATCATGAAGCATTCTCTGCAAATTTGACAAAGCCATTACATTTGCCTTTTTTTCTGTGCTGAAAAAGGAATACTTTCAAGGAATATAGATGACTGCCCAAAATAACATGTGATCTCAAAATTAATAGGTCATAGGTGGAAGTAGAAATGGCCCTCAGGAAACAGATATTTTTTTCTTCCAGGAGTGTTCCACTTACAGGGCTATTGTTATTTTCTGGTCTCCTTTTACAAAAGGAACCAAAAATAAATCTCTTACAGTGAAAGAAATCTTCCATAAGCTTATTGGACTCTGCACTGAATGTATGAAAGGCATAATATAGACACACCATCAGCCTTGGATCACTATTATGAGATCAAATCCAAAACTGTATATGCAACAGTATTACTCATGTAGCAGCATTTACAAAAGTTGAAGCTGGAGATTGATCACATGTGTGGGGCTAAAGCAAGCAAGCCCAGAAAAAAACAGAAAGACCAAAACAAGCTATGTAAACAAGTTGTTCCAGCATCAAGAAGGCAAGGGGCCCAGGCCTGCCAAACAATGGGTTGCTAGGCAGAGGGGCAGAAATTGACATCATCTTTCCCAGTACATAAATAAAGTGCTACAGGGATTGAGCACTTCCTTTCTCCATTAGGAGGATACGGGCTTCACCTGACCACAGCTTTGTCTTTTCTTTATTTTTCTCATCCTCTAGCTGGTCCTTAACCCCAAGAACATCAGGAGGCGCATTGAGTCACAGCATATGGCACCTGAACAGGGATGGGGTAAGAGATTGAGGGTGAAAGGACACTTCTCATGTGCACACAACTTAGGGGGAGAAGTGCATTGGTATAGGTAAATAGTCATCACTGGAGTGTATTGATATTGGTTTCATCAGGTGTAAAGAGTGGGTCATTGAAATTCCCTTATTTTCTAGGGCAAGTTATAAATGGTCCTGAGAGAAACCACTTCCTCTGGAAAAAAAAAAAAGCATATTGATTATATCAGCTGTCTAAGTATGGGACAAACGTATCCAAAAGAATCACAAATGTGTAAGAAACTGTTTCATGCTTGATTCCAATGTTTACATTCCTTCTGTGGATCTGGATTAGACAGGGTCTTAATAACCTTAAGCTTCTTGAGACAATTACAAGGGAACTGGTTCCAGGCACTGTTTCAGAATCAAGTCCCAAGCAGGGAAAGGATGGCAGCATGACCACCACCCTGATAACTTTAACTGAGCCACTGACCATTCAGCAAAACCTTCAACTATCTGCCAAAGTGTAGACAACAGTTTCATTGGGCTACTCAGTATAAATTCAAAACTGTTACAAAAGAAAAACTTCCAGCAGGGCCTGTGTCAGCCCTGCCAAAGAGTAGGGGTGCAAAGGCTGAGACAGCTTCTCTGAGATGGCCTGGCCCTGCTTAGCTGGGCAGGCTCCTCCTAATGGTTGAGGGGTAATATGGTCCTGCTTTGTGTTTTGATGTTTTCTGTTTACAAAATTCTCTTACAAAAGACAATTTCAAATAACCAATACAACAGCAACTAACCTTTAAAACATCTAAAAATTCAACATTTGGCTTTTACTAGCTGATAAAATGTTGGCTCCAGCATATCATTGTCTCACTATGGCTTTGTACTGGGTCTTGATATCTGGTAATGCAAATTTTCAAACTATTGTTTTTTGAAAATTGTTTACTAGAGAGGTACTTGTTTCAAATTCACAATTAATGTAACTCTTCATTTATTTTAGTTCATTTTTGCTTTTTTAAGTCAATCTTAGTTGTCAATAGACTGATGCTACACAGTTTGCTAAATTTCTTACATTTGTCCCCAAAAGAAGATATTGTAAATTTTTACATGCTTGGGAGGAAGCTGAAAAAATTCGGAGCAAGAATAGAAACACACTCACACACACACACACACACACACACAAATCCAGTTGGCTTGCTACAGATTTTAAAGGGTTATTTAATAGAACTGCTGCTTTCTGTTCCTCTCACTACTTCTCACAAGCCCCCAGGCAGGGTAGGGCACCAAAACTTTCACTGAGCCTAGAGTTTGGCCCAGACAAGGAAGGTAAAGAACAATGTTGCTTGTTTCAGCTGCAAGGAGACATCGTGGTTATGATTCAATCTACTCAAAACACAGTTCACATCTCCCTATATTATTGTATTGCTCCATTGGTTATTCTTCTCTTGACAAAAATTGGAAAACCTATGAATAAAGAAAGGGTACCTAAGGATTTTGGATCTTCTGACACTTACTAGAGAAGTGGGACATGACTCTGGCCTGCCTGAGCCACCCTGGTTTTTCCTATCACCTGTGCACACGTTTTATGAATCAAAAGTTTACACTGCACTGGTGCTCAGAACCCCAACAACAGTGGGGCCTCTAGTTAGAGAAGGGGCACAATCTGCATGTCACAAGAGAGCCCAAAGTGCTCAAATTCAAAATGCAGTTTTCTCTTTTTCTCTCTACCTTACCACAAAAATTCTTTATAATCTTCAGGTCTAAAAGTAAGCTAAATGTGCTCACAATTTAAATTTTAAAAAAAGGGAGAGTTTACCTCATAATAGATTTCACTTGGCAGTATACACTATTTAAAATGTTTAAATTCTGATCAAGATGTAATAACACAGCAGAAAGATAATGCAATCAAATAAAGGCTAAAAAGAGTCCATCGGAATGATCTTCACACTGGACAATAAAAAAATTCAGTCCAGTGCTAATGTGGGGTCGAGGGTATGCTTATGTTTTTTCCAGGAAAAGCTAAATGGCATCTCTGGGTTCCAGTGTGTGCTGTGCAGCTATATCATGGGCCAAAACCCAGGAAAGAAGTTGATCCTACCTCTGGAGAAGCTGATGCTCAGTCCTATGACAGTGATGTCTTGGAGACCATGCCACAACCAATAGAAAAAGATGAAGCTAGAACCAACCTTAATTGACCCAAGATTCCCAGAAGATGGTAACCAAAAAAAAAAAAAAAGGTCCAAATAGATGACAAAAACACATGCAAAGTCCTATGAAAAAAATATATTAACCATAGATAAGATTTTATCTTTTTCAAATTCTTTGATAAGACATCTCTGCTAACTGATCTACAACACATCTGACTATTTAAAATTACAAATTCTACAATTGTAAAAATTTTGTGTAGTTCAATTTGGCTAAAATATACTTGAGTGTATTCTGATTATGAAAGATGTTTGTAAATATGTGTATCTGTTTGTTTGTCCAGTCTATTAAGCTGTTGTTAGAAGTTGCTGAGCTAGTGATCACTCACACTTTTGAAACCAGTAGCACAAGCACTTGTAAAGGAATGCCCAAGTGGCACGGAGCACCTGGGAAATGTCCTGAAGGCAAAGGGTGCTGGAGGTGACAGGTGTTTCAACCCCTGGGACACGGGGTGTAAGAAGTGAGCTAGTTCAGCAAAGGGGCATAAAATAGTCCCTAGGAACTTGGAGAGTTCTTGTGGACACTGACAACTCTGTGTTTGTTTCTATGTATGTTCAAATATGTACAGATCATCTATCCATGTTTGTCCATTTGTCTTTTTGTGAACAGCTGTTTTTTCGATTTTGTGTTCAACAATTTTCCTTTTTCCTTTGTCTTTTGCATTTATAGATCTTTTAATCAAGGCTTATTTGAGTTATAGAATTAAAAAACATGCTTCCTCCTGGGTTCCCAGTAAGTCAAAATGATGCTAAATCCAGTTGTGTAAATGTAATTTACACTGTTGCTTATCATAACTTGAGAATTTCTCATTGTGCAAAAATAGTATGTTAAACATTATGATTGGAGTTTTCTTAATAAAAATATTATAAAAATGATTAACCAAAAACCCCTTGGGGTTGGGATTGTTGGATGGGACTTCAATTGATGAATAAGAAAGTGGCCACCTGGTAACATTTACCAGCTCTTGTTCATTGATTGGAAGCCTCACTGATCTCCATAGCCTTATGGGAGACACCCTCAAATAAAGTTTTATAAATATTATTGTAATATGTTCACATTAAAAAATACATAAGGTTTTTTATTTTAAAATGCCCATACAAAGATTTCCATTTGGTTATGACAAATGATGTTATTAGCCTCATTGTATATTTATGCATTCATGCCTCTAGATGTAGAGGTCTTCAAAAATGTAAAACAGGGTTTATTTATGTTGATAAAATTTTGGTTCAGATTCTGACCTCTGCCTTCAAAAAATGCTTAGGAGATCTACATCCCCCTAAACATCAACAAATTAGGCAAAATCTTTTATGTATTAGATAGGGATGATTCACCAAAAAGGAGAAATTTTGACATCAAAATGAAAATTCAAGTATGTTACAAAATGTTATCATGGATTTTATGCTTTGATTTCTAATTTTCTATGTAAAATATGTAACTGTTACAACAGCCATGGTTGTTGAAAAATAATGGTTCTATTATATGTTCTAAGATGTTTGATATTTAGATAAGATGATAATGTCTCTAACTACATAGCACTGTTATTAATATTTTCTTCTGGATGTTCAACAACTGAGGTATAGGGACCAATAATTAGAGAGATAGGTGGGCTAAGAGGACAGCCATTATTTTGGCCCTAGCCCTTCAAGGTCAATGAGGGCCCAGGACATAATGGAACCTCTGCTGTGTCATCCTATACTTGAAAAATCCCTGGTCTTCTGATCAAGAAAATTAAGAGACCACTGAAGAAAGTAATCATCAGTGTGTGATGTGCCTAAAGAGGGTCACCAGGAGGAAAAATCTCCCAAGCCTTCACAGAAAGCAATTTGGTCAAGCAATGACCATGACTCATACGAATGGCTGACACTAATAGAAGAACCAAGAGGTGCTGTGCTATATCTGGTTCCAAGGTATTACTGAGGAGACTTAACTGATCTTGATAGATAACAAAAATTGTATTTTGAACAGGTCTCACCTTAACTTGGTCTTGAACATCCTGCAGAAAATGTACAACTACTGGAGGTATATAAAACAATACTAAAGTAGTATGTTGTTAAAGAAACTCAAATCACTAATACCTTTTGTTAATTTCCAGCTATACTGGTAGCTGATTACTGTAACAGATTAATGGATTGCACAGGGTTTCAACTGCAGAATGCTGGGACTTAAAATCTTTGGACTGCACTTAAAATAAAAAGATCTAGAGCTCTCCAACACAGCTCTTCCAGCTTCAACTCACCACCTGTCCTGTGCAATAACAAAACAAAAAAGAGGGATAAGTTGGGAGCTGTTGAAGCTGAAGATTGATCACATGTGTTGGGCTAAAACAAGCAGGCCCAGAAAAAACAGAAAAACCAAAACAAGCTATGTAAACAAGTTGTTCCAGCATCAAGAAGGCAAGGGGCACAGGCCTGGCAAGCAGTGGGTTGCTAGGCAGAGGGGCTGAAATTGACATCATCTTTCCCAGTATATAAATAAAGGTCTTATATTGGTTGAGCAGTTCCTTCCTCCCATCAGGAGGATAAAGGCTTCACTTGACCCCAGGTTTGTCTTTTCTTTATTTTCCTCATCTATTCATTGGTCCTTAACCCCAGGAACCTCAGGAGGTGCATTGGGTTGTGACATCCAAAGTTTTCTTTTCAATATGATATCAATAAACTAAACCTTGAGGTGCAATTTCACTAACAATAATCCAAATAATGTGAAAGGTTTAGGCAGGTAATTAGTCATTAGTAGGCCTGAGATTAGTGGGTCCACAACTGAATATATTGCCAGCTAAGAAACAAAGACTTTCATATACATTTATAGTCATTCATTAGGTCTCAGACCTAAAGAGATCTCACAGAGTACAATGATATTTTAAGATTACACACTGCACACATTCTTTCTGATACTTGGCCAGCTAGTTCCAAAACTAAGTATATAACATTCCTGGATACATAGCCTGCAACTGAATAATATCAAGAAAGAAAATGTCACTTAAAGATCTTCCAGTCATGAGAACTTACCCTTTGAAAAATTTCTTATGTGACTAAAGCTCAAGGGGCAATATCATTTGAAAAGTACAATCATAAGACATTTTGATATTCCAAAGTAGATTCTATGTGAAATTTTGATAAGCATGAAGCCCAGGTGTAACTTTTGCGTGTGTAAAATGGTATCTAAGTTTGAACTTGGTGCCTTACTGGCACTGCCAACCACCTTATTTGAAAGAGTAACTACAGCATATATCTATTTTTTAATAGATATATTAAGTCTGGGCTTCTCCATGTCTTGAAAAAGTCTTTCATTGAGGGTGCAAAGAACCCATGACCAATGAAGTAAGGGGTTGTTTCCTTACTATAATAGGAATCAGCTTCAAAGTGACAAAATCATTTAAAGTTGTTTCAGTCTTATATGCATTACTTTATTCAATCTTATCTTTTTTATTTTAAAGAAAATAAAAGAGGACAGAATAGAACAGATCAGAATGGAACAATGCAAGCAACACAGCACTTCACAACCAGACAATTGGATATCAATGGTAGCTCCCATAATGTCTCTTTCTTTGAGATAGTCGAGCATAGCTTCACATAAAATTGTATCAAACATAACAAAATAGAATAAAACCACTAAGGAGAATGAAAGTGTTACAAGGCATTCTGAACCAAATAACAGAAAATGAACAAAGGCTACGAAATATCTCATTTTCCATAACAAATTTGTTTACATTATTACACATATTAAAATACAGTAAGGCACAACATGATAGAACCAATGGTAATAGAAGAACAAAAGCATATTAGGACTTCAAAACAAAATGATATTAAGTCAGCAATGGAGCCAGGAGTGGTGGCTCACCCCTGTAATCCCAGCACTTGGGAGGCTGAGGCCAGAGTATCATTGTGAGTTTGAGACCAGCCTGGGCTACAAAGTGAGCTCAAGGCCAGACTGAAATGCATAACGAGATCCTTCAAAAAAGAAAAATTGCCAATAATAGCTATCATAATGTCTTTTTTCTTCAAAGTAGCTGTTCATACCATCACACATAATAAGATCAAACAAAACAGAATAAAACCATTCCAACCAATGGATGAAAATACTATAAAGCCTCAAAGCAATATAAGGGGGAACCATGATTACTATAAAATCTTCTATATTCTTACCATCTCTTACACTAGGGAGACTATATGGTATTTATACATGTGAGTTTGATTTATTTTGCTTATGAGTATGGCCTCAAGTTGCATCCATTTATTGATAAATATCTCAATGTGATCATTCATTATGGCTGAGTAGTACTCCACTGTATAAAAGTCCCACAATTTTTTATCCATTCCTCAGTTGATGCACACTTAGGTTGTTTCCAAGATCTGACTGTTACAAATTGTGCTGCTATAAATATGGGTGCACATATATCTCTGTGGTAAGATGTTTTCAGTTCTTCTGGGAATATGCCTAAGAGTGGGATAGCTGGGTCAAATGGGACTTCCAATCCCAGCTTTTTGCGGTATCTCCAGACTGACTTCTGCAGCACTTGTACCAGTCTACATTCCCACCAACAGTGCAGAAGAATTCCATTTTCTCCACAGCCTCTCCAGTATTAGTTGTTGGTAGTTTTCTTGATCCTGGCCATTCTTTCTGGAGTGAGATAGAATCTCAGTGTGGTTTTAATTTGCATTTCTCTAATGCCCAATGATGATGAACATTTTTTCATGTATTTCATTGCCATTTGTATTTCTTTGTCTGACAACTGTGTGTTTATCTCAGATGCCCATTTTTGGACTGAATCTTTGAATTTCAGGGGTCTGATTTTTTTTTAATTCTTTAAAGTTTTTCTGATTTAAAGTGTAGACAGAAGTCCTTTGTCTGAGGCACAGTTCATTAAGATTTTTTCCCAGTTCGAGGGTTTTCTTTTCATTCTGCTGGAGATTTCTTTCAACATTCAGAAACTCTTCAATAAGATGTGATGCCTATTATTGATTCTGGGAAGTATTTTCCATGTAGTTTGGTTCTTGTTCATGAATTCTCTACCTACCCCTATGTCTTCTAGATTTTTACCTACTTTGTCTTCCATCACATTTAGTGTTTCTGTTTTAATATTTAGATCTATGATCCATTTAGATGTTAGTTTAGTACATGGTGATAGGCATGGGTCTAATTTTAGTTTTTGGCATATGGAAAGCCAGTTTTTCCAGCACCATTTTTTAAAGACACTATTGTTCTTTCAGTGAGCATGTTAGACTCCTTTATGAAAGATAAGGTGGTTGAGTGTGTTCATAGCTGTGGTTTTATCTTCTAGTCTACTCCATTGATCTTCAGATCTGTTTTTATTTCAGTATCAAGTTGATTTTATTACGGTAGCTTTGTGGTATAATGTCAAGTCAGGGATTGTGATGCCTCCTGCCTTGCCTTTGCTGCTTAGAACTGCCTTTCCTATTCTAGGCCTTTTCTGGTTCCAGATGAATTTTGGTAGTAATTTCTCTAGATCTATGATGTATGTTAGTGGTATTTTCATTGGGATTGCATTGAATCTGTATAACAATTTTGGAAGAATAGCCATTTTCACAATATTTATTCTTCCTATCCATGAACAAGGGATGTCTTTCAATTTTCTGAGATCTTCTTTGATTTCTTTTTTCAGGGTATTATACTTTTCATTCTATAGTTTTTTGTCTTCTTTCACTAGATTAATTCCTAAGTATTTCATCTTTTTAGATGCTAGTGTGATGGGTGTGGATTCTCATTTCTCTTTTGGTGATTTTGTTGTTAGTGTATAGGAATCCTATTGATTTTTAAGTGTTGACTTTGTATCCAGCTACATTGCTGAATTTATTTATTATATCTAGGAGTCCTTCAATGGAGTTTTGGGGGTCTTCTATGTAGAGTATCATGTCATCTGCAAATAATAATATAACTTCCTATTTCCCTCTTTACTCCTTTTATTTCTCTCTCTTTTCTTGCTCTGGCTGCTATTTCCAATACTGTGTTGAATTGGAGCAGTGATAAAGGACATCTTTGTCTTGTGCCTGATTTTAAGGTAAAGGTTTTCAGGTTTTGGCCATTTAATATGATGTTGGCTATTGGTTTGTCATAGATGTCCTTTATCATATTGAGGTAAAGACCATCTATTACAATTCTCTGTAAGTTTCTTATCATGAATGGGTGTTGGATCTTATCAAAAGCTCTTTCTGCTTCTATAGAAATGATCATGTGATTCTTACTTTTGGCTCTATTGATATGGCAGATTACATTTCTTGATTTATATATGTTGAACCATCACTGAATGTCTGGGATGAATACCACTTGGCCTTGGCTTATAAACTTCTTGATAATTTGCTGCATCCTGTTTGCCAATATTTTATGGAAAATTTTTGCATCTATGTTCATTAGGGAGATTGACCTGTAGTTCTCTTTTTTAGTTGGGTCTTACTCAGGTTTTGGTACTAGAGTAATATTTGCTTCGAGGAATGGCTTAGGGAGAATTTCTTCCCTTTTGATTTCATTGAACAGATTGAGGAGGGTCAGCATTAGGTCTTCTTTGTATTTCTTGTAGAATTCCACAGTGAAGATGTCTGGGCCAGGGATTTTCTTTGTTGTTAAGGACTTAATTACATTTTCAATTTCATTAATACAGATTGGGTTATTCAGCAGTTTTACATCTTCTTGATCCATCTTTCGTGGTTCATAGGTTTCTAAGAATCTGTCCATTTTTTCTGTGTTATAGAACCTATGAGAGCAGAAGTTTTTGAAATAGGTGTTGATGATCTTCTGTATTTCCATAGACTCAGTAATGACTTCACCTTTTTCATTCTATATCACATGAATTTGAATCTTTTCTTTCCCTTTTGAAATTAGGTTGGCTAGGGGCTTATCAATTTTATTTACTCTTTCAAAGAACCAACTCTTTGATCATTGATTCTTTGTATTGTTTTCTTAGTCTCTATTGCATTAATTTCTACTCTAATCCTTATAATTTCCTCCCTTCTTTTGGATTTGGGCTTGGCTTGCTCTTCTTTTTCTAGATGTTTGAGGTGTAGTATCAGGTTATTTATTTGTGTTTGTTCTGTTAACCTAATGTGGAAGCTCAGTGCAATAAATTTTCCTGTGAAGACTGCTTTCATTGCATCCCACAGATTCCAGTAAGTTTTTTTTTGCTTGCTTGCTTATAGTTATTATCCAATTCTTCTTTAATTTCCTCTGTGCCCCATTGATTGCTCAAGAGGGTATTATTCAATTTCCATGTGTATGTGGGGATTTTGCAGTTTCTTTTATCATTAATTTCTAGTTTCATGGCACTATGATCCAGTAACATGCATGGTATAATTTCAATTCTTTTGCATTTACTTAAATATATTCTGTGGACTACTATATGTTCTATTTTAGAGAATGTCCTATATACTGCTAAGAAGAATATATATTCTGTTGTTGTTTGGTGGAACATCTGTATACATCTATCAAGTCCTTTTGTTCACAGGTGTGATTCAGTTCTATTATTTCTTTCCTGATTTTCTGCCTAGTTGACCTGTCCCTTTGTGTCAATGGCATGTTAGGGTCTTCTGTTACAATTGTGTTATTGCTTATTTGATTTTTCATTTCTGTTAATACTTGCTTTGTATAGCTGGGTGCTCTGGAATTTGGTGCATATTTATTTAAGATTGTTACATCTTCCTCTTCAAGTTTTCCCCTAACTACTATGTAGCGACCTTCTTTATGTCATAGGATCATCCTTGAAGTTCACATGGTCTGCAAACAGAATAGCTACCCCTGCTTTTTTATTGTTTCTGTTGAATGAAATATTGTTTTACATCCTTTGACTTTTTATCTATGAATTTCCTTTTGGGTTAGATGGGTTTCTTGTAGACAGCACATGGCTGGATGTTGTTTCTTGATCCATTCTGCCAATCTGTCTCTTTTAATTGGTGAATTCAGGCCACTTACACTAATGGTTATAACTGTTATATATTTCATTTTATTGTTGACATGTTATCTCTCTGCTGTTGTATATTTACCTTTCCATTCTGTTTTGTTATCTGTCTTGCTTAGTGATTTTTTTCCTATGTGTATCTAGAATGTCTTTCAGTATTCTTTTCAGGGTTGGTTTGGTGATCATTAAGTTCTTCACTGTTCTTTGTCATGGAAGTATCTTATTTCTCCATTCATTTTGAAGGACAGTTTGGCAGGGTACATCAGTCTGGGTTGAAAGTCATTTTCCTTTAGGATCTGAAATACTTCACTCCATGCTCTTCTTGACTTCAATTGTTTGTGATGAGAAGTCTGCTGTGATTCTGATAGGTTTTCCTTTGGGGTTGATCTGTCTCTTTAACAGTTTTTAATATTCTGTTCTTATGTTCAATTTCTGGGATGGTGATTATTATATGTCTGGGTGTAGTTTCATTTTGGTTAAGCCTGTTTGAAGTTCTATATCCTTCACTAATCTGTATCAGTTTCCACTCTCATGTTTGGGAAGTTTTCAGCTATACTTCTGTAAATAGTCTCTTGATATCATTTGTATGGTCACTTTCTTTTTCAGTTATACTTATCAAACTTATGTTGTTTTTCTTTGCATCTCCTTGCAGCTGTTGAATTGTTATTTCCTGATTGCTTGTTATTTTTAAAAGATCTTTCCTTTCTTGTTTGCTAGCCACAGTGTTATCTTCAAGGCCTGAAATTCTATTTTCATTTTTGCTTTGGTGGTTTCTGCAACTTTCAATAGAATATTTGATTTCCTGTGTATATCTTTGAATCTGCTTCATGTATTCTGTTTCTTATACTGTTAATTCAGGCAGTGTATCTTTTTACTTTGTTCCTCTAATTTTTTTATCTGCATTTTCTTTAGATGCATTCACTATTTCTTTCACTACTTTTATCATTTCTTCTTTTACCTGGGAAATTATTTCTGATTTGAATTCCTTCATGACTTCCCATACTTACTTCTTTATTTCAGTTGATATTATTCAGGTATTTCAGGTGCATGACTAGTATTTTCTTCTATGTTCAAGGCTCCAAGTCTTTCTTGGGATGGGCTATGGGTTTGAGATTGCATTTTGCTCTTTCATTTGCCATTTTCCTATATTTTCATGTTTCCAGTGATGTTCCAAAACTTTCCCTAGGCATGTTGGTGATCATCTCCTGTGCCCTGGACTTCACTTGGGACTCAAGTGACCAAGTTCTTCCTGGGCATGCACCTGGAAGCTGGAACTCCCATCTCAGGATGCATCTTGCTCCTCTCTCCCTGTGGCCTTAACTCCCCTCTCTTGGAGGCATGGCCCTAATCCCCACACCTTTCAGCCAAGTGGGCCTGGTTCCCTGGTTGAATAAAAGTCACTAGGTGTGGCCCACTCAATCCTGAAAAACCTCTGCAGATTAGTCCAGTGTGATAGGGGGCTGGGTGGGCACCCAAGCTCCAGGAATGATGTTCTAAACTCTCCCCCACCATCGCCAGGAAGCTGGAACTCCCCTTGCAGTACGTGCAGGTCTACTTTCCCTCTCTTGGCCTTATTTAATCTTTTCAATTATCTTATTATCCTCTATTCAGCCATGTTCTTTTTATTATCATCATTTTTATTTTGAGTTAACATGTAGAAACAAACATGCCTTTCACTTACTCCCATTCTCCAATCACACACTCCTTCACAATCTTTGTGGATGCACTCAAGCATTCTGTATCAGAATAAGCTGTTTATCAGCCAAACATATGTGGCTGAATGATTAAAATGACCATGAATATTTTATGTAGTAAAGCATTTTGAAAACTTAATGTGCACAATGACAAAAATTGAAAAAAATGGAAATGCTCTATAATTCTAAGCACATGAAGATGATTAAACAGGTTCATTATCAAACCATGATTCATTACTTGCAAAAAAAGGGCAACTTTTATCATTCCTTACCAAATACTTAAGTTTCAACCAAGTTACTATTACAAGAAAACTCAAGTTTAAACTAAGTAACTAATGTGCTACTCAGCTTTTATAATCTTCAAAAGTAACACTTCCTATGAAGCAAGGCAACTAAGTAATTAGATTGTATTAGATTGAATTAAAACAATTAGACTTGATTTTTAATAATATGCTAATTAAAGTATTACTTTTTTGGAAATAATAATTAAACACTTCAGAAATATCAGGTTGTAATATTTGAGGAAAATATTGGCAATGCTGTCATTTTACTCCTTGCATACTTTCTGCAAGACATAAGCTTGAGTATGTATGACCCATTTCTTAAATGCAAGTAAACTTATCTTTAAGCATAAACAGCCTCCTGCATAGTCTTAGTCTTCCCTTAATTTTTATGAGAAATTACATACAAGACAATGTTTATGAGAAATTGACTGAGAGGCAATAATTAAGGCCATCCAATGTAATCAACTAAAAAGTTTCCTTTAGTTTGAAGAAATAAGAACATGTTAGGGCCTGGGGAGTAATGCTGTAAGCTCAATCATGTAAGCACCTGCCTGGCAAGCATGAAGTCATGAATTTGATCCCCAGTACCAACAAAAGAACGTTTTTATTTTCAATTATCACAGTATAAAATGGATGGTCCCAAAACTGCATTGCTTTAAACTCTGAAGTCAATCTTTAAAACAGGACTTTCATACCTCAATGAGGTAAGGAGCTCTTCTGACATATCACTTACACACTCCTCTATGTGTTTGAATATCCATTTAAAGTCCATATGAATTGAGAATGACTAGCACATATGAAAATATAGAAAATAGTATACCACATTGCAGAAGACACTAAAGCTTCAGCTTTTGCTCCCATTGCCCATTTTGAAGCACAGTTTCTTTTTCATAAGGGCATCTTTGCTACTCACAGCTAACAAACCACAGTACAATAACACTGTAATGTTGGAAACATCAAGTAAGTTTAAAAAATGCTTGCTTTTTGCATAAACCCAATAATTCTAAACACTGATTGCTAAAATAAAACTATTAGCATACAGCAAATTGCTCTTCCTTTTGAAAGAGAACAGTAGCATGCACTGTCAATTGCTTTGTAATACACTTACTTAAATGATTTTCATCTGTAAAATTATTTTAAAGAAAAACTGCTTTCCTAATCTGTGAGCAAAAAGAAAGCACAATAGAGAGCATTTAATGCAATCACTGTAAATTTTGTGAAGTAAATGTCAAAATTTGTTACATAATTGGAACTTACAATGCTGTGTGTATATTTTTACCAATTTTAAATAAATTCTTCAATTGTATGTAGTGAAAATTTATTTTTAAAAACATAAAACAATACAAAATTCAGTAACTAGCATTTTCTTAAAGAGCCATCAGTGCTTATCTTCAGTCTTTAGTGATAATACAAATTTGGATGACTGATGTTCAATTTTTTTGCAATGAATCTTGGTGAACACTAAACAAACCACATGACAAATGTGTCAGCCACCATGGAAATGCATAGATTTTAGAAGATGAAGAGTTAGGGTAACATGGTATTTTCACAATATCTATGCTTTGTATCATTACTCAGTAACAGGGTGTACACAACATCACCTGACTTCTGGTGCACTAAACTTTATGCTCACCTAGATTTCATCCCTGTTTACATCTTGTTGAGAGAATTAAAAGATTTGAATTTTATTCCAGTGTTGAGTGTAGAGTTGCATTGTTTATTTCAGTTTGGGTAGAGAGGATTTTTTTATTTGACTGATGATTTCTATTTTGCAGTACTTTATTTTCTTCAGTCATTGGCATATATTTATCATCTACTTCTTTGCCCCTACTTGAATACGGTTCTTTATTGTGCTTCTTCTTTTTAACTGAACTGCTGTTCTCCAACTTCCTCCCATCTCTATCATTAGAACTCTTTCTTGGGGAGGTTGAATATTCTCCATCTCTTCTTTCTCTGATATGGTCTCTTTCTTTTTCCCTCTTTTTATCCTTCTTATTTCTGCTTCCAGGTGATGCAGACCTGGAAAATTTCCTTTTTATGGTTTTTGATGTTCTTGGTGACCTGGAAGAACTCTTACTTCTCCTCCTGCACCTATTCCTGTGAACTACCAGATCTTCTTGATGTATTGTAACTTCTGTGTAGTGTTTTGGACTTTTTATACTTCTTTCTTTTTCCATCTGTCTTTTTGGATCTATCATTTTCTTTGTCCTTTTCCTTTACCTTTTTGTTGTCTTGCTCCTTTTCATTCATGTTCCTGTCTCTTCCTGTCTCTCTCTTTTCCTCTCTCTCTCTTTCTTTCTGTATCTCTCTTCCTCTCCCTCTCTTCCTCTCTCTTTTCCTCTGTCTGTCTGTCTGTATCTCTCTCTCTCCTTGTCTTTTTCCCAGTCTTTTTTCTCACTTGTCCTGGTCTTTGTTTTTTCTCTGTTCCTTTTCTTTTTCCCATTCTTTTTCTTTTTCCTTTTCTCTGTATTTCTCTTTTGCTCTTTCCATTTCCTTGATCTTTTCCAGAGTATCTTTTCTCTTGACCCATGAAGATGAATTAACTTCTTGATTTCCTTCTGTTATTTGTTTATTTCTGGATGTCTCCCCAAAGCCTCATGCAGTCATGGGGCAGGGGTCTGAATGCAGCTGAGTCTAGCATTTGTGGTTGGTTTGTTGTCTAATGCTGGGACTGGTGGTGTGAGTGCTATAGCCACCCAGGAGTGGGTAGTCAGCATATAACACAAAGGAGGAAAGGAAGTATGTTTTTCCCTTTTTGCCCTTTTCACAATGAATGGTTCAACCTTAGCTATCACCCTGTTTTGGAGCCAGCTGAGTGTGGATTGAAACATCACAAGTCTGTAAGATAAATAAATCTTGTCTTCCTTCATTTTGGATGTCAGGTATTTAGTCTCAGCAATGAGATAAAAGTAACCAAGGCACACTCTTTTCCTCAATTTAGAGCATTTTTTTATGTGCACCTTTGGTTCTACATGTTTCTGTTTCAAATGTGATCTGTTATGAGATCTACTTCTGTATTTTGACTGTGATATTTTCCTTCTAGAATAAGATTTAGAGTTATACCTGGACTTTGAGCTAGTGTGGGAATTAGGTCAACCATCTTTTGTTTCATTGGTCTTTCCAGACTCTGGTTCTATGGCTACTGAGATAAATGTTTGAACTTCTTGTATTTGCTTCCCTACTTCTTCTATTTCTTTAGATACAGCCTGAGGTGTCATCTCAGGGAATTTTACTATTGCATTGTTGGAATGATTTATTTTCAGTGGTCTGTCCCAAAAAATAACTCCATTAAGAGAAAAGGCCTTCTGTGCAGAGTTTTGGTCTGCAAATTCCATGAAAGTGAACTGAGTTGGCTGAGTTTCATTACCTGCCATCTGCACAAACTTTACTTCTCCAACTTATTTAAAAAATTCAGTTGTCTGGGATTTAAATTTCCAACATAGACTGTACTCCTAATTTCATCAATTTTGGAAGGATCTACATTTCCCTTTAGTGGTAGGTGCAGTATTTCTCCAAGTGTTGCAATGTTGGGATGTAGTGTGATACTTGTATATGTTCCAAACTGTAAGTAAAATACCAAGAGTGGTCAAGGAATTTGGAGTTGGTATGGGAAGCAGTCCTTCACTAGGCCTCAGACTTGTCATAGCTGGACCAGTGTCAATAACAAGAGGGCTTTGGACTCCTCTGAAATTTTACCTTCTGCGCAGGAAACAACTATAGAGTTCTGTCAATAAAAATCATGTTAATTAGATGGTGAGCCACACCAAAACTTGATGGGTGACAATATTTAACATAACATATTTTTGAGAAAAAAGCAAGAGGTGTATTGTCAGTGTTGTACTCAAGGATTGCAGGGAGAACAATTACATACAGGACACAGATTTATAGTATTATTTTATGATGGTCACCCAGTTTAAAATACAAAAAAGTGCAGGAAATCTGTCCACAACACTAAAGACCCAGAATATTCAGCCAAGGGCCTGGATCCCACAGCAATGTCCTGTATGAGTTTAGCTTAAGACCCAGAACCCATGACAATGCCTCCCACAAGCTTAGCTAGAGGTCTAGAATTCATGACAAGGATTCACACCAGTCTGTTTTATGGATCTCTGCTGGGAAAGCCCAAAGGTCAGTGGTGGAAGCTAGAAAGTCTATGCCATCAGGTTGAAGAAGCTGTGCCAGTAGGTTGAAAGTTCTACACTGGAGCCAAGAAGTCACACTCAAAATAAGGACCAGAGCTCCCCTGAAAAGTACCACAGCCATCCTTAGTGACAATGAAGTCCCAATCTCCTTTGATGATGAGAATAGTAAAGTTATTTTTTCTTTCTTTCTTTCTTTCTTTCTTTCTTTCTTTCTTTCTTTCTTTCTTTCTTTCTTTCTTTCTTTCTTTCTTTGTCTTTTTGAGGCAGATTCTCCCTATGCATTTCAGGCTGGCTTTGAGCTCACTTTGTAGCCCAGACTGTTCTTGAACTCACATGATCTTCCTTCCTCAGCCTCCTGAGTGCTAGGATTACAGGTATGCAACACCATGCTTGGTTCATAACAGTTGAGTACATGCCAGGAAGCCAGTGTAACAAACTCCTGGAGATTTAACAGAACACATCTTCCCCTCTGGAATCAACAAGTGATGTCCAATGTAAGGACCAGGACCCCCAAAGTGAACTGCAGCCACTCTCAGTGACAAGGTCCTGAGCTTCTCTGATGATAATGGCTGAATTCATATTGGGGAATTTAGCCAGTACAAGTTCCTCCAGGAGAACCAATGACTCAAAGCAGCAACACTTAGGGAACTTACAATATTTAGCTCTTCTTCTCCCCATCTCTATTTATGCTGGCAACTTTCATCAGATGGGCCATCTACACTCAGCACCATACTGACTTAATTCAGCTGATGTTAAGTTGACCACCAGCTTTTAATCCATAATGGTTGGGGTGGAATAGTTGCAGCTCCTCAATTTCTCCTAGAAAGGAAAAAAGTGCATCAGCCCACTGGTCACTGTCCATGATAGATTCCTCACCTGAATTACCATCATCAGGGTAAAGGCCCAAGCCTAAAGCCAAGCTAAAACCACCATTGATGTTCACCTAGATCCCACTGGCCACTACCACTGCTTTTCTACTCCCCAACATCTATTATATGTCATCCATGGAGCCTGGAAACAAGGGACTCATGGCCCATGAGCTGCTACCTGTAGCAAATTCACAGTGCCCATGATATACTGTCTTGTTGGATGCAAGGCCCAAATGCTGAGAGAGATATCCTCTTATGGTATTTGTGGCTGTCCTCTTATCATTTAAAGGGGGATGAAGTTGAGGTACACATAGTACCCATTCCTCTGTTCTCTTTCATTTTCCCAGTGAAGTCTTTTTTAGCATACCCCATATACATTGGAAGTAGACATAGAGGGAGATTCTACAGAACCCATTTAAATGTCCTGTATCATTAACATTATAGTAACAATAAAAAGGTTTAACAAGTAGAGATATAACCTGCTCTATAATATGATAATTTTTGTCCTGAAGGAGTATTTTTATCAATTGGGAAATTAAGACTGTGGCCCACCTCTAACTCCATCCCCCAAAAGGTTCAAAAGTGTGGCACAGGTTCAAAAGATGGTAAGATGGTGCTTTTTCATGGTCTTGGGAGGGTGTCAAAGGAAACCTGTCCCTCATGTTTTCAAAGATTGGCAACCGCTGTAAGTGATTTTAATTGACCAATGGGATCCCAATATCATTCTGAGTAGAAAGTCACAAAGTGAAAATAAAATATAGACATCTCTTACATCTTCTTGGGATTAAAGAGGAGCTGCCACAGTTGTTATTGGAATGCAAGGATTGTGTCCCCCTCCCACTTCAATAGCTCTCTTTTCCTCTTGAACAATTTCTTCCCATTTCACCATATCTCTTGCACAATTTTGTTGTTGTATATACTTTCAGTTTCTCATGCTAGGGAGACAATGTGATATTTACATGTGTGTTCAATTTGTTTCACATAAAAATCTGGTCTCAAGGTGCATCTATTTAGCAATAAATGTCCCTTCATCAGTTGATGGGCATTTGGGTTGATTCTAAGATTTAACTACTATAAACTATGCCACAACAAACATGGATGTGCATATATTGCTGTGGTATGATGCTTTTAATTCTATCAGGAAGATACCAAGAAGGGGAATATCTGGGCCAAATAGAACCTCTAGTACTATGTTTTTGAGGAATCTTCATATGGAGTGAGATGAAATCTCAGAGTTGTTTTAATTTTAATCTCTTAAATAACCAATGAAGCTGAATATTTCTTTATGTTTTTATTTTCCATTTGCACTTCAGCTAATAATTTTGTATTCACCTTGGATGCCTCATGTAGGATCTTTGAACTTAAGGAATCTGATTTTTTTTAGTTTTTTCCATGCTCCAGATATTAGTCCTTCATCTGAAGAACTACTGTTTAAGACATTTTCTTACTTTGTGCAATGTCTTTGGTGGAGTTTTTGGCTCTTCTATGTAGAGTTTCATGTTGTCTGCAAATAATGATAATATAAATTCTTCCTTTTGTTATTTCTTTTATTTCTATTTTATGCTTAATTGCCCTGGCTAACTTTTCCAGAACTCCACTAAATAGGAGTGGTGATAGTGGTTGTCTTGGTCCTGATTTTAGAGTAAAAGCTTTCAGTTTTTGAGCATTTAGTATAATCTTGGCTTTTGATTTGTTATGTATGGCTTTTATCACACTGAGATAAAGACTGTCCCAATGATTTTTGTCATGAATCATCGTTGGACTTTGTCAAAAGATTTTTCTGCATCTATTGAGACAATTATGTGATTTTTGTCTTTGGCTCTGTTGATGTGGTGTATTACAAACTGTTCAAGCCGACAACCTCCCAAAGGAGTGGATGGTGAAGGCTTAAGCAAGAGACAAATGGAATGATTTTAGGGCTCCTGGAGAATCAAAACTCTAGCAGAATTTAAGATTTTCTGGGGACTGAGAAAAAGACCTTCTTTGGGTGGCCTGTATATATTTGGTTTTCTAACAAGGAAAGGGTTTAGAGTAGAAAACATGGGAAATGGAGCAGGACCTTGGGAGTGGTTCAAGGACATCTCCAAGTAACCAAATATATTAATTTAAGAGAAGTATCTTATGTTAATTTAGGAGAAGTATTTTAGGAGAAAATCTCCAGGTTGAATTTAAGACAGGAGTGAAATGCCTGCAGCTACAGTCTTTATTAGTTAATTGGGGTAGGAGTCAGGCTGTCTCAGCTGTGACATTTTCTTCTGTCCTTTGAGGCACTACTGGCATCACAGGCCACTCCAGGCCTAAGCCAGTACCAGTGAGCTTCAATTACTATGGGTCCACTGCCTTTCTCCAGACAGGGCCTAGGCATTGGTCAGACTCACAAGTAAATCTACAAAGTGAATTGGTTAATTTTAAATTCTGCTCAGAGCTACTTCATCGTGGTCTCCATCAGTTTGTTACATTTATTTACTTACATATGTTGAATCATTCCTGTGTGTCTCGAGCAAGGCTAGAGAGCAAATGTAGATCATACAAGCTTTGGGAAACTACAAAAAATGGCAGAAGAAAAAGAATAAATAAGTAAGCAAATGATTAGCTAAGAAAGACAAGAGAGACTATTCACTTATATAACAATGATTAAATCAAGAGTGATAATAGAGGAAAGAGAGAAAGAAGATGAATAGATTAGAAAAAAATATAAGTAAAATACAAAGTAAGGCAAAACAAAACATTCAATAAAGAAGAATAAATATAATAAAAGGTAAATTTCCTTTGGTCTCCACAGAGAGCTCAAAAATACTGAACAACCCTGCTGAGCCTACAGTAGTAGTAGTGATGGATTATGGGACTGATCTTGGCCTGTAGATGTGGGGGCTGTGACTAGAGTCTTCAGCTACTATTTTTGTATGTCCCTTGGTGGCTTGTCCACTACTTACACTGTTTCTCTCTGTGTCTCTCTCTCAGTTGCTGGGCCACACATGAGTATGCTAACCTCATGTATAACTGGCTTCTCCTGGTCTTTGCACAGCCTGCTGTGTTTCTCTTCCACTGGCAAGTCTCTATGCTCTTGTTATAGGTAATTGAGTTAGATAGAAATATTACAGGCAGTCAGACAGCATTAGTCCCTTGAAAGCGCCAATGCAGAAGACCAGATATCTTACAACCTTGGAGGAGACAGATACCTCTACTGTGGGCCAGATCTCAAGAAAAAAGACAAAATATTAGGGTGGCAGACAACCCTATTCTTTCATGAGCCTTTTCCTAGCTAGAAATGTTATTCATAAGCTAACTAAAAAAATTGTTTTCTGCACAATCAAGTTCAAGTGAACAGCAAAGAATATCTCCTCCTGCTAATGGAGGGAGAATAAAAGAACAAACCTTTTGAAAGTCTGAAAAACTGCTGTCTACTACAAAGACATATATTTCAGAGAATTTATCCTGTTTGGAGAAATCCAGCATTCTCTAAAATTCACATCTCAATTTCATCTTAATAAAGTAAAAATCTGTATAACTGGAGAAATATTTCTGAAAATCACAACCCAAAGACACAGGTATAAGTGACTGAAATTTACTCATAAATTATGGCTTCCTATCTATTTACTACAATTAAGTGCCACATCAGCAAGTTAGAATACAAAATAAGAGAGGAGAATGAGTATAATTACACACATTTGATAAGACAATATGCAAAATAGCAGAGAGGGAACTGAAGAATTTAAATTAACTAACTTGTACCTAATTTATCTAACAAAATGCAGGGAGGAATAAAGACTTCCTCATAAAAGCAAATTCTAAGGCCATTATCCACAGATGTGATAGTTATTGTTAATTGTCAGTTTGATTGGTTTGGAAGCCACCTAATAGATAGGTAAATTACACTTCTGGGTATTTCTGTGTGGCTCACAGAAAAGTGATCTCAGGTTCTATATATGGTCCCTGGTCTCTTCCTGTTTGGCAATATTGTCCTGTACAGCTGCCCTGCCATCTTGAACTAAGCAGCTTTGTTCTCACCTTTTAGTTGTGCATGTCAGATGTTGCACCTCAGTAACAGAAAAGCTTATTAGTAAAGTAGAATTGACCTGCAAGAAATGTTTCAAAGTTCTACACACAGAAGGACTATTATATAGATAAGCAACCTCATTCTAGGCAAGAAAAGAAGAAAAGCTAAATAATAAATAATGTTTAAATATATTTTTATTAATTAAAAAAAATAAATGTTTTATCAAATTTGCAATAAAGATGACAAACTGGTTATACATGAAGATAAATGAAATGCATGGTATGGATACTATAGGAGTGGAGAAAAGAATAAAAAATACTGCTAGAAGGTACAGTTTGTGTCTATTTGTCCTCTCAAAGCTTCATGCAGTCATGGGGGCAGGATTCTAGAGTTTATGAATGATTTATGGTCCAATACTATGATTATGGGTGTGAGTACTACACCCAAGTGAGTGTGACCAACATACAAGGGACAGAGTCTCTTTCTGTGCCCCTCCCTTTTTGTCTTTTTGCTGTTGTTGTTTTTTCAGTCTTCTGCCACCTTGATCTGTTGCCCTCTGCCATGTGCCTGTCTGCCTTGGAGGCACCTGAGTATGGACTTAAACCTCCACAAACTGTGAGCTAAATAAACTGTTCCTTGTTTAAGTTTGGAAGTTGGATGTATTTTCTCAGCAATGAAAGAAATGTAACCATCACAGAAGGTAACACTCTATAAATCGTATAGAGTAGAGGAGTTTACAAAGATTGACATGCATTAATTTTAAATATATATAGTAAACTAAAGAGAAACTATGAACAATTACCATTTGAAAAAGTAACATATCATAAAGGATGAAGTGTCAGAGAAAGTAAAAAAGCAATCTCCATATGCATTATCCACAAGAAATCAAATTTAAGTATAAAGATTAAATATAACTAAAAGTAAAGGGATGGAGTAATGATAACATTTATTTTATTTTATTTTATTTTATTTTATTTTATTTTTTATTTTGAAGAGAATAAAACCAAATGAAACAAAACAGAATAGTCAATCAAAACAAAATGTTGAACATGGTACATGACTTAAAAACAAAATACAAGGCGGTCAACAATGACTACCATAATGCCTCTTGTTATCTTCAAAAGAATTGCCCATAATATCAGGCATGATAAAATCAAACAAAATAGTACAGAATAAAGCCAACAAAAATAAAACAATGGAAAAAGTACAGGACTTAAAAAGAAGATAATGGTAAAATCACAATGGGTATCATAATGCATCTTATAGTCTTCAAAGTAGTTGCCTATACCATCAGACATGAAAAAATTAAACAAAAAATAGAATAAAATCAATCAAAACAAAATAATGAAAGCAATACAGGGCTTCAAAACATGATAATAGGAGATCAATAATAGCTACCATAATATATTTTGTTATCTTTAAAATACCTGCCCATACCATCAAATATAATAAAATTAGACAAACCAAAACAGAATAAAACCAAACTAAATAGAACAGTGAGGACAATATGGGCTTCAAATCATAATAGATTAACAGTGGCCATTGCCTTCCCTTTTTAGACAATTCCTCCCCTTTCACAGGAAGTATTGTACATTTTGGACCCACTAACTCATTTTGTTTTTATCCTGGGGAGGCAACATGCTATTCACCTATGTAACTCTGAAATATTTTACCCCTGAGCATGATATCACATTGTATCCATTTACCTACAAGAGTCTCAAGGTTATCTTTCTTTACAGCTGACTAGTTTTCCATTGTATAAAAGCAGTTTTCCATGGCTTTCTAGTCAGTCTGAAGCTGATGGGCAAGCTACCCCCATTTTTTTTTCATTCCTGTAATATAGAGTGCTGTTTTCTTACCTTTGACTTTCAGTCTATAAACCCCCTTTTGTGTTAAATGTGTGTATTGCATAAAGCATATTGATGGACCCTGTCTCTTGATCCACTCTGCCTGTGTTTATATTTATTGGAGAATCAAGGCCATCTATATTAGTGATTATGGCCAATATTCTCTGCCTTATCTCTGCCATACTGTTTTCCTGCAAGTGGTTACCAACTTTCTCCCCTTCATTCCATTGTCTGCCCCACTCAGTGAGACTTCTCTACCACTGTTACTGAAACCATGGTCTTTTTTAAATCTCTCTCTAGAATGTCCTTCAGTATTTTTTGTAGGGTTGGTTTGATGGTCATGAATTCCTTCATTTTTTCTTTCTCATGAATGTATCTTGTTTTTCCATTAATTTTGAAAAATAGTTTTGAAGTCTGTTGTGACTCTGAAGGATTTTCCTTTATAGGTGACCTATTTCTTTCCTCTAATAGCTTTTAGTATTCTGTGGTTGTTTTGAATTTCTGGCATCTTGATTATTATATGTCTGGGTATAAATCTATTTTGGTTATGGCTGGCTGGCATTCTGTATGCCTCACTTATATGAATATCATTCCTTTTACTATGCTTGGGAAGTTTTCTGTAATTATTTCTGTAAATAGCCTTATATTTCATTTGTGTTGAATCCTACTTTTTCACTCACATTTATTATTATTAAATTATGCTTCTGTGTTTCATCGTGTAGCCTTTGAATTGTTACTTCCTTTTCCTTTCATGATCACAAGCTGTAAACCTGGCTTCAAGGTTTGAAAGTCTATCTTTAGTTTCTTTCAAGTGGTTCTGCCAGCTTTCATTAGAGTTTTTAATTTCCTGGTAATCTCTTTGAATCTGTTTCATGTATGCTAAGTCTTTTTTATATTGTTCATTCAAGGTTTCTCTCATTTTCCTATGCTGCTCTATTCTTTCATTTATGTCTTCTTTAGAGGTGCTTAGAAATTCTTTTTTATTATGTTTCTTATTCTTTCACCTGAGATAGTATTTCTGTTCTAATTTCTTTTATAGCCTCATAAAGTTGTTACTTTACTTCATTTGCCATCACTTCAGAAATTTCAGGTGTGTATTTCCTGCTGTCTTCCATGTTTACATCTCCTGGACCAGCTCTGCTTGGGTTGTAGGCCAGATTTTGCCTTTTGCTTTTTCATCTTGACATATTCCCAGATTCTTCTGGACAAGTGGGTAGGGGACCCCAGGAACTTCTTGCATTGTCTACAATTTCTCTGAAATGAGACTGATTTTTCTAGCTAGTGCTGGCTAGGGATATCTGATGGAGACTGCTGGGTATGCTGGTATAAGGCTGTCTGCTCCTTTTCCCAGCCTGCATTGGCTCACCAGTGGCTAGTGGAGTGCAAACCTGGGTGGGTCAGGCTGCTGTCTCCTCCCAAGGTGGTTAACTGCAGGGAGCCCCCACCACATGGAGTATGTGCAGGGGATGGATCTGGTTGGGGATAGATTTAGGGAAGTCTTAGCTATGACTGTTGGAATGCGCACAAGGGCAGGACTCAGTCCACGCAACTTTCACCAGTCTGCTGCAAGCTAGGACTGGCTGAAGAAAGCTGGCTGTGGTTCTGGTTCCAGGCTTATTCTGCCCAACACCAAAATGGCTCTTGGCCAATCAACCTCTCCCATGGATGCACTGAGTCCTCTACACTCACCAACAGCCAGTGAAGTTATCCAGTCTGCTGCTCCCCTCCACCACCATAACTCTTTGCAGAGGCCTTAGGGCTTGCCAGCCACCACCGTCACTGTGACTGTACACCCCCAGGTTTCAGTAGCTCTTCTTGCATGGTGAGTCTGGCTCTGGGTGAAGGTGCTGCCATCCACTGCCTTATTTATTGAAGTTTTCCTTTTTTTTCTCTCTGTGAGCTTCAATTCTCACTTTAGGCTCTTCCTGAGCCAAGAGAACCCACTTCTTTCTTTCTTGTCTTCCCCATGATGCTATATTCCAGCATTTGGACTATATCTCTCAGAGAGAATGTTTTCTCTGCTGCTTACTATTCCACCATCTTCCAAGAAGTCACACTAATTTTAAAAACTTGGTATTGAATTCAGATCATTTATAGTATTTATAAACTAGCAAAATAATATTTAAATAAATAATAAAAAATAAAATTGAATGAAAATCTAAACAGGAAAACAATAGATGTTACAATATTGATAATGATTTAATGAAAGTGAACCAAAGATTCAAAGAAAGATGACTCATGCATATCATTCAGAGTCTCTACTGAGCATGTAGAAACAAAAATAATACAGATATGCCATGAAAAACTTTGTGACTGATTCCTTTAAACAAACAAGTCATCAAATTTCACATAAGGAAAAGGTGATAATCTCAACAAATGATATGGGTTATGAAATTGAATCTATTATGAGACTTCAAAAAAAATAGAAGAAAGAACCAGGTCTAAATAGTTTTATTTATGAATTCTAGTCTTCATAGGGAAAACTATATCAATTATCAACAGCATTTTTCAGAAAATAAAAGTAGAGACAACATATCAATTCCTTAATGATGTCAACTGTTACCCCCCTCAAAATTATGTAAATTCATCACAAGAAAGCTAATTTACTAACAAAATTATTTTACAAACATATAGACAAAATTTCTTAACAAGTATAAGTAAGTCATATACAAAATTAGTTAAATACTATAAATGAATGAGATTTATTTTAGATATTCAAATCAACTTTAGTATGTGAAATTCACTCAAAATAATCCTTTACAACACTAGAGTAATAAAAAAGCAAAAATTATGTGAAAAGTGTTTATCAAATGATTAGAATGAGCATTGTTACCAAAACAAAACAAAACACCAACACAAATGAACTGACCATAAAATAAATCTCAGTAACAGAAATCGGTAAATTTTCCTCAGACTAGTAAGAATATGTTACCAGGTTTTGGATGCTGGTGACTTATAGAGGTGGTTTCTAGGTTCTTTATATCCTGAAGAAAAAAAAAATTGGTTAATATCTTGCAAATGGTATCAAGGTTTTACATTTATTAAAATAAGTAAACACACACACAGGCTCTGTTGAGTGAGTTGGGGCCAACTAAAAATAGGGGGACAAAATAAGTACTTACACTATATAGGAGAAGTGTGAGTTATGTCAGAAGACAAGACAGCAAGACCTTAAAGGCACTGTCCTTTCTTTATAGCTCCCACTCCTGAGGTAGGGTGGGAGATCTGATCAGAAGTTGGCTGGAATTCTCAGTATTCCACATGCAGGGCATTGGGAACTGTTCTGCACATGTGTCCTGGAATTTTGCAATTAACAGACCACACCTACTTTTCCAGCCTGTCTTAGCCATTTCTCTAACCTCCTACCCCATACACAGTTTTTAAAAAATAAAGCCATTGTTGGTCTTAATGTGTAGAAAATTTGCTCTTCCTATAAATCCTGGACAAGATAACTATTTTTTCTGTCACATCTTCAATTAACATCATATTGGAAGATAATTCAATCAAAATGAGATTTAAAAAGAAAAGAAATAATTATATATTGGAAAGAAAGAAACAAAACTTACATTTTGAGTATAATTTGATTTTCTTATGTAAAAATAGTAAAGAATTGACCAAAAAATTACATATAGTAAGTTTTGGCTTTGCAAAAGATACTCTTGAAAGATAAGTCATTCCTGAGAGAAAATATCTACAAGCATGTATCTCATAAGGTAAATTTATCCAAAATGTACAACAAACTCTCAAATTTAAAACCAAACTAACAATGTAGTTTTAAAAATTCTGTAATATATCTGAACACCTTATCAAAGATACACAGTTGTCTAAATATCTGGAATATGACAATGGTGTTTTATATGCAACAGCAAAGATGTAATCAATGAAAGAAGTAATTCAAAAGGTAGACTTTATTGAAATTAAAACAGCTTGGAAAAATAAACTGTTAAGATAATAAGACAACAGTATACCATGAGACCATATTTCTAAAACACATCTGGTAAATGAGCATTACCCAAAGTGTGCAAGAAAACCTTAGAAGAATTAAACAAGAAAATGAAAAACCAAATTTAAAAATTGGCAGAAGATATGAAAAGACAACTCAAAGTATATGTTGAAGAAATAAAAATAATTATATGAAAAGTTGGTCAAAACATTTTAATTAACTAATTGCAAATTAAAACCATGACATATGGCATGACAATTGGCCATCAACAATTAAAAATTGCTCCTGAGAATTCAGAGTAATAAGAACTACACTATTTCCATTCCTTGTTAATGAATGCAAGGTGGCAGTCACATTTAAAATTTGATTAATTTTTGCTGTGTAATCCAGAAATTGCAGTTACATATTTTTGCTCACCTAACCAGATCATCATATCCATATAAAAACTGAATAGTAATGTTCAGACAGGTTTATATGTAATTACCCAAACTGGAAACATTCAAAGAGCTCCTCAACAAGTGAATGGATTAAAAAAAAATTAGTGCATTCCATAAAACAGCTGTTTCTTACTGAAAATTTAAGCTGCTATGTTTCAAAAATACATACATGGACCAAGAATACATACGGCTAAGTGAAATAAGCCTATCTGAAAATGTAACATACTGGATAATTCCAGTTATGTAATACTCTAATACAACAGAAAATGGCCCCCCAGTGACAGGGTGTTGATTCCCTGGCAGTATACACAGCCAGTATATTTCAGTTTCTGTTAGTTTCTATTACCCAAGCAACTTCCAGTTTACTTCAGTTTCTGTTACTTCTGTTTCCCAGAAATTCCTGGGAACTATGGTGTATTACTGGTCACTATGATGCATGGCTGATCACTTTGATACACATTGTGAGGACAAATCCCCAAATGATAAGCAACTTTGTTCCTGTACTTTCCCTTTTGCTTCCCCATGAAAATGTTCGTCTCTGAGCCTTTAGGGCCCTACTTCTTTCGAAATGATCTTAGTCAGGTCAGCCAGCATAATAAAGCTTATTCTTGCCTCCAAACTTTGGTGGAGCTGAGTCCTTGTTTAGAAATTTGTTGTTGCACCCGGAAAAGTAAAACAAAAAAGAATGTAAAAGAATCAATTGTGACCAGAGATTGATGGAAAAAATGGAATCTTACATAAATGAAGCAAAAAGACTTTAAAACAATGAAATTTTTCTATTTATTACTATAATGGAACTAATGTGACTATGTATTTGCTAAAACTCATAGAACTTTATAGTACAAAGAACAAACTTTCTAAAGTGGTCAAAAAGTTTTAATATTTTTCTCTAAAATTAGAAACAAGACAAAAATGTCCACTATCATCTTTTTTGTTTAATATAGTTCTTAAACCACTAGCTAGAGAGATAAAACAAAAGAAAGAAATACAAAGGGATATGCCTAAGGAAGGAAGAAGATAAATTACCATTATCTGTTGGTGACATAATCATCTACGTAGAAGATCCCCAAAACTCCATTAAAGGGCCAATACCCATATTGGGAAATGTAGCAAGATACAAATTCAGCACTGAAAAGTCAATGGTGTTCCTTTACAATAACAAAAAATTCATTAAGAGGATAATAAGGAAAACAATACCCTTTACAAAAGCATCAAGAAAAATGAAAAAAATTAGGAATTAACTTAACTAAGGATGTGAAATACCTCTATAAGAAAAACTGCACTACTCTAAGAGATGAGATTGACAAGGATATCCACAAATGGAAAGATATCACCTGTTCCTGAATAGGAATAACCAATTTAATCATAAAAGTGATAATAGGATGTGTTGAGATGTCCCCCTCAAAGTCTTTTAGGTGAGGCTTTTTCATAGGTTGCTAAATCTAGAGTGTGTAATTGATTTATGGTACATTATTAGGATAATGGGTACTAGCATTAAGGGTTTATATTTGTAACCCTATGGAAAAGTTAATGGAAATCCAGTAAATTAATACCAATGTACCACTTCTGTTCAACCCAAGGTGAGAATAAAGACACTAGGACACATTTAAAATTATGGGGAGTCATGAGAGTCCAAAGTTCAGTCAAGATGGTGGTTCAGCAGAACAAAGACCATGACCCACAGGGCCCAACAGGTTTTAATTAATTCATGAAGAATGGAATGACTTGAGGATGAGTGACTATGAGAATGGTGGAGAGTACTGGGAGCTGGCCTAGCTAGGAAGCCTGAAAGTATCTCTATGATATGCAGAGAGAAGGATATGCAGAAAGACTAATATGCATAACACAATTGAAGTAGCATTTAATATTTTGGGGACAGTGCTTCAGTTCTGATATGTGAACTTTTCTGCCCTTGAAAGTCATTGCTTCTTGAAGCTTGATCCCAGGTGACAGCCTTGGAGCTGTGGCTCTTTATTTTGCTGGTTTAAACATGTCTTTGGGAGTTGTGGAGCAGGGAAACAGGAACTGTCACCTAGCTTCAAAGATTGGCATATCAGTAAGCCCTGTTTACATTGCTTAAAGCAATTGAAGGGATAAAGAAATAGCCCCGCCAGCTTTGCACATAGCAGTACATGGAAATAGAGTCAGGTTTAGCCAAGGTAGACATGCTCTTTGTTCAAAGAAAGTCATTCAGGTCGTCCTCTACAGTCTCCCAAAACATAATCAAAGGAGCTGGTTATGGTTAAGCATGCCTATAATCCCAGCAACTGGGAAGCTAAAGCTGGAAGGTCATTGCAAGTTGGAGACCAGCCTGAGCTACAAAGTGAGCTCAAGTCCAGCCTGAACTTCATAGTGAGACCCTGTCTCTCAAAAAACAAACAAAAAAAAACAAACAAAAAACCCAAAACCGAAACAACAACAAAACAAACAAAAAAGGGAAGCTGAGGAAAAAGGCCATCCAGTCTCCATTTTCTGGGGCCCTCTATAGTGAGGCAGTATTCTATCTTCTTTTTTCCAAAATTAAATCACCCATGGGAATATGGACCAAACAGCTGGTAACAAGAATACTTATGTTACTTTAATGTTATGCAAAGTTGTCTAACAAAATGCCTGTTATATTTGGTAATCTCTTGATTGCATGGCTAAGCGGAGGCTGCATCTCACTGACACTTCTGAGTATTGTGAGAATCTCTCTGGATATTGCTAGACTAGGAAGAGGTCAATATTTAAAATTGGGAGCTAGTAGCATAAATAACTTAATGGTAGAATCCTTGCCACACATATGCAAGGTCCTGGGTTTGAACCCAGTATCCTAAGTAAAATACAATAAAATTTGAAGTACTGTTGTACTATGTTCTCATCATTTTCATACCACCATAAAGTTAAAATGTTTAAAGTCAAGGCTTAAGGACAAACTTTGTTCCTGTTATTTTGCCATTATACTTCTCTCTCTTGACTAATGTAGATTTGTCATTTATTTTTATACAGCTTACATAATGACATGTTTTATTTCAAGATTATTTAACAGTACAAAATATGCATTAAAACTAATTTGCATTTAATGTAAGATTTGGTTTGTAAGAATAATATGTTCTGAAAATATGCTTGCTATCCAAAGCACTTGTATATCAAAGCAAATTTCCTCATAAGTAAATGGAAACTCAGATGATTCATTCCACAACTCAAAAATATTCATATAAAATGATTACAAAATTGTAATATAATACAAAATAATAAATAAAATACAAAATATAAAGAAAAATAAAAAAATTAACCTGCATTTACCTTTGTGGCAAGTATGAGGGAGATCAGAAGAGGAAAGTTATTGTGTAGGATGACTTTCACTATCATAATAGAATCACTGCTACCTATGGGTTCTTTTCATGCAACTTTAACAAGGAATCTATACAATGACACCAACTTTTGCATCTGTTTGAAGATTTTGCACCAATGTTACACTGTACTGACGTTAATCAGATTCATCACTTGCAATGCTCTACTCTTGAGTGGCTTTTTTCTACAAAATTTTGCACACTTTCTCACATTCTACATATCTGACTGACTCAAGTGAGGGATTCCTCTGCTTTTTTCTGTTCCTTCTTAGCAGAAGTGATCTCCTCCATAACCTTTTGCTATCGGGAGATGAACATCCATAACCCCAAAGAGAGAGAGAGGTGGAAAGAGACAGGGAGAGAGAGAAGGACAAAGACAATGAGAACCATTGGCTCAGTTGTGATCATGTGATATTTGGCCTGTCATACTACTTGTATTGTCAGACTTGGTTTGATCAAGTTAAAAATTTAAAAATATCTTTGCTTGTTTTGGAGGACAATTGCAGAACAAGTTACTTGTAACCCAACGTTTTATAGTATTTGATAAATTCATTTCACTATATGCTCATAAGGAAGTGCATCTTGTAATTTGTAACTTAAATTGCATTTAAAACAATTAAAATGCTAAAAATGAAAAAGATATTTCAGTCACATAAACAAGTGTTTAGCTTAAAAATATTAAGGATATAATACATTATAAATTTTTGGTAAATTACAAACTATTATTTTTCTATAGGCATATACTACATTATATTTCCACCTTCAAAAATGACTAATAAATATTTATTAAATAAATATAAAGAATGATATATAATTCAGTATTTTTTCAGTTTTAATTTTATTAATATATGCTTGCATAATATAATGGTTACATTCTTTTTGGCAAGTTGGTTCATGTACATATTTCATTATTCTTTTTTATTCCTTTTCCTTCACCTTTCTCCATCCTACTCCCATCTCTTGATTTCCTTCCCATTTAATCAAAATCTATCTCCTTAAACCAGTTTTATGGTGACACAAAGTTAAGCCACATTTTTGGAGTGAGTCTGAAATCAGGACTGATATATTTTGTTTTTCTGTAAGATTAAACTAGAACTTATAAATATAATCTGATTTTGGGCTATATATACTTACATTCAATAAAGTGACTTGTGCTCCTGTTTTCATAGTGTACCAAGAAATAGAGATAGGACAATTCTTTTCTTACCTCTTTTAAATAGAGGTAAGAGACTCTATAATATTGTAAGTTTTCACGGAATATATGTGTATATAAAAGAAAGCTATGAAAATGTCATTTTGCTGCTTCAGATTTTAGTTTGGTCCTTCATTGCTAAGGAAAGTATACACATCTGCATTTTATAGATTTCACTATAAAAACAGTAATAATTCTTCAAGTATTGATTGTTTAAGTTCACCATCAGTGAAAAGAATTAATGTCCTTGGTACATTTTTAGGAATGAGGTAGTACATCATTTCCATTACCATAAAGTGAGCATTTAGACAGTGTTTACTATGTAATGTCATGCAGAATTAATGCAGACTTGGGTGACTCTGGTTATAAAAAAAAGTGCTAGAATTATAACTCATTTTTTTTAATAACTCATGTTTTAAAGATACATTTTGCTTTGTTAGACTCACAGTTTTAAAAAGAAGGGCAATTATCTGTAGAAATTGAGACAGGAAACTGTAGCTAGAGAGCACAAAGTATGTATGGATATCTCTTACATTCTTTTCTGAAAATCCATAGTAAAATATCATTAGTGATAGAATGTGTACAAAAATTGGAGAAAAGATAAGAAAATAGAATAAAAATAAAGGAATATTTTAAAAGCATAGCTAAGATAAGCTATCATTGTTAATAAATTTTACTAGCTCACTATTATAAAAATCAAATTTATTATTTCAAAGTAATAAAGGTATATTTTATTACTAAATCCTTTCCTGCTTGTATTGATTGTTTAAATTAACCATCAGTGAATAAAAGCTAATAACTTTATGATGTTTTTATGAATGAGGCAGTGCATTATTTCCATTTACATAATACTAGTATCTAAACAGAAGATCTACTATGTGATCTTATGCAGAAGTAATTTAAACGAGCATTTAGAGTGGCCATCAGAAAAAAATTGTATCTCATGGTTTTAATCATGTAACTTGTATTATTAGAATCTCAGCTTAAAAAGAAGGGAAATTGTCTGTAGAAATGATAACAGGAAGCTTTAGCTAAAAAGCAAGTATGTATGCATGCATTTTACCTCCCATCCTGAAAATTCATAGTAAAGTATCATGAATGATGGCATGTGTATGAAAAGTAGAGAAAAAAGAACATGTAGTTGGAATTTGATGTAGAATTTGAATTTTCTTCACTCATTTATTCTATTGTTTTAACATCATGGGAAGGCTTTTCAAAGTAAGAAATAATGTTCCATTAATAAATGAGGTAATTCATTACACAACTGAAAAGAATATGCACCAGTAAAGATTTTGATAAAAGCTACTGAGAAACAATTTTTCTTGTGCTGTTCTAATATAAAAATATAGTCATTCATATATGTATACTGAATATTTAATCATAAATATTTTCTTTGTTAGTACATTTCTGAATTTAATTGGCTTAATATTTTGCCATATATTAAAGCAACTGAGACTAAGAAAACAATAGAAATTATTAATGAATTAAAGAATTGGTTATTTGAAAGAATAAATAAAATTGATAAACCCCTAGCCAATCTTATCAAAAATAGGATAGAAAGAAACTCAAAGTCATGCAATAAGGAATGAAAAGAATGGGACTCCTCCAGACCTCCACTGGTGCACAAGGGTGGGCTGCAATGTTTCTGTGCCCTGCCATTCCACCCTCAGGGACCTATTTTACCTCTGAGACCTAGTGTTGCTGTTGATCTTTGGCTCCCACTCCTCCTCCCAGGACCTTGTAGTGAAGAGGATTATCCATGCTCAGTTGATTGAAGACTCAGTAACACCTCATCCCAACAGAAGACCTCAGCAGGCTTCTGTCAGTATGATGAGTTTGTCCCTAAAAGACAGATCTTCAGTGAATAAACAGGAGAGATAGTAACCCTGCCCAAGATGTAGGACCTTGGTGAGAAGATTATACATCACAACCAAGTGGAATTTATTCCAGAAATGCAGAGATGGCTTAACATATGAAAATCAAGAAATGTAATACACCATATCAACAGAGCCAAAAACATAAAACCACATGATCAACTCAACAAATGCAGAAAAAGCTTTTGATAAAGTTTAACCCTGGCTCATGATAAAAACTATACAGAAACTTGGAATACATGGTTTCTACCTCCATCTCATAAAGGCCATCTATGAAAAAGCAACACCAAACATTTTGCTAAATGGATAAAACCTGAAAGCTTTCACTCTAAAATCAGGAACAAGACAAAGATGTTCACTATCACCACTATTATTCCATATAATTCTTCAAATATTAGGCAGAGCAATCAGACAAGAGAGAGAAATAAAAGGAATAAAAACAAGAAGTTAAATTATCACTATTTGCAGATGACATGATACTCTACATAGAAGACACAAAAAACTCCATTAAAAGACTACTATAGGTAATAAACAAATTCAGCAGTGTAGCTGGATACAAAGTCAACAATCAAAAATCAATAGCATTCCTATAAAGAAACAAAATCTCATTGAGAGAGAAACTAAGGAAACATTAGCTTTCATAATAGCTTCTAAAAATTGAAATACTTAAGAATGAAACTAACCAAGAATGTAAAAGACCTATATGCTGAAAATTATAATATTCTAAAAAAGGAGATTGAAGAGGATATTAGAAAATGGAAGAATATTCCTTACTCTTATTCAGGAATAACCATAATTGTGAAAATGGCCGTACTCTCAAAACTGTTATACAGATTTAATGCAATCCCAATCAACACACCATTAACAAACCTTACAGATATAGAGAAAACAGTTTTAAAATTCATTTAGAAACAGAAGAAACCTGGAATATAAAAGGCTATTCTGGGCAGCAAAAATAAGGCAGAAGGCATCTCAATTTCTGACTTGAAACTATACTACAAAACTACAAGGATAAAATCAGCATGGTACTGGGAAAGAAATAGAGCTGAGAATCAATGGAACAGATTAAAAGATGAAAACACAATTATAAAAGTACTCAGCCGCCTTATGTTTGACAAAGGGGCTAAACATGTTCATTGGAAGAAGGATAGGGTTTTTAACAGATGGTGTTGGAAAAATTGGCTTTCCCCATGTCAAAGACTGAAACCAGACCCATGTCTATCAATATATACTAAACTAAAGTGAAAATGGATCGAAGATCTAAATATGGAAACAGAAACACTAAATCTACTGGAAGACAAGGTAGGTAGAAGTCTTGGAGACATAGAGTAGGCATAGAGTTCATGAACAAATTGTAAACTGCATGGGAAATACTTCAAAGAATCAATAACTTGGATCTCATATTATTTAAAGCTTTTGCACTTTAAAAGAAATCATCAAGGAAGTGAAAAGAAAACCAATAGAATGGGAGAGAATTTTAGCCAGCAATCCCTCAGACTAAAGATGGTTATATCCTAACCATTAAAGAACTGAAATACATCAAGCCCCCCAAACTTAAAGATACTTTCCAAAAATAGGCATCAGAGATGAACACACATTTCTCAGATGAAGATACACAAATGGCAAATAAATATATGAAGAAATGTTCAACATCACCAGTCATTTGAGAAGTGCAAATTAAAACAGCATTGAAAATTCATCTCACTCTGGAAAGAATGGTTGCCTTCCAGAAATCAACTGAGAACTAACATTGGCAAGGCTGCACGGGGAAAAGGAACAGTTCTCCACTGTTGATGGGAATGTAGACTGGGGCAACCACTATGGAAATCAGTATGGAGATTCTTCAAAAACTAGAATTGGTTGTTCTATTCAATCCAGCTCTTCCCCTCCTGGGTATCTTCCCAGAAAAATTGAAAAGGTCATATAACAGCGAAATATGTACAGCAGTGTTTATAGCAGCACAATTAGTAATAGCTAAATCTTGGAAACAACCAAAATGCCCATCAACCACAGAGTGGATGAAAAAGCTGTGGTGTTTTATACAATGGAATATTACTCAGCTATAAAAATGATGATCCTGAGGCTTTTATAGGTAAACAGAAGCAACTTGAGACTATCGTCCTAGTTAAATTAGTAAAACTCATATTTGTAAATATCACATTGTCTCTCTAGTGTAAAAATAACAAAAACTGAAGAAGTAATAAGATCCAAAATGTACAATAGATATTATAAAAATGTAAGGGAAGGAGAGTACTCTAAAGGATATAACTGCATGTATGTTAAAGAGTTTAAGACAGATAACTATACTACTGTGTTTGTTGGATCATTTTAAAGAATGGTTTGCACTGTCATTGTTTCATTGCCCACTTTCTTTGCTTTGATTTTGTTACTTTAATAATGGTTTCTAAGATGACAATATGTAATTTATCAACTAGTGATTTCTTAATGTTATTATTATTTTTTTCAATTCTGTATTATTGCTTTTTTTTCTCTAAATAAAGGAAGGAATGAAAAGGGTGAAATCACTACAGATCCTGTGGAAATACAAAAGGTCATCAATAACTACTTTGAAATCTTTATTCTCATAGGATCATAACACAGAGGAAATAAACACTTTCCTAGAAACATATGAATTACCAAAGCTGATTCAAGAGGATATAAAATTTCTGAGTAACCCAGTATCAGTTAATAAGATTGAAAATGTAATTAAAACTTACCACCACAACTACCAACAACAAAAAAGTCCAGATTCTGATGGATTTGCAGCCAAATTCTACAAGAAATTTAAGGATTATTTAATACTCATTTTCTCAAACTCTTTAATGAAATTGACATGAGTCAATTCTCCCTAATTTGTTCTGGGAGGCAAGTATTGCCCTGATACCAAAACCAGAGAAAGATTCAACCAAAAGAGGATTACTGACCAATCTCTTAAATTAATGTAGATGCAAAAATCCTCAGTAAAATATTTGCAAACAGTATGCAGCAAAACATCACGAAGATTATACACCATGACTAAATGAGATTTGTCACAGGAATGCAGGAATGACACATACACAAATCAATAAATGTGATATACCATATCAATAGAGCCAAAAACAAAAATCACAATTTTCTCAATAGATGCAAAAAACTTTTGATAAAGTACAACATACACCTATGGTAAAAACCCTAGAGAAAATAAAAATATACAGTGTTTACCTCAATTGATAAAGCCATCTATGACAAATCACAGCCAGCATCAAGCTAAATGGTTAAAAACTGAAAGCTTTCACCCTAAAATCAGCAACAAGGCAAGTCATCTACTATCATCACTCCTATTCAATATAGTTCTGGAAACATTGGCCATAGCAACTAGACAAGAAAGAGAAATAAAATAAATAAAGATAAGAAAGGAAGAAGTTAAATTATCATTATTTCCAGAAGACATGATACTCTATATAGAGGATGCCAAAAACTCCACTAACAGGCTTCTGGACCTACAGCATAACTGGGTATAAAGTCAATACTCAGAAGTCTACACTGTTCCAGTACACAAACAGCAAACTCCATTAAGGAGAAATTAGACAAACTGCATTCTTCAGGATAACATAAATAAATGAAGTAGTTAGGAATCAATCTAACAAAGGTTATAAAAGATATATACACTGAAAATTATAGTACTCTGAAAAAATGTAATCAAAGAAAATCTCAGAAAATGGAAAGATATCCCTTGCCTATGGATAGGAAGAACCAACATTGTGAAAATGGCCACATTTCCAATATCATTATGCAGATTTAATGCAATTCTGATCAAAATAACACTAACATACCTCACAGCTATAAAGAAAATATTTGTAAAATTCATATGGAACCATAAGAGACTAGAAAAGCAAAGGCAATCCTGGAATACAAAGGCAAGGCAGAAGGCATCACAATCCCAAAACTGAAATTATATACAAATCAGGTATAATAAAATCAGCATGGCACTGGCAAAAAAAAGAAAAAAAAGCAAAAACAAAATCTGATGATCAATGGGACAGAACAAAAGATACAAACACAACTACAGGCACACTTGGCCACCTTATTTTTGACAAAGGGGTCAAGCTTGTTCACTGGAGGAAAGGCAGCCCCTCTAATAAGTGATGTTGGAAAAACTGGCTTTTTGCATGCCGAAGACTTAAATTAAACCCATGTCAGTCATGACGCACTAAAGTCAAAATGGACCAAAGGTCTAAATATTAAGGTAAAAACACTAAACCTACTGGAAGACAAAGTAGTTTGAAATTTTGATGACATAAAGGTAGACAAAGAGTTCATAAACAAAAACCAAACTGCACAGGAAATACTTCGAGGAATCAACGACTGAGATCTCATCTTATTAAAAGCTTTTGCACATCGAAAGAAATCACCAACAGAGTAAAAAGAAAACTCACAGATTGTGAAAAGATTTTTTCCAACTGTCTCTCAAACAAATGACATTTTATCTAGAAAGTACAAAGAATTGAAAACAATAATACTCTCCAAACTTAGACGCAATCCAAAAATGGGCATCTGAAATGAACACACATTTCTCAGATGAAGAAATACAAGTGGCAAATAAATATATGAAAAAATGTTCAACATCATTGATCATTCAAGAAATGCAAATTAAAACTACACTGAAATGTCATTTCACTCCAGAAAGAATAACTAACATCAAGAAATTGACCAATAACAAATGCTAGAGGGGTTGTGGTGGAAAAGGGACTCTTCTCCAATGTTGGCGGGAATGTTGGCTGGTACAACCACTGTGGAAATCATTGTAGAGTTTACTCAAAAAGCTAGGATTAGAGGATCCATTTAACTCAGTTATTCCCCTTCTGAATATTTTCCCAGAAGAATTGAAAACTTCATACCACAGCAATATATGTGCACCCATGTTCATAGGAGCAAAATTTGTAATAGCTAAATCTTAGAAACAACCCAAAGGCCCATAAACTGAGGAATGAATGAAAAAGATGTGGTGCTTTTATATAATGGGATACTATTCAGTCATGAAGAATAATAAACTTGAGTCTTTTATAGGTAAATGGATGTAACTAGAAAACTCATAAGTAAAATAAATCAGACTTGAATGTGTAAACACTGAATTGTCTCACTTGTATACAAAATTGAAAGAATAAATAAAATCCTAAAGTTACAATAGATATAGTAAAATGGAAAGAAATTTCTCAAGGGAAATTTTTTGTTTTATCAGTCTTGAATGTCTGTATCTGGTACCTTAGCAATTATTTGAGGATAATAATATGTGATACAATAACCATTATTAAATTCCTATCATCTTGTTTTTAGATCTAGAATGCCATGGGGTTTTTGTCATCATTTTGCTTTTGTTGTTGTTGTTTAATTGTTTCTTCATTGATTTTTCTGCTTTTTTTCTATTTAAAATGAAAAATGAAATATCAATTAAAGAAAAGATAGACTCAATATAAGCTTCTGACAAAGTTGGATAAGTATATGCAGAGTTATAAAATTAGATTAACTTTTCTTACTATGCACAAAAATCAACTCAGAATATTTCAAAGGCCTAACTCTTAAACCTGGAAAAAAAAAACTATACTTAAATCTGAAACCTTAAGCAACAATAAATAGGGAAACCACTTTAAAATATTGAGGCAATGATGTTTTTTAATAGGACTCCAAAATACAGGTAAGCATAGACACATGGGGTTATAGTAAGTTTCTGAACAGCAAAGGAAAGCATCAATAAGATTAAATGACACCAGCAGAATGGAAGAAAAATCAATAAGTAAATCTAGTATGACTGATATGGAATAAAGAATTTTTAGATAAAATGGTATGTTAATCATATGAATTGTAGAACTAATAAAAAAATACATGAACTAATGTTTCCTTTATATCATATGTAATATAATGAAAAGTTCTAATATCAATGAAAATTGAATCCAAGAAGAAGAGGTGAGAGAATAAAGGAAAGAAAGTAAAGTTAACAACTCAAATATTCATGAAACTCATTGGGCCTCAAATTAAAAATAATGTCTGGAGTAAGAAACCAAAAAGGGTAAATAAAATTCAAAATGTATACTAGATATTATCAAATAGGAAGATAATGCTCAATTGGGAAGGGGAAGGTAGGGTCATTGGGAGTGAAGGGAAAGGAAGGAAGAAAAATAAAGCAAAATGAGAAAAGCAGAACAAAATGGAAGCAAAGCTTTTGTAAATAATGAGGAAAAGAAGGGAGACTAGAGCACTTTCTATTTGTATTTACATGTCTGAGACCCAAGATACACTTAGCTATGAGAACGGTGAAAAAATAAGTTTAAGTCTGAGATTAGGGGAGCCCTTGTAAATGAGGCAGTGTATTAATTCCACTTGTATAATTCTATTTAAACAGAACCTATGCAATCTTAATCCATGCAGAACTAATGAAGACTTGGTGATTTAGAGTGTTCTTGCTAATAAAAGAAAAAGCCCAGAAATTATAGTTGATGCTTTTAAAGACACATCGTACTCTATTACATTCCTAGTTTAAAAAGAAAAGAAACTGTTCACAGAAATACTGTACCTTAGAAAATTTTAGTGAAAGAGCATAGGATATATTTAGTCATTTCTTTTTCTCTGGAAAATTCATATTACAGAATTACAAGTGATGTAAATAGTGCAATAATTGAAAAAAGATAATTAAAGATGTCAAGATTACATAATGACTTTGGAAGATGCAAAAAATGACAAGTTTCAATTAATACTATGAGCTAAAACAAAAAAAGGTAAGGCTTTTTGGATTTTAGTAGAGAACTTTTAAGTCTTCTAAAAGTGTCTGTGACCTAAGCATATAATACTTGTGGCTAACAATCACTGTATTATGAAAATTAGAACAGTTTTTAGATATACACACAAAAATCCAGGGTCTGGGTCTAACATGAGGATTTTGGAACAACCATTGCTAACTAAAAATTAACTGAATTAGAAAATAATCAAATATAAGAAAGAGAAAGAAAATCTTAATAAAACCTCAGTGTAGAATCTTGGAAGGGATCACCTTATGGTAGGATAAAAATGAAAGACAATTTTAAAAGGAATGAGATAAATTACAATAATTCTCATATTGTAATTTTAAGGAAAAGTTACAGCTAAAACACACATAACTTATTCAAGGTTACAATTTCTCTTTTTCCCCTTTCATAAAACTCATTGTTAAAACTTCTAAATGTTATAAAAATACAGTAAACCTGCACTTTGGAGACCTTTGCTTTTCACCTGTTAATTGCTTTTACTCCCACAAACTTCCATCCTCAAGGAAACATCACTATAAAGAGGGCATCATATCTTCAAACACAAACCCATGATGATGGTTTACATTCTAACCTATCCCACAAAATGGGTGGCCTGAAAGATAGTAAAAATACAAACTCTAGATTATCAATCTTGAGAAAAGCCCAAGACCACACTCCCAACCTCTAACCATTATGTGCCTCTCTCTCTCTTGAAGGTCTGCACTCTACTCTCTCTGAGTGTGTACTTTTAAAATTCTGTATAATAAGCCTGAGTGACATCTTGAAAATTCTTTTTCTGTGAGAGAGTCAATGGACCAACAACATACTAGTTAATTGGGGATGAATTGAGGTCTCCATCTTTTCATTGGAATACCTGGTCAAACCTCATCTGATGACGGTTTAATAAACTGAGTCCATCTGAAAATAATAGAGTTGCAAACTTTTTCTTTCTATGTTCAGAGATTGAGAGGAAATGTTGTTTGATATCATTCTTAACAAAAAATTTACAGCTAATTTTCTATCCACATAGCTTCTGGTATGTGACATAGAGGGAAGTTTTAGTACTATTTGATAGTTGGTCTCTGTCTAGTTGTTTCCTGAACAAAGAATTGAGCAGGACCCAGAGAAGTAAGAGAAGCAGGGATTTATTAAAATGATGCATACTGTGCAAAATAGGGGTAGTCACAGGCAAAAGTGAATTCAGAGTAGTCCTATCTGATTTCAGTTGGATTTTAAAGTACACCTGGGAGAATTCTAAAGGGACAATACTCATAGATGATAATTACTAGCAATGAAAAAATACTCTCAAGAATGGAGTGTGAGTCAGAGCCAGATATGGCAACAATATTGGAGATTTAGGGTTGGCTTCTCATCTGTTTTCATAGAATTTGGGGAGAGGTTAGAAGTGCTAATTAAGTGGACCTTTTTTCCAGTGAATTGTGAGTCTCCACCCTCATTGTGGAAAGGGGAGAGATTTTGTTTTGTTTTGTTTTGTTTTGTTTTGTTTTGTTTTGTTTAAATATGTGCCTAGACAGAACTACCCAGATACACATCAAAAGTCACCAGAAAACTCAAAACTGCAAGGATAGTGATATAATAATACTGGGACTAAAGTACTTAGCTCATCCTCCTCAGGCTTATGCCAGATTCAAGGAAGTGTGGTAAGAGCAGAAGCATTTTTTTGACACTCGTGTCAGGATACTAAACGAATTTGGTCAGGGCAGGGTCATATTTCTTAGGCTCATGTCAATACATCATGAAATAGGGTGAGACTAGGATGCTTTTATGTTCTCAAAGAGCTATAACCAATTTTTCTGTTGTGAGCCTAATGCCAGGATGTTTCTCACACTATTTTGTACCTCAATAGTACTTGTTCATATATATTTAAGAAACACAATAACACTTTTGAAAAAATATAAGTGTAATTATGTGGTTATCAGAGCTGGAAATTCATTGAATTACTTTCATTTTTTTAAAATTTTATTTTAAAGAGGATAAAACCAAGGAAAATAAAACAGAATAAAACTAAGATAAACTAGTATAAATGATATAGGATTTCAAAACATCACAAATCAGCAATAGTTACAATAATGCCTCTTGTTGTCTTCAAAATAGCTGCAGATGCCTTCAGACATATTAAAGGCTGAACAGAAAAGAATAGAGCAGAAACAATAAAGACAAAACAATGAATTCAATAGAAGACTTCAAAATAAGCTAATGGTAAATCCAAAATGGCTACCATAATATGTCTTGCTATCTTTTAAATAGCTGCTCATGCCATCAGATTTAACATAATAAAACAAAACAAAAGACAATAAAACCCAACCCAAGAAAACAGTGAAAATGATATGGCTTCCAGGAGGGGATCACTTCCTGGTGAGGCCTGGTTCTTGCCCCGCACAGTCCACAAATAGCTGATTCATTGAATTTTTGTATAGATAGAATACATACGTATTCAAGATTGGAGAGGATATTGTACATATGCCATTTTGATGATTGTATGTTTTATTGAATTCTTTACTTTAGAAGATAAAATAAATGATTGTGGAATGGCAATGGAATTTGTACACAATAATATGTCTTATAAGCCCATATTGCAAGCTAACTCATTTGGCATGGAAAACACTCAACAAATAAGAAAAGGAAGGAAAGAAGTAAGGAGAAAAAAGATTAAAAAAATGAAAAAAGAAATGAGATAAAGACGGAAGAGAGGATAAGAGGAGAGAAGGAAGAAAGATTGGCTACTTTCTGGAAATTTTCCAAATTTTAATAAATAACTAATATGTGATATAAGAGGTGAAAAAGTATGGGGTTCTCAGTTGATCTATATTCTGGGAATATTTTTTGCTATAAAACCATGAGAAATAAGTGACATTTCTGAAAAGAATTCAAAGCATAATATGGCAATTAGCAAAATCAGAGCATTAAATAGAATGAAGTAAATCTTCACACTTACGAGACTATCATGAATACAGAAGATACCATTAAAAAGACAAAAACACAGAAGACTGGGTGAGTATTTATGAGTGGTTTTAGTTATAAATAGTATAAAAAGAAGTTATTTAAAATTGTAGTTGGTATAAACTACAATTGTCAATATTTTTAGGCATATGTTTTTGTAAAAGAAAATCCATTATTTCCAAAGAGTAAATGTATTTCTTGTTTTTACTATATCCTTCAGCACTTGTTTCACTTGCTTATTTCTTAGGGTATATATAAAAGGATTCAGCACAGGTGAAATTGAAATTGTTAGTAATGCAATCCTCTTGTTGATAGCTTTACCTTGTGACTATGCTGACCAGATATCTAGGGATACAGGTATTTGGCAGTGAGAGTTCTAAGGAGGAAAAATATCAAAGGCAGAAATATATGAGTGTTTTGAGGTGAGGATCCAGCAAGATGAGAAGGATAATGATAAGATTCCCAGTAACACTCAATAAATATGTTACAAATAGGAAAAAAAAATCACAGTTTGCCACTTTGGGCCCTCTGTGAGTCCAAGAAGAATAAATACGGTCACCGTTGTATGGTTTGCTGAATTCTTTCTAAATTCCATCTGATCTAAGGAAAAAATTAATTTGTTATTTACATGAAGTCATTGAATAGAGAAAAGTAATATAAAGAACTAAGTAACACAATTGAAACACAATATGTTTTAAAAATTCTTTATAGTTGTAACTATTTACCTAGCAGTCAGAACAGCAGTGGTAATCCTTTATTTCACCTTCTTTTCTGATACTCATTTTCTCAGGTTTCTTTTCAGATCTGCTTTGCTGCAGGAAAAAAAGACGTATTTTTTTTAATTACCTTTTTAATTTTTGTCAAAGGTATGGGATCAGAGCTCTTATTAATTCCACTGGTAAACATTTTTACCTTTTCTTGGTTGATCACTTTATTGTTAAAATAGTAGTTTTCTAATTTCCTTTCAGCAAGTCTTATACTTCTACATTACCTGCCTTTTAATAATCTTAGCTAATTGAACATTTTTGCAATGTATATTTTAGATTTTTTTAAATTATTCAATTTAATAAATATTTTCTTTTGGTATAATTTTAGTTGTGTTTTGATTACATGGTACTTTCAAATAGAATTTTTTCAACTGAAAAGAAAAAAATTTTATGAATTTTTGAGTCAAACTTAATATATAGATAACAAGTTGAAATTTCACATATAATTCAGAATTTATTTTAATTGTTCAGTCAGATTCAGCTTCCTGACAAACATTATCTATACAACAAAATATTTACACTAAGTAATAATAAAGTTCTTAATCCTTTTCTAAATATAAAAATATATGTACCACTCACATTATTATTAAAAATATTGAAAATCATTAACTTACTGTCCTAATAGAAAATACAGCCCCTAGTTTGGATGTGTACACTGAATCTCTAATCATGGGTTTCACAAATATTTTCTTTGTTTCTCTAATTATGAATTTAATTAGTTTTATCCTATGGTAAAATACTCAGAATAGAATAGGGTGGAATATATAGCAATACTTTATACACCAAACAAGAAAATATGAAATCAGTTTTCATGAATTTCATGCAGATTTTGTTTGCTGGTACATTTGAATCCTCTTGCTATTAATGAGAAAGGTAATGTGAGTGGTGTTTTCAGAAAAGTTATTTTTCTTTCTAACCCATACTTTTCTGTCTCCCCTCTTTCTTAACCATTCCAGGGATATTCAATACCAAGCAAAACAATTTGATGTTCTCTCTCTTTCTTTCTCTAATTAGCATATATATGAAAATTTCAAGCATATTTTCCTCAACAAATAAAAGTAACTCATGTCTGTTCAGTCTAATTTAAAATCTAGAAATATAGGCTATTAGTATCAAAATAGTAATGTTCATTTGTTTTTGTTTTCTATTTTAATATAGTCACTAGAATTTCTCATTTTCTTTTGCATAAAAATAATTGCCTCCACAGAATCATGGATTATCTTTGTTCTTTAATAAAAAGAGTGCATTTGCTTAGGACTTATGTGGCAATGTTAAGATCATTTGGGAAAAAATGTTAATTGACTAATTTCTTCATTAACTCTTAAAATAAAATAATGGAGCTAATTAAATTTTTTAATGTTTTCTATAGGGAAACCAAAAATATTAATGCTCAAATGGAGTCTAATAAGTTGCATAAAAAAACTTATGTTTTCAAAGTGTCAGAGTCAAGAGGATTTCTCTCATTCTGCATTCCAAAAGAGAAACTTAGGAACATGGAGATCTCGCTAATGAAAATATTGTTTATAATGTTTAATTCACTACTGAACAATTGGTTTTGGGAGAAGTAACATATATTTATTCCTTATAGTATCCATACACCCTCATAACCTGAAAAATAATGGTTCAAGCAACATTTTAAAAATGAAGTTACAATGCAAATGTGATGAAGTAAAATCCCTTTTAAGAAAAACATCTAAATTTGTATGCATGTTCTTTAAATTATAGCATTGGCTTGTATACATATAACCTAAAATTAGAGGAAAATAAGGAAAGCAAATATTTTATGTTTATACTTTACCAAGATAACTTTTAAGTATGTTGTCTAACAATTCAACTTTTAAAAAATCTCCTTGAACTGGTAACACGAGAATCCTGACAGTTTTTCTGTGCAGATTGTTATTGGTAGTTACCACAGCTATACTACACTATTTTCGTTATTGAGTACAAATTACAGGTTAGAAAATGTCTAACATTTAACATCAAACCAACAAAGAAAATATCTCACTGTTATTATGGGATACAGTGTCTTGGCTCACAAGCTGAATCTGTTTTTGCTTTGTTTTTTTTTTATTTTGGAGAAGATGGCCACAGTAGTATTTGTCACCTCATGTGGGGTTTGTGACATGAAGTAAATTTTTGCTCAGTGCTTTTGTTTGAGAAACAAATATTTTGAAAACAGTAACATTTGTGAGCTGAAGTATTACTGTAGTTAAAGGAAGAGTAAATAAATTTACTCAAAACCCAAGCTCTTGAAAAATTGAGAAGACTAGGACAGTCATCTCTAAGTCTACATCACAAAGGTTGGTAATGAGAGAACCCTTTTGGATTGGAGGAAATTTAGTCTTAGATCTGGCCAAAAAGTTAAAAGTAAATCATAAATACAAACTGATAGGATCAGTGAGGTTTCATTGGTATGCAAGATCACCTATGGAGGACCAAAAATGTAGATGGAAAAAAAGTTTGCCAAGCTAAAACTAAAAAATGCAAGCATGTGTTCACATCAACAGACTCTCAAGAAGTACAGAGGGCAGTGAAGACTCTTTGGTTTTAGATAAGGATACCTGTACACATTAACTCTTTGACACAAGATAGGTCAGCATTCTTTTGAGAGAAATGAATGGGTCTAACATTCATTTTCACTTTGTTCTTTCTTGGGTTTAGTGTTAGTACAGTGTTTCATCACTACCTAGGCAATACTTAGCAAAATTGTGTCAGCAGAGACGTTTTGCTGGAAAGAGTTTAATCATCTTGTCACCACATCAGCCTCAAAAGGAAAATATTCTCATTAAATGGAAAAATAATGAATTCAGTGCTTTACATTGATGATTAATAAGAAAAAGAAATGGATTGGAAATTGTTCTTCCTTAAAAGGTTATGGCTTCTGAGGCAGAACTTGGCCTCCCATCCCATAATTTTGTCTCTCGTGTTTTCTTTCATTCACTGCACCTCATTTGCTGGACCTGTCTCCTCAGAGAAACCAACATTTTTGAATGAGGGAAACTGTCAGTGAAACTAACAGAGTAGAGTAAATTCTTCTGAGGGCAATATGAAGAAGCTATCATCCAGATGTGAGAATAGACCTTAATTTGCTACCTTTACTATGTTTAATTTGTTCATGTAACCACTACTTCTACACTGTTTCAGGAAAAATACTGTACCCCTCCCCTTGCTAACTATCATGGTAGCTAGCTTGAGATTCTGAGTCGTTGTTCCCAGAGAATATGGATTGCCCTAGAGTCCCATTTTATTGCAATTCTTGTCTCTTTCTTTCCCTCCACATGTTGTGACTCTACACAAGACACTCACTGCAGGTGTCTGTCATAACTGTCTCCATGGAAAAGATCACCAATAGTCACCATCTAGTATGTCTAAAGTCTTCTCTTTCACGTTTTAGGGTGAGTTCCTATGATTGTTTTTTGTTTTATCTATCACTCCCCTAAGACTCAATAAATAGGTCATATTTTCTTATAGCTTTGTAAACTATTTTTGAAAATTGGACTTTTTTAATATTATAATGTCACTTTGGAAATCAGACTTTTTGTCCTCATCAACTGAAAGTTGGGACCATGCATTTGTCAATTTTTTACTTTTTAATTTTATTGGTACACTTTATATATAATGATCACATCACAGGGAATTTGTGCCTGTACACAATATATCTTTATTTTTCTTTTTTCCTAGTTCCTTTCCTTCCTTTCAACTCTTCTTTCCCTTTTTATTTACAAAAGCTTTGTTTCCATTTTTAACTTCCATTCTCTCTTACCTTTCCCCTTTCTTCTTTTCTCTTTTTCCCCTCCCTTGTTCACTTTCCCATTTAAACATTTTCTTCCTGTTTCCCAATATCAATTATTCACTTTGGTATTTATTTACTCTCCCTGTTTCTCATAGCAGAGAAACAATAATATATTTAACCACTGATGCCTGATTTATTTCACATCAGTTCTTGTATTAGTTTCTTGTAAAAATCTTAGATCTCCCTAAATTCATGACAGCCAAGTTCAGACATGTACAACATTTGCCTCAGAAAGGAGGTGGCATTTTCTTAGCTAAAGATCTGTGGTGTTACTTCATGCAGAAAAAACAGACTAGGGTTTATACCCAGTTTCAATCTCATCTTTTCACTTTCTCATGTCTTTTATTTAACTCCATTCATTAAAGCAGTCTACTTCATGGTTCTTTCAAAAATTCATTTTTTAATTTTCTATTGTTTTAATTTTCTATTGTTTTCTATGTCACACTGGTTTGCTTTGATTGGCTTTATTCTGTTTTATTTCTCTTGATTTTATTCTGTTTAAAATTTTTAAAAAATTATCTAGTTGATTTTTCTTTTCTGTGTACTGATACCAGTAAATTATACTCAGCAACTGAAGAAAAATATCTTCCAGATGTTGGAGTGTGTGCCTCATGGGATTCTAAGATTTTCATTACCTCAAATTGTTGGCATGCAACCCCAACTGTATCAGTTTGGATTGAGAAAATCAAAATAATTGATGCATGAATGCAGTGTTTAGCTCAAGGAGCTAAAAACAAACCCTTCAATTTTGAGGTGAATATTAGAATTGCATACAAATTTTTCAGATGTTAATTCATTCTTTAATTTATTAAACATTTTGAAATTTAGCCTGTGATAAATACTAGAATTATTGCAGTAGAAACCAAATATAGATACTATAATAATTGCATATCCTGTGGAACATTAAGATAATGACCTAAACCCTCTGCAAATCAATTTCTTTATTTGGAAAATGAGCTTGTTAACAAGACTTTCCAGGAAGATTAATGGGCATAAGGTAAATATTATGTTGATCTTTTCTATATTAAAAGAGGAGGAAGAGGGAGAAACAAAGTTCATTACAAATTATGTTATCTGATCTAGTTATTTTCATTTTTTGCAATTTTTTTTTACTTACCATCCATTTGAAAGAGAATGACATTATCAGATTTTTTTTTCCCAAAGCAAAGCTTGATAACTTGCAGCAATGTTTGGAAATAATATATTTATTCATAATCAAATTAATCAGATTCATTTTTTTTTACTTATATGAGTCATTACTAGAAAGAAACAAACATTTACACTATAACTTTTTTATCAGTAAGAACTGAAATTGTGGTTGTATAAATTTCACTGGAGAAGAGCTAATATGATCAATTTTTATAATGGCAAGAGGGGAAGGATTTGATTGAATTTTCTATACAGAGTAAATACTGATTTTTCTACAAGCATAAATGGAGAATTTTTTAGAAAAAAATTATGACTCACAAATAAGTTCTACAACCAAAATTATAATTTTTATTTGTTACAATAAGGTTTTCAGAGTTGTTACATATTTTGACAATTGTTTAACCTTTCTTAAGCAAAATGAAGTTTCACGTTTATCTTTATTATCCATCTTTATGATTGTTTAAAATATTTTCTATGTGTTAACTGGGTAATCTAAAACATATAACAAAGTTTTCAAAGCTGAGAGTAAAACAGTTTTTTGAATGTAATAAAACAGAGATTAATTTTTTCAGTCTCAAACACAGATAAGAACTTTCATTTTTGATGGATATCTAGTTTGCCATTTTGTGTTGGACACATTTGGTAAAGTTATTTATGTAGAACAAGAGTACTAAAACTATGATTGAAGTCATATGATGAGGTGGCATTCCTTATTATTACATATAGACCGACGAGAACTCAGGACTTATCTAATGTCAAAGAAGACATCAATTAAAGAGTTTATTCTGCCTGGGACTTATGGATGATGAGTCACAAGTTGTGATATTCTTGTTTATATCAATCACATATATATTGAATCTAAGTAGATATTGGCCATCATTGTGTTAATACTGTCAAATGTTTATTAGAGTACTCCTATGTACTTCTTTCTCATGAATTTCTCTTGGAAATTCCTAGATTTCTGATCAGTATTGCAAAAGAGGTCTCAACCATTCCCTAAAATGCTTCCATGTATTTTTTTTAAATTCTTCTGGAATTAAAAGATTCTTTTCTTCTGGTGGTCATGTTTATAATTGTTATAGGGCTATCTGCAAACATCTACATTAGACAAGCATCATGAGTAACAAGGTATGTAATGGTCTTCTAATCAGTTTCTGGCTACCTGATTTTCTCATAGATTCTTTTCCACCATGATTTAGGGCCTCCAGGTGAATATCTACAATTCTAATATTACTAACTGCTTCACCTCTGACTCTTCTATGCACAGACTTAATGTTTTTAGAGTTTATGGCATTTTCCTTAGCCATAGTAGGGCTCATGGTAAATTTAGTCTTGGTGATTTTTTTCTTCCACACGCTCTTTCTTTAGAACAGTTCCAAAGATCTCCTTCACTGAGTCTTTTCTAGCTGCTAATATATGACTGTGGTTTCTATGTCTTATATAAACTGTATTTTTTATGCATGTAAAAACATCTGCAAAATAAGAGGTAGTTCTAGCTAAACTTGTAGCAGTCTCTTGGTATCTCTGTTGCTTCTATGCTGAATCCCTTCAGTTACACTCTAAGGAATGAATAGATAAAACAGGCCCCTAAGTGCCGGAGTCCAGCTGTGGCAGGGCTAGGGTTTCCCAAAGGTGGACAGGGAGTCGGCGAGTGAGAGACAGAAAACACTGCACACCAGTCTGTGAATGAATCTGAATCCCCTTTATTTTTTAGAAGCTGGAATATATATATGCTAACCTTGGCAGCAACCCCCAGCCCCAAGCAGGAAGCACCCCAGGCTCAGTAGGTGTTAATTAACTCTTTTCACCTTTGTAACATCTCAATCTTGTTACTTAGTTAGCTTGGGAAATGTAAGCTGACGCACCTGGATGCCTGCAGGAGGAAGAGATGTGTGAGGCTATTATGCCACTCCCTACATTGTTTCCTATATCACTTATGGGAGTATGGCCGTTCCTGTGAGAACAGTGCCTGTCTTAGGTCAAGGACTCTTCATATGAACCCAACCAGGCCTTACCCGTCATGGGCCTGCAGGACAGCAATTGGTCCTGTGCCTGTCTTAGGCGGCTGGTGGCGTAACATATGTGTCCTAGTTGCCCGTCTGTCTTGGGTCAAGGACTCTTCATATGAACCCAACCAGGCCTTACCCGTCATGGGCCTGCAGGACAGCAATTGGTCCTGTGCCTGTCTTAGGCGGCCGGTGGTGTAACATATGTGTCCTAGTTGCCCGT